>JACEEZ010019208.1:65000-90000 GCA_016584305.1 Chionoecetes opilio
ATCAAAAGCGGCCTCGTCTTCATCAACATTCACTACATACCTTTCTCCGATCTTTCCTTCTCTCTCTCTATCTCTCTCAAGCACAGTATTTTTGTTCTATTCTCGCAATGAAGGGCACGAGAAGACAGTGTTCCTTGCTGACTTACTCAACTGCCTTGCGTGTCTAGTATTGAGCGGCGAGTCATATGTTTCGGGTGACAATGTTATCGCCGCGACCTGGGCGTGGCAACCCCTCCCCGGCGCCACAGGTGTATAGAGGAACCCAGGGACCCGCTTCTCATGACCCCGCGCCGCACCAAGCCCGCCAAAAATTGCATTACAAGAGTATTCTATCGAAGTAACGAAGGTTCATCTTGAGGTGTTCTACATGATGCAGTAATCGGCTTGTCAAAACACCTCATGGTTGTCGAGAAAATTAATATTTTGTATAACTGTACGAATATGCTATTTTCTCGGTTATTTAGCAATCAATATTTCTTTGCCTTACGCCAAATGATAGCCCTTGATCTACTTCATGTTTACTTCTCAATTCATGTTGCACTTATCTGCCATAGTTTTTTAGTTATTGAAAAAAACGTGATTTAAAAAAAAAATCAAGGCATAATGCAAAATTTGCAATATTTTTTGTAAAATAGATTTGCTTGGAAATTTGTTTCTAGCAGTTTTCGGGCATGCTGAACATGAATCTGGAGTCAGTTTTCAGTTACAATGACTAGAAGTCCCTATTTCAGCCAATTCCCAATGACATGATACTTCCAGATATTCCTTAAAAACCACAAATTAGACAAAACATACTATAAGACATAAAAATATGACAGAAATTGCTAAATTAATCATTACTTCAATACAATGATCAGTAATAGTATTTTCAATATAAGGATTATTACTATTAATCCCTATTTGAGCCACCCATGCGATTGTCAAAGTAGTTATAAAAACCTAGGAATACTATAGCAATCCTGTGGGACGTCTAATGCCCTCCCATGACTCCTGTAGGATGCGTTTAGGAGCGAAGAGGCCCGTGATGGACTCTGAAGGATTGTATACAAAGCGATGGATACTTTAAAAAAATTGTTCTTCCTCCTCCCATTTCTTCTCTTCCCTTTCTTCTCCTCATCCAACTCCTCCTCTCCTCCCTTCCTTGTCCCACCTCCTTCCTTCTCCTCCCCTCTACCCTCCTTCCTCTTTCTCGTCCCTCTTTCCCTTCCCCCCCTTCCATCTCTTCTTCCTTTCTTACTCCTCCACCTCCCGCCTTCTTCCTCCGCCTATCGTATTTATACGATAATTATAAATGATCATATATCAGATCACGCTAGGCAGCCGCGGCACGCACCGCATGGGAGAGGTCGGACTCCCACTAGTAAGGCTAAGGATAATTCAAACTTGCTCGAATAATGGAAAGTTATTAAAAAATTTGAACTGGCCTGAATCAGGTCGAATTATCCGAAGTTTGAATTATACGGGTTCTATTTAGAGAGGGTTTACTGTACAAGAGTATTCTAACGATCTTTACGATTCTAAGTCCCCAATTAACCTATGAAAAGGCAAAATTAGCGTTGAATTAGTCATGAAGGTAATTAACTGACACAAGAAAGAACTATTGAAGTGCACACACACACACACACACACACACACACACACACACACACACACACACACACACACACACACACACACACACACACACACACACACACACACACACACACACACACACACACACACACACACACACACACACACACACACACACACACACACACACACACACACACACACACACACACACACACACACACACACACACACACACACGAGTAACAAAAAGGAACTGTCTCCCAATAATGACATCTACAGCAGACAGTGACAATAGCGGTACCATAGAGAATGTCAACATTGTAAATAAATAAAACCAATTCGGTACTTTATCACGATTGAGGGTACCTGTAGCGGCAACCTTGAGAAAGTTGTACCAAACTTTACTGGTTTGAACGCCACTTTTTTTTTTTTTTTTTTTTTTTATTTATTTATTTACATCTATTACATAATATATATACATATACATATACATATGCACATACATACACATACACATACATACACATACATATATACATAAAAAAACAGTAATAAATTAGCGGGCATCAGCCCGCCACTGTAGCCGCAGCCACAGTCAGGTCACAGGTGGGCGGGGCGTGAGGTTGGTTGTCAGTAATGCCAAACTTTGAGGCATGTTATATAAGGTCAATAGTAAATAAAAAACAATGTCAAGATCCTTACTTTCCTATGCATGAACTTTATAAATGAATCGCCTTGCCAGGATGTCGTCACTCATCTGGCAACGGCGTGTAAAAGAAAAGAAAAAAAGAAAAAGAAAAAAAAAAGGTACTGGTGATGATTCCCGATTTCTGACTCCCAATGTTCCCAATGACTCTATAAGAGGAGCCATAATTAACATTGAATAAGTTATGGAGGTAATTAACTGACACAAGACAGAACTATTGAATCACCTACAGGCTGCAATCTACACGCGCACACACACACACACACACACACACACACACACACACACACACACACACACACACACACACGTGAAACACCACCATGACCGATACGAAAATATAAGAAATCCATAAAAGCAAGTGTCAATACAAGACAGCAGTGACAGGGAGGCAGCTGATGATGACACTGATACAGAGAGAGAGAGAGAGAGAGAGAGAGAGAGAGAGAGAGAGAGAGAGAGAGAGAGAGAGAGAGAGAGAGAGAGAGAGAGAGAGAGAGAGAGAGAGAGAGAGAGAGAGAGAGAGAGAGAGAGAGAGAGAGAGAGAGAGAGAGAGAGAGAGAGAGAGAGAGAACCAGTATAGTACCTGTTCCATCCCTGATCAACGAACGACGCGTCTATTGTTACACTCTTATTGGCCCGCCTAATGAGAACACCTGCTATGATAGGGGGGGGGGGTACTAAGGAAGAGCTTATAGGAGGGGGGGGCTATAGGGTGTGAGGGGGGACTAAAGAAGAGCTTATAGGGGGTGGGGCTATAGGGGCTACACTGATACCTGAGACGAAAGGGAACGTCACTGTCTTTGAGTTGGAAAAATTCTGGACTATGTTTTTTTTTTGTATATATGGATCCAGACTATTTAGAAGCTACAGAAACAATGGATATTCCTACTGATGTCATAGCACACACACACACACACACACACACACACACACACACACACAGTCATATATAAAAGTTCACTGAGTACACGTGTGAAGAAAATCCGAATAAAATGAGATATTCGCAAACGTACGCGTATTACTATATGTATACTACTACTATTACTACTATTACTACACTACTATTACTATTACTACTACTATTACTACTATAACTATTACTGTTGCTACTGCTAGTACTACATTTTAGAGGAGTATTTACCCTACACCTCCTACCTACACTTACCACACCCTCCAAACAATAACAATAATAATTAATAAGTAATACACAATAACAGAAGTAGTAATAGTATCACTTCTAATACTAACAAGAGAATAAGAATATCCAAACAATAAGAATAAGAATAGATAACAAACAATAATATAAATAGTAATAATAATAATGTGTAATAATAGTAGAAGTAAATATAAGTTAAAAATAGTAATAATAGTAATAACATCACCTCCAATACTAACACGAACCACATCAATAACAACATCAATAACAACATCTATAATAATATAAGCGAAAGTGTGTGTGTGTGTGTGTGTGTGTGTGTGTGTGTGTGTGTGTGTGTGTGTGTGTGTGTGTGTGTGTGTGTGTGTGTCCGCGATAGGTGCCGCCCCCCGTGCCCCAATACCATCATATGGCACAGTTTTGGAACCAGCTCGACCAGGGGCAACTTTTAAGCCCACTTATGAGATGATTCGATCACTTTTTTTTCTTTTTATTTAAACAGCCTATTAGCGAGAATTGTGAAAAAAAAATGTGGGTTGCGAGAATTGAGGAAACCTTGATGTAGGGTGATGAGTAATGGGTGAATGAATGGGTGGGGTGATGGGTAATGGGTGTGGGGTGATGGGTGAGTGAATGGGTGGGGGGTGATGGGTGATGGGTGAGGGAATAGGTGGGGGGTGATGGGTAATGGGTGAGTGAGTGGGTGTGTGGTGATGGGTAATGGGTGAGTGAATGGGTGGGGGGTGATGGGTAATGGGTGAGTGAATGGATGGGGGGTGATGGGTAAGGCGTTAATACATACATTTCTACATCCATGATTTCAGGAAAGTTAGAAGGGGCTATCTGGAGAGTCTGTGTTTGGTACACACTCTCCAGAAAGCTGTGTTTGGTGGGCCGAAGGCCCACCAAACACAGGTGGTGGGCCGAACCAATAGCCCTCCGCAGGAGCTAGCCAAAAAGTCCGCCCGGAGGGCGGCTTTGCGGCTAGTCAATAATAATAATAACAACAACAACAACAAGGCGTCTTCTGGTACACAATAACACACAAGGAGACGCAGTGTTGTGGCAGAAGAACATCAATAACAATAACAACAACAACAACAACAACAACAAGGCGTCTTCTGGTACACAATAACAAGCACAAGGAGACGCAGTGTTGTGGCAGAAGAACATCAATAACAATAACAACAACAACAACAACAACAAGGCGTCTTCTGGTACACAATAACAAGCACAAGGAGACGCAGTGTTGTGGCAGAAGAACATCAATAATAATAACAACAACAACAACAACAACAACAACAACAACAACACAACAACAAGGCGTCTTCTGGTATACAATAACAAACACAAGAAGACGCAGTGTTGTGGAGTCCCTCACGTCCACACACAACAAGACGCAGTGTTGTGGCAGAAGAACATCAATAATAACAACAACAACAACAACAACAACAACAAGGCGTCTTCTGGTATACAATAACAAACACAAGAAGACGCAGTGTTGTGGAGTCCCTCACGTCCACACCTCGCCCTTATGCCATCACTCATCACAGTCCATAATGGCGACGAGAAAATGCAGAAATCCCAGATATAACCCGCCAGATGGAGACATAACGCGCAGACCCGAGACAAAACATGCGATTTCGACCCCTTTGCATGTAGGCATTACGGGTGGTTATTGACCTGTCGACACCCACGCCTTCACCTCATGACCCAAGCTTTTCGTGAATATCTAAATAATCGCCCAATTTGCCCGCGGTCATAAAAGGATGGAATGGTTCGGTATAGGAGCGTTTTCCTTCCTTTCTTTGTGCTTGTCTGTTTTACGGGAGGTTCAGGTGGTGGCAACAGTGCTGATGGGGTAGTAATAGTAAGAGTAGTGCCAGAAAATAGGAGGAATAGTAGCCACCCTTTCATAATCCCTCTTCTGAGCCCATATTTCCACCCTGCAGTGCTACCAAATCCGGAACTTCAATTAACCCCCCACCTTCCCCCCTCCCCTCACTCCACCTTCCCCCCCTCCACCTCCCCAACCTCCTCCCCCCTTTCCCTCATCTCGTCAATAAGGAAGCTCGACAGGAAGATGCATTTCCGGGCTTTTCAATGTTTTCGTTCATATATTCATAATTCTATTTGTAACCTTAATGACTTAGATCTAGTTTATACCTTACTTCACATTTTTTCTTCAAATTTCTTTGTAGAGTGAGAAGTTATATTGGAGTTTTAGTTATACTTTCACCTTCTATCATCTATTTAGGGGTGCAGTCAGTTCGTAACAAGTTGTTCCGTACACAGGAGATCGTACACCATAATCCTTTCTGAGCCATATTTCACTGAAACCATAGTCGTTCAATACACCCAGCTCAGAGTCTGACTGCACTTACCTACGTACGAAACGACCACCAATACCGTACGAAAAACTCAATCATGTGTACGAAAAGAACTACACAAAACTTGGGTTTCAAACTTGTGTTCGAAATCTTGTAACTCTATGTAACCTTAATGTTGTTTTCTAGTTCTTGTACACTACTCAGAAATTGGGGGGTATATTATATGGGTTTAGAATTGATACATCACCCATCAGTACCCTTTTATACCTATGCAGGTGGAGTGTAAGATGTGCTGATTATACCCTTCAATTCGTACACCTTTATTACCTTTTAGACCGAGAGGGTTCGAAAAGGGTACATTGTGGTGGTTGAAAAGGGTATATTAGGTTACAAAAGTAATCTTGTAAGGAAGTAGAAAAACGGGTAGCATATTTTCATACAAATACCCTTTTTCTACCCTTTTCCTACCCTTCTTTTCTAAGAGTTTGTAGTGAGAAGTTACAGTGATGATATTTTCTCCTGACTATGTTTTTTTCTCTCGTTCCTATTACATTTTTCTGAACAGTTTTCCAAATACTAAACATAAAAGTTTCTTCCCCGCCTTCCTACCATTTATTCTACCGCAATTATGTAAATAAGGGAATATATAAGGGATAAAAAAACTTATTCGTGAAAACTGTTCTCGGAGCACAACTAAAACATCTGGATAATCATAGATATCGGTAAAACGGGCAATTGTTACTGTCATTATTATTATTATTATTTACTATCATTATCCTTACTATTCTTCTTATTACTATTATTATTATTACCATCATTATTAACCCCTTGAGGCCCAGAGCGAAATTTCCATTGTAATTTGGGTACCATAAGACGATTTTTAGTGACTATAAGCAATATTTTATAGATATGACCTGTTTAATATCCTTGTCGACTAACTAATTTGGTATATTAAGTGACTTTTCTTAATTTTATGACTCGACAACATACATTTTTTTATAGCAAAGGAAAGAGCTGGGCGTGAATGGGCGTGACGTTTATAGCAAGTACTATAATTTTCACTGTTTTAATTACTATTTCTGTTACTTTCATCATTACCATTATTACCATTATTTAACTCATCCTTCCCATTCATTACCACTGCCATTACTGCTACACCCTCTAAATGGACGCAGCCGCTAATGGCCGCCCTAATTCACCGTATAAAAGGATTTCCACTCGTGTCTCTCTTTATTCCGGCATTCAGTCTCCCCTTCCACTTATCTATTGGGCCTTCATCACCTTCCTTGTGTCTTCCTCTCCAGGGACCACTTCACACACACTCACACACACACACACACACACACACACACACACACACGTCTCCCTCTGCCTGGACATAAATACCTCCCCTCACCACACATCCAACACATACACGTCCAAATAATAAAGAACAGCAACCATAAAACTCTAATGAGAATGGGAGTGTATATAAATGATGCGATTTCTTTGTTGTCCTTTTTACCTCACGCATCCCTCCTCATCTATCTCTTCTGTGCCAACACCACCACTGCCACTGCCACCACCGTCCGATACCATCCATTCTATCGGCTTTCAACACCTCCCAGTTATTTATCGCTGTCGGGTAATTATCAGAGCAGATTAAACTCGTGCGTTGAGGGCTGAAGGGGGTTGATGGAGGGGGGGGTTGAGGTACTTAAGTGGTGAAAGGAAGAAGACCCAAGTGGCTGTAGGTAGTTAAGAGTGCTACAAAATTGAATTAACGAGTTGGTATGCGGTGCTAAAGGGGTTGATGACTCCTATAAGAAAAGTGTTAACGTCTTCACGCCCAGATCTTTCCGTTGCTATATAAAATTGTCTGTTGTTAGCCATAAAATTACGAAAAGTCACTGAATATACCAAATTAGTTAGTCGACAAGGATACTAAACAGGTCATATCTATAAAATATTGCTTATATTCACTAAAAATCGTCTAATGGTCCCCAAATTACAATAGAAATTACGTTATGGGTCTCAAGGGGTTAATGGCTTACTGCGGTACAGTGAGAGTGGGATGGTGTCATGTGTGTTTTTGGATGTGGTTAGTACAAGTTAGGGTGACGGGAAAGGTCGTGTAAGGTTGAAGTTTTAAAGCGGTGTTGTATTAAGGGATTCGCATGATAGGGTGATGCAGAGATGGAATGGTAAGGTCGTTAACCCCTTGAGGCCCAGAACGTAATTTCTATTGTAATTTGGGTACCATTAGACAATTTTTTGGTGAATATAAGCAAAATTTTATAGATATGACCTGTTTAGTATCCTTGTCGACTAACTTATTTGCTATATTCAATTACTTTTCGTATTTTTATGGCTCGAAAACATACAACTTTTTTTTAGCAATAGAAAGATCTGGGTGTGAAGGGGTTAAGAGGCCACGATGTTGGTGGTTTGGGATGCTGAAGAGCTTTGGTGTTGGAAAGCTCAGGTGTTAACGAGCTGCAGGTGTTTAGGACTCGGGGTGTTGAGCGGGTAAGATATTGAAACCCTGGAGTGCGTGACGTCGTTATGCCTATTTTGGGAGAGCGGCCACGGGTCACACTCCGTATCCTTGTGTTTGCTTGAGTCTAAAGGTGTCGAGGCGTGCAGTAGTGGGCGGGGGGAGGGGGGATGTCTCGCCCGCCTCGCCCGCGCCCGATTTCACGTCTGCTTCGGCAAATAGCTTTAAGGTGGATCCGTGCAAAGAGAGAGAGAGAGAGAGAGAGAGAGAGAGAGAGAGAGAGAGAGAGGAGAGAGAGAGAGAGAGAGAGAGAGAGAGAGAGAGAGAGAGAGAGAGAGAGCAAGGGAGAGAGAAGAGATCATAGAGAGAGAGAGAGAGAGAGAGAGAGGAGGAGAGAGAGAGAGAGAGAGAGAGAGAGAGAGAGAGAGAGAGAGAGAGAGAGAAGGCATAACAAGGGAACCAAAGATATATACGAGAAGCAGCGAGACGAGAGAGAGAGAGAGAGAGAGAGAGAGAGAGACGAGGAGAGAGAGAGAGAGAGAGAGAGAGAGAGAGAGAGAGAGAGAGAGGGGAGAGAGAGAGAGAGAGAGAGAAGGGGGGGGACTGGTTCGTTTGGGGAGGCCTGGGAGGGTTGGGAGGCGTGACAGGAGCAAGGTGTGTGGTGATGACAGGTTTGATGTGTATAATAACTGTGATCGACAGCTGGGATGATACTTCACAGATACGTACATTTGCCCTATCATATTCATATCATTTTTTTAAACTATTAATTCACTTGACTGCATATAGAAGTTCAGAGATACATTTGTCCTTTTCATATTCATATACTCTTTTTAACGATAAATTCACTCGACTGTATTGACTGTGAATTTATATGCATTGAAATAAAACGTTTTGCATTATTATGAAGACAGCTTTTCCCCTCATGAGCCCATCCCGCCCACATATTCCCGTTCTCTATGCGAGTATGTGGTTTCCGAGTGAAGACGCTTGGCTGTAGCGCCGTAACTAACCCTAGGATAATCTCGAAAATACCCTCATTGGGATTCCCACACAAAGTTACTGTATTATGATCAGAAAAACCTAACCAACCCTGACCGTAACCTAACGTAACCTAACCTGACGTGTTCAAGAGTAAACGCCACATAGTCTTCCAGAAAACGGGAATATGCGTCCCGCCCCGAGGCCGTGCACATCTCCGGCGGGACGAGACGCACCGGGTTATGGGATTTGTTCCACCTCGTTTCTTGAGGAATGACGAGACCCTCAACCTTTGTCCAGTCGATTCAGAAATAAGCATGTCCGTCATAGAATGGAAGAATAAGCAAACGTGCAATGCTTCATCCCGGGCAGCACGAGGAGGCCCTGCAAGCTGTCGCAAACAAATCCACACAGTAAATTGCAGATTCTGTAAGCGGTTACAGGGAGTTTCGTACACAAGTTGTTTCGTACCCATGTTTTGTTAATTGTTTCGTACACTGATTTTGAGTTTTTTCGTACATACCTGGTGTCATTTCGTAGCTCTAGTAATCAAGTTCAACTCTGAGCTGAGTGCACGTAACGATTATGGTTTTATATAGACTACAAAACAACTTTTTGGTGTACGAATCTACTGGTGTACGAAACAACTTGTGTACGAACTGACTGCACCCCTGTAAGCACGGTGAGGAAAAAATGGTGAGGTTCCCCAGCAGGAATATAGTGCAGGAGGCGAGTGCGCGGGTCTGCTCCAGGCGAGGCGCTAACGAGGGGTCGTCAGGTGCGAGGGAAGCGAAGAATACGTTTATCATCCGTTGTCAACAGGATGGTGATGAGCGTCGCCAGCCATTCATATATATAGCACGCTCGTCGCCAGGCATTCATATATATATAGCACGCTCGTCGCCAGCCATTCATATATATAGCACGCTCGTCGCCAGGCATTCATATATATAGAACGCTCGTCGCCAGGCATTCATATATATAGAACGCTCGTCGCCAGGCATTCATATATATAGCACGCTCGTCGCCAGGCATTCATATATATAGCACACTCGTCGCCAGGCATTCATATATATAGCACGCTCGTCGCCAGGCATTCATATATATAGCACGCTCGTCGCCAGGCATTCATATATATAGCACGCTCGTCGCCAGGCATTCATATATATAGAACGCTCGTCGCCAGGCATTCATATATATAGAACGCTCGTCGCCAGGCATTCATATATATAGCACGCTCGGCGCCAGGCATTCATATATATAGAACGCTCGTCGCCAGGCATTCATATATATAGCACGCTCGGCGCCAGGCATTCATATATATAGAACGCTCGTCGCCAGGCATTCATATATATAGCACGCTCGGCGCCAGGCATTCATATATATAGAACGCTCGTCGGCAGGCATTCATATATATAGCACGCTCGGCGCCAGGCATTCATATATATAGAACGCTCGTCGCCTGGGGGTGTGCGACGTACCTGTTTCCTGAGTGCAGGTGAGAAGGATTCAACAGTGACAGATAATAACACAATGCACCGCGTGACACTGGTTTTGATGATATAAATATTGCCACGAGAAAATAAATATTTTTACTTTTTACTTATCGATGCTATAAGATATACATTTATAACACTATGACCTTTTATATTGTTTTGTGAAAATGCAAGGAACTGACCACCAGGACATGTCGCAGTGTAAATATTTATCAGACATGGCGACCTTAACACAGCCTCGCCCACCCGCTGGCAAGACAGATGGGAGGGAAGGAGGGAGTGAGGGCCGCTCTGATGGACCCACGAGCCTGATGAAGTAGCCTTGGCTCGCTCTCCTGTACTCAAATAATAATGAACAAATCTACCAGCTCGCGGCTCTTAACCCCTTGAGGCCCATAACGAAATTTTATTGTAATTTGGGTACCATTAGACTATGTTTTAATGAATTATAAGCAATATTCTTTAGATATAACCTGTTAAGTATCCCTGTCCACTAGTAAATTTGGTATATTAAGGTAATTTTCGTTGTTTTATGGCTAACAACAGACGATTTTATATAGCAAAGGAAAGCTCTGGGAGTGAAAGGATTATGCTGGCTCACGGGCGGGATTCCATTGACACAATCGTCGCGCCTTTGTTGGCTGGTGGTCGTGTACGCCAGCACACCGACACACACCAGTCACTCCCCTACAGGGCAGCTTAAAAGGTTTATGGAACTGTCGCCATTAGGAACTCTTGCCGAAACACTAACCCAGAACTCTCGCCGACAGTGAAACACTCGCCGACGTGTAAATTTTCGGCGACAGTTCAACTTGTAATATATGAAAAGGAACTTAACCTAACCTAAACACATAACCTAGCCTAACTATTCAGGCTATTGTTGGTATTTAATCCCTGAATTACATGGAGATACATGGGTAATGGGAACACTCGTCGACGTCGGCGAGTGTTCCTATCTGCGACAGTTCCAGGTACCGCTTAAAACACGCCCCCAGCCTCGTCAACAAAGGTCAAGGTCATCAAGGTCATGCACCCACAGCACGCGCAACGCAGGGAACAAGAGAAATACCCCGCAGGCTACTTTTCTTTTAATTGAAAGCGAATATTGGCGACGAGGAGAGAAAAAACAATAAATATAGATCAGGCTGCGCAAAACAACTAATCGTATAACATCAATCGATAGCCGACGCCATTTGATAACTAAATTTCACCATCGAATAATCCGGATCAAACTCCACCATGAGTAAAAACAAACTCTAAAAAAGAAAACACATGTACAAACGATGATGAAACTGCAAAAATAAAAAAATAGATTACAAAAAACTTAATACAGATGCAAAGAATGTAAAAAAACAATTTCAACACGACGCCAACATCCCCAGAGACACTGCCACGAGGGAAAGAAGGAATGGTTGGAGATGAAGTAGTACGTGGGAAGGAGAAACCAACAGGGAGAGTGAAGGGAATACAAAGGAACAGAATAGAAAGGAGAAACGAAGAGAAGGGGGCAAGAGGGGAAGGAAGAAGAAGAGAAGGGAAGGAAGAAGAGGAGGAGAAAAGAAGGGAAGGAAGAAGAAGAGAAGGAAGAAAGAAGGGAAAGAGGAAGAAGAGGAGGAAAGAAGGGAAGGAAGAGGAGGAGGAAAGATGGGAAGGAAGAAGAGAAGGAGGAAAGAAGGGAAGGAAGAAGAGAAGGAGGAAGAAAGGGAAGGAAGAAGAGAAGGAGGAAGGAAGGGAAGGAGGAAGACATAACATCGACCTTGCAGCAGCAGCAGAAATCACCAGGGAGGAGCACCAGGTCGAGGGGTTTACCAGGTAACTCTGAGGTACTGGCGGTGGTGCTTTACTGTGTCTGGGAAAGGGTAAATATAAGAGAAGTAAAAGAAAGGGAGATCAGAATAAATAAAAGGTGATAGATACATATATGATAGGAATGGTATGAAAGATTGAATGTTTGTGAAGGTGTTGAAGAGAAGACGATGAGAAACACTTTAAAGAACTTAGAAGATAAGAAAGAAAGGAAGAAAATGGAAAGAAAACGCAATTGGAAAAACTATGAATATTCTGAAGAGGCAAAGAAAATGAGAGAGAGAGAGAGAGAGAGAGAGAGAGGAGAGAGAGAGAGAGAGAGGAGAGAGGAGAGAGAGAGAGAGAAGAGAGAGAGAGAGAGAGAGAGAGAGAGAGAGAGAGAGAGAGAGAGAGAGAGAGAGAGAGAGAGGAGAGAGAGAGAGAGAGAGAGACGAGAGAGAGAGAGAGAGAGTTATTGCTAAAAGAGATTGGGGTACTAACATTGACTGCCTTGAGAAAATTTCGATAAGGAGCAGTAGTGGCAAATGTGTTCATTGATTTCCAATCGCTATGTCAGGGAGATTTTAAAAGTGATAGAGTTATGTGCTTGTGGCGTTCTCTCTCTCTCTCTCTCTCTCTCTCTCTCTCCTCTCTCTCTCTCTCTCTCTCTCTCTCTCTCTCTCTCTCTCTCTCTCTCTCTCTCTCTCTCTCTCTCTCTCTCTCTCTGTGGATTCGTCTTCACATTTTTCTCATCCTTTTTCCTTCCTTCCCTTTCTCATCCCTCTTTCCTCCTCGCGCTCGTCATTCCATCATTATTTACCTGTAATGGCACGGCCGCTCCTTCCTCCTGCCGCCTCTCACGTCGCCATAATTCTCCCTAACTGTTCCATTTCGGGATATTTTGAGTTGTGCAGCGCGAAGGCTTCAATTTCCATCTCAGAACCCTTACCCCCCCCCCCCCCCCCCCCCCCCCCCCCCCCCCCTCCCACCCTCTCCCCCTCCCCCTCCCCACTTCCCCAACCCTTGCCCCCCAACCCTTCCCCTCACCCTTCACCCACCTCCCCCCACCCTCCCGCCCATCCCACAACCCCTGCAAACTCCCAGCACACATTTTATCCTCACATCGTTCACATGGAAAAGCATTATGGATGGCAAACAGATTTCAGTGATAATGATGAGGACCTTTCTTTTAACCCTTGAGACCCAGAACGTAATTTTCATTGTAATTTGGGTACCAGTAGAAAATTTTAATGAATATAAGCAATATTTACTAGATATGACCTGTTTAGTATCCTTGTCGACTAACTAATTTGGTATATTTAGTTAGTTTTTTGTAATTTTATGGCTAATAACAGACGATTCATATAGCAAAGGAAAGATCTGGGCGTGAAGGGTTTAATTATTACAGTGGATAATTTATATTTCATTTTGAAGAAAAAAAAATTGGCAAGAGAGGAAATTGAATAGTGTCTCCTCAGGGTTTTCAATGATTGACTCCTCGCATGTATCTGTTTCAGTAGCTCGTTTCCTATGCCATTCACAACATTTCCTGCCGACTGACTGCACGGCGCCCCACGGACAGCCTGTAGACTAAAGAGGAACAAGGGTAGCATGCACTCAGTGATATGCGAGGTCAGTGAAGTTAGCCGGGTGGTGTCCAGTGTCGCTGCCCAACCCTCTGTGAGTCCTGCCTAAGGATGCCGCCAACGCTAACACCTCACAGGTCATTTATGTTCTGTTCTGTCTCGCAGGATGAATCGTCAACCCGGGATGATGGGCAGGAACAGAACACGACGCCGAGGGTGCATGAACGCCCGTACACACTCACACGCACGCACACATACATGCACGCACGCACACACACACACACACACACACACACACACAACACACACACACACACACACACACACACACACACACACACACACACACACACACACACACATACAGACAAGCCATCCATGAATACGGTAACTTTTCCTCATCGCTCCGTCAATACAGAAGTTCCGTCTGTCTCCACATGGAGGTCAGTCACACCGCCGCCAGAGTAGCGCCATTCCCTGCCGACAGAGCCCGCCACTTAACCCCTTGAGACCCAGAACGTAATTTCCATTGTAATTTGACTACCATTAGACGTTTCTAAGTTAATATAAGCAATATTTTATCGATATGACCTGTTTAGTATCCTTGTCGACTAACAAATTTGATATATTAAGTTACTTTTCGTAATTTTATGGCTCAACAACATACATTTTTTTTATAGCAAAGGAAAGATATGGGCGTGAAGGGGTTAACATCAAATAAATGTACCTAGGTAAACGTTCGCTACCCTATATAAAAACACACGATAGGGCAACACAGCTTCCATTATCACACCTAACCCAACCACTTCAGTACGTGAGAGTAGCTCCAATGAGGCTACTTTTTCCCTTTTCCCCTTTTCATAATGCCCTCCGCTGCTCGCACACTCGATTACTGAAGTGAAAAATGACCCCGGGAAAAGCAAAACCCGATACTGTCCTTTCCTGCTGTGTGGGAGATTCACTAACTCTCCAAACTTCCCGATGCAAGCCCCAAACTCCTCCACTGAGCCTTCCCGTAACCTCAGATTACACACTGTCTAGGGAATTTGAAGGCTGAGCTCGAGCCCTTCCTCCACAGACTCCTGAGTTTGGGTGTGTTATTTTTGGATATAGTGAGGCAGGGATACGCCCATGGATAATAGAGAGAGAGAGAGAGAGAGAGAGAGAGAGAGAGAGAGAGAGAGAGAGAGAGAGTATGTGTGCGTGTGTGTACCAGAAAGTAAAAATAACACAGATATAATAGGATACATGATACAGAGAAGCGACACACACACAATACACTCGGTGAAGCAGGGAGGGATAAGATACGGAGACGGGGCGGCAGGGGGAGGGATAAGATACGGAGACGGGGCGGCAGGGGGAGGAGATAGAAAAAGGATGAAAGAAGGAAGGGTTAAAAATAATTACCTGTACGTGATCTAGATTAAGGACGAGACACCAGAAGATCATATAGAAAAGACCCGCCCGGAGCTAGAGAGAGAGAGAAAGAGAGAGAGAGAGAGAGAGAGAGAGAGAGAGAGAGAGAGAGAGAGAGAGAGAGAGAGAGAGAGAGAGAGAGAGAGAGAGAGAGAGAGAGAGAGAGAGAGAGTGTTACGGAGGCGGTCATTCAAGGATCAGGTAACATGTGGGCACTAACGAGGGTTGGCAGGTCGTTAACAATTTCCTCACCTCACCTCTCTTGTTAGTCACCTTAGTTATGATTCAGAGGTGTGAACTAAGGCCTCACCACCACCACCACCATCACCATCACCATCATCACCACCGCCATCACCAACGTATCAACACATACACACAAACACACACACGCAATAAAAGACTGTCGGATACCTCTCGTTCTTTACGCAATGATTGGAAGGTCGGTAAACACTGCAGGGGTGCGTGTATGTGTGTGTGTGTGTGTGTGTGTGTGTGTGTGTGTGTGTGTGTGTGTGTGTGTGTGTGTGTGTGTGTGTGTGTGTGTGTGTGTGTAAGCCGAGGCCCCTCTATTACAGTGGATGTAAACCTTGGGTACATCTCTGCACTGTGCCTCCAGGGACGTAAGGTGAAGGGGACTCAGAAGGGAGGAATATCAGTCTCTCAGATTTCCTCTCAGTTCATAAAGTTATTGAAGATTGATTTTCTACCTTTCTAAATACATAAGAACATACCATAAGAAAGCTACAAGCGGCCGGGAGACCTACACGTGGTAGTTCCTGTTGCTTACACTGCCTACATCTACCTTTTATCCCTATCCCCATTCTCTAAACTGTTCTAGTATTCTTTTAAAACTCTTAAAAGGTCAGCAATAAAAATATCTACAGGCGTTCCGAGGTTCAAATACACTCTTAATTTCTGCCACAACTGTTATAGGTGTCCTTGTAACTCCCTACACATTTTATCGGCTGCTTATGTAGTTTTGAAATGATGCTGGATGACGTAGACGTAGCAAATAATGTATTGAATGTGAAAATAGTCGCGTATTTATAATTTTCAAAACAAGACTTTACTGCCCGTACCCAATGATAATGATGATGATGGCGACAGTAAGGATAACAATAATGATAATGGCGATGATAAGAGGCATAAACAGCAGCAAAAACAAGAAAAACAGCTGCCACGGCTACTACTACACTACTACTACTACTACCACCACTACTACTACTACTACTACTACTACTACTACAAATACAACCACCACTACTACTACTACTAATCCTACTACCATTACAGTAATAGGAACAAAACAAACACTACCTCCTATTTGACATAGTGGTTAGCCATATACCGTGTGGTTGAGGACAGTCTCCAGCCAGGCCAGAAGTCAAGTTTGTCCAATTAAGTGAGGGGACTGAGGCACGGTCTGGTTCCTGGGTGGACGCCAGGTAATTACCGGTAAATGTGTTGACCAAAGGAGCCTTTCCATTTACCTGAGAGGGATACGACGAGGACTTCTCTACATTACATAAGACTACAAATGAGATAGACTGATGGTCGAGAGGATGTGGTGTATATAATATAGAGATATATAGACTCCCGTTACTGAATGGAAGTGACTGAAAATAGAAGCACATATTGAGGCTTGATGTAGAGACAGACATAGATCTATAGAAAACATTACAGCCAATTCAAAGTATATATTAATCAATCGAATAATTTTTTTAATGGAGGCAATATATACCCTTCTTCTACATTGATTTATTGCTTACACGGGCAATTTCATTTATTAGGCACAACATTTGACACCCAGACACCTGATTCCACCTGCCGACACTCGCAGACACCCAGCGTTATATAAACATAGCATCAGAATGTCAGGAAAAAATATACTTAAATGTCCCAGAAAAATGATGTTACGTGCATACATGTCCCACCTACTTTATCGGGCTCCTACCAAGCCAACGTGCACCTCGAAATACTTAAAAAAAGTCCCTTATTGCAATGCGCTACATGAATGAACTGAAAAAAGGACAATTAATCACAATTAACATGTCAAGATCTAAATTCCCTTGGCCTTGTAACATTGTAACATAATTGGATTCCCTTATGTATCTATAAAATGAATATACACAAGATTCCTGCCACGTGGGATGCATGTTACCAGCAGCAGCATGTTACCAGCACGGAGAGAGCAGAAGGGAAGGAAGGACAGTACTTCAGTACTTGGGAACACCGCACACCAAAATAAAAGTTGAGGCGATTCATGAGACACATTCAGAATAATTCAGGTTGTCACTGCGGAACACCTGTTGTTGACTGATTATCATATTATGGCGGGGAAAATATTATGCATTGAGATTAAATCATTTTAATTATATGCGTGGAAATACATGAGGCCATTTGGTACGACATAATTCTGATTTAAGTTGGATGTATTTCAGAGAATGTTTTAGTTTCGTATTTTTGAGTCTGTTGTCTAATGTTCTTATGTTCTTATGTTCACCACAATCAGGACCTCGTTTTGCCTCGTTCACTCCGCGTTCTTTGAGTTATTCGCTAAAAAACAATAACCTCAAAGTGACCTCATTAATGGTTATGTATCCCAGATTAAAGAGATCACTGATTCACTTGTTTTAGTACTAAGTTTATTCGTAGGTTCTTTGAGTCACTCGTTCGAAACATGACCTCAAAGTGACCTTATTCATTCAAACTACAATTTTCTTGATATGCTTCAGTCCTTAATTTCTCGGATACAAACTTGAAATTCCCCAATGATTCCTATACCATAAAAAATCAGCCATCCTACTGCCGTATCCTTGACATGTAGTTATCCTGCAATAGAAGCAGACATCCCCACACACCCGAATCCTGCCCCCCTTCCCCCCACACACCCGCATCCTGTCCCCCCCTTCCCCCCCACACATTCCGGCAGGCTGGATGAAGGTCATTAGAGTCTCCCTTGTGACCTGCCGCAAGTTAGTGACCTATTATAATTAGGGGCAACCTTTATTCCCTCCCCACTCCCTCTCTCTCTCTCTCTCTCTCTCTCTTCTCTCTCTCTCTCTCTCTCTCTTCTCTTCTCTCTCCCTTCTCTCTCTCTTCTCTCTCTCTCTCTCTTCTCTCTCTCTCTCTCTCTCTCTCCTCTCTCTCTCTCTCTCTCTCTCTCTCTCTCTCTCTCCCCTTCTCTCTCTCTCTCTCTCTCTCTCTCTCTCTCTCTCTCTCTCTCCTTCTCTCTCTCTCTCTCTCTCTCTCTTCCTCCTCTCTCTTACAGTTTTCATGTTTCCCTCTTCCCTTGCAAGGCGATTCTAACATTATTTGTAACATAATATTTGGTTCCATCCGCAGAAATGGGAAATATAAGTTATCTATCAGGACTAAAACACTACTATAGTTCTTAATGCAATTCACGTTTCAGTGCGCTATGGAATGAATTGCTTTATCATTCTTCTTTCAAGTAACATTTCATGATAACTAAATCAATTTCACAAGTGCATAAAAAAATGAGGCAGCCGAGACCTATTTCAGATCAAAGAAGGAAAGTAAATTCAATAATCTACATATACTGAAGCATGAATTTACTCTTTTGTTTCAATGTCTACGTAGCGTTCCTTTCACAACACGCACCCGCCTTGCACGTTATTAACCCCTTCACGCCCAGATCTTTCCTTTGCTATACAAAAATGTTTGTTGTCGAGCCATAAAATTAAGAAAAGTCACTTAATATACCAAATTAGTTAGTCGACAAAGATACTAAACAGGTCATATATATCAAATATTGCTTATAGTCACAAAAAATCGTCTAATGGCACCCAAATTACAATGGATATTACGTTCTGGGCCTCAAGGGGTTACATCACCGCCGTGCACTTGTCTAGGGTTTCATAATAGGTCACGGTCAAGTACGGGGTTAAGCACGGGAGTCAAGTTTCAAGGGCTTCGTGACCTTGCCTTGGAGGTAGAGAGATCTGGTGTTATATCAAGCACGTGATATCTAAAGCATTAATGTCCTCTCCTCTCCTCCAATAAATGTTACACAAATACGATAGAGCTTCACTATAGACTATTACTTTTCATTAATTCGGCGAGGATAAGACGTAGAGAAAAGTTTATCCATCGAAATGTGAGTCTCTCTTCTCCTCTCCTCGAATAAATGCTACACAAATACGATAGAGCTTCACTATAGACTATCACTTTCCATAACTTCAGCAAGGATAAGACGAAGAGAAAAGTATATCCTCCGAAATGTGAGACTTCTTCTTCTTCTTCTTGTGACCTTAGTCGCTTAGTATCGCTTCATAGGTCCTCTTCAACTTCGTCTCCTTCGTTAACAAACTTGTCAACTCTTCCTTTGTTTATTTCACCGGGGATGCTAAGACATTTTCATTAGTTTTTGGTCCTTATACTAACATCCTAATTCATTATCTCCTTTGTGTTCTTATCTCCAGACGCAGGTTTTCTGGCCGCTGCTGCTGTTGTTGGCTGGTGTTATATCAAGCATGTGTTATCTAAAGCATTCATCTCCTCTCCTCTCCTCGAATAAATGTTACACAAATACGATAGAGCTTCACTATAGACTATCACTTTCCATTGATTCAGCGAGGATAAGACAATAAGAAAAGAGATAAGACAATAGAGAAAAGTTTATCCTCCGAAATGTGAGACAGACGCACGTTTTCTGGCCGCTGCTGTGCTGTTGTCGGGTCACGTAACGGCGAGGCTTCCAGGTTAGGTAGTGGAGAGTGTAAATATTGTCCCCACAGTGGCATTTACACAAGGCTTTGAACTCTGTGGACAGACGGACGGACCCGGACGTATACGCACGCGCACGTACACACAAACAGACAGACAAACAGACATACGATCATGTAAACACTCACTCAAACACACACACGTAATGAAAGATATAAGAGATGTAAACAAGTCAAGATAAAAAATATCACATGTAAACAAGACTTCAAACAGAAATGAAAATGAAGTAAATATTTCCTTCAATAATTATAACTCATCAAACACGGTAAACAAATGAGCATCGAAATGAACCTAATTAAACGTAAAATGTTCACCGGTGTTTACAGACTGACAAAAACAACTCCAAGATTAGAGGAGGAAGGAAAGTGTGTCAAGGTTTATTGGCGTTGGTAGGGGACTGACTGTGTGTATAGGGAAGGGAAAGCCGTACAGAGGAAAAGGGGCCAGACGAGAGACAGAGCGATAATCTGGGAAGTATCTAGCTGTGTAAAAAGGAGAGGAAAAGGAGCGGAAAATAAACAACAGATTGACGAGAAAAGGATATGAGAAGGACAGTATTATTTACGTATAGTTACTCAAAACAACATAATATAATCACTGTAACTATAGCAGTGACATAAAAGTATCTAGATGTGTAAAAAGGAGAGGAAAAGAAACAGATTAACGAGAAAAGGATATGAGAAGGACTCTTATTTACGTAGTTACTCAAAACAACATAATATAATCAGTTACTCAGACCAAAGACTACTTACTCTATACTGGACTTGCTACTCGTGCCCCGCGCCAACCCGCCCATGACCAGTGGAGGCCAGTTTTGCGATTCCTGCCATTTTAGAACATCACCCCTATTTCCCTTCCTAAGGTTTATCAGTATATATGATATACCGTTATCTTCGTAACTGTTTGTTCTATAATATTATCAAATAAAAAACAATAAAATACACTAAAGAAATGCCATTATGAGAGAGTGAAGAAATATGCATGACCTCAATATATACTTAAACTCTTCGCCATTTAATATTTTGCGAGAAAACATTTTAGATGCTAGCGATAGAAAGAAGCGGATTTTCATTAGCTTTCCATTGATATATTTTGTTTTCTGATAAATGAATTACCACCATGCCTAAATTAGCGTTAACTAAAAAAATAACATCATCAATCGTATCGGCAAGTAAAAAAGTGTTCCATGAATACAGTAGACTATGGCATATCAGTATAAATGATACACTGTTATCTTCGTGAATGTTTGTTTTATAATATTATCAAATAAAAAACTGCAAAATACACTAAAGAAATTCCATTATGAGACTCTGAAGAAATATGCATGAACTTATATTCACTTAAACTCATCGCCATTTAATATTTTGCGTGAAGACTTTTTACATGCAACATATCAATAGAAGCGGAATTTAAATAGCTTTCCATTGCTATATTTCATTTTCTGATAAATGAATTAGAACCATGCATAAATTAGCGTTAACTAAATAAATAACATTATCCATCGGGTAATTATCCCGATAGATGATGTTATTTTTTTAGTTAACGCTAATTTATGCATGGTTCTGATTCATTTATCAGAAAACGAAATATAGCAATGGAAAGCTAATGAAAATCCGCTTCTTTATATTGCTAGCATCTAAAATGTTTTCTCGCAAAATATTAAATGGCTATGAGTTCAAGTGAATATTAAGTTCATGCATATTTCTTAACTCTCTCATAATGGCATTTCTTTATTGCATTTTACAATTTTTTATTTGATAATATTATAGAACAAACATTTACGAAGATAACTAAAGTTATCAGTTATAACTATCAGTATATATATCATATATACTGATAAACCATAGGAAGGGAAAAGGGAGTGATGTTCGAAAATGGCAGGAATCGCAAAACTGGCCTCCACTGGAAATAGCCCAAAATGAGTAGCAAGTCCAGTATAGAGTAGTCTTTCCTCAGACATAAAGTAACATACAACACATGGAAATATTTAGCCATTACCGAAAAATGGCCTTGAAGACTCGAAAATGGCACAAAATAGATGGAAAATAATAAAGGAAGAACAGGAATACAGTCTGGGTGAGGAAAGGCAGGGAGAAGAGAGGTAATAAAACATAAAAACATAAGAAAATAAGGAAGCTACAAGAGGCCGTGAGACTTACACGAGGTAGTTCCTGTAATATAGAAATGTAAATAGAGGAAAGGAATTTGTAAATATGTAAAATGGAAGGTATAAGGAAGTAGAGCACTGATGATAAGAAAAAATAAGGTGAAGGGAAGGAAGAATAGATGGAAGACTAAGGATGTGATGGCCATAGATTGATGAGATGATGCTTGGACCTAATGATAGAGAGGAAGGTGAGGACAAGGGAGGGTGCGAAGGGAAGCCTGCTATTACTGATATAATGCAGGGTGGGAAGGGAAAATTGTGATAGAATAACAACATATAGAAGAGATTAATAATGCAGGTAGAGAGAGAGAGAGAGAGAGAGAGAGAGAGAGAGAGAGAGAGAGGAGAGAGAGAGAGAGAGAGAGAGAGAGAGAGAGAGGAGAGAGAGAGAGAGAGAGAGAGAGAGAGAGAGAGAGAGAGAGAGGAGAGAGAGAGAGAGAGAGAGAGAGAGAGAGAGAGGAGAGAGAGAGAGAGAGAGAGGAGAGAGAGAGAGAGAGAGGAGGGAGAGAGAGAGAGAGAGAGAGAGAGAGAGAGAGAGAGAGAGAGAGAGAGAGAGGGGAGAGAGAGAGAGAGAGAGAGAGAGAGAGAGAGAAGGAGAGAGGAGAGAGAGAGAGAGAGAGAGAGGATGAGAGAGAGAGGAGAGAAGAGAGCGAGAGAGAGAGAGAGAGAGAGAGAGAGAGAGAGAGAGAGAGAGAGAGAGGAGAGATTGAGAGAGAGAGAGAGAGAAGAGATGAGAGAGAGAGAAGAGAGAGAGAGAGAGAGAGAGAGAGACTTACAGAAGAAAAATTATAAAAACATACAATCGAGACAAAGAAGATGATACACGAAAAAGAGAGAGAGAGAGAGAGAGAGAGAGAGGAGAGAGAGAGAGAGAGAGACGAGAGAGAGAGAGAGGAGAGGAGAGAGAGGAGAGAGAGAGAGAGAGAGGGGAGGAGAGAGAGAGAGAGAGAGAGGGGAGAGAGAGAGAGAGAGAGAGAGAGAAAATATATTATCACCCCAAACCAAAAAAAAAAAAAAAAACATAGCAAAATACTATTACGTAAAAATCCTTCACGTATAAAAACATAAATAAATCCTCCCTTCCTCTCTCCCTAATTCCCCTGACAAAAAACCGACCAAAAAATGCATGGAGTGGAAAAAAAATACATATATATATATATATATATATATATATATAACAGAGGGAGTTTTTTTCACTAGTCTTAACCTAAAATAACCAACACTAAACCTAAAATAACCTCAAATAACCTCAAATAAACCTCAAATAACCTAAAACTAAATAAAATAAACCTAAAATAAACCTCAAATAATCTCAAATAAACCTAAAATAACCTAAAACAAAATAAAATAAACCTAAAATAACCTAAAATAACCTCAATAGCCTAAAACAAAATAAAATAAACCTAAAATAACCTAAAAAATAAAATAAACCTAATATAGCCTAAAATAACCTCAAATAGCCTAAAACAAAATAAAATAAACCTAAAATAATCTAAAGTAAACCTCAAATAACCTCAAACTAAAAAAGTAAACCTAAAATAACCATAAATAACCAAAAATAAACCTTAAATAACCAATAATAACCTCAAATAACCTATTAAACATCACACTGAATAGACCATCAGGTGGGTTGTTCTCTTAAAACTATGCCTGTTTGTTTATGTATACGTCTCTCTCTCTCTCTCTCTCTCTCTCTCTCTCTCTCTCTCTCTCTCTCTCTCTCTCTCTCTCTCTCTCTCTCTCTCTCTCTCTCTCTCTCTCTCTCTCTCTCTCTCTCTCTCTCTCTCTCTCTCTCTTTCATTCACTGTCTCTTTTTTTTCTCTCTCTCCCTGTCTGTCTGTCTCTCTCTTTCTCTGTATCTCTCTCTCTCTCTCTCTCTCTCTCTCTCTCTCTCTCTCTCTCTCTCTCTCTCTCTCTCTCTCTCTCTCTCTCTCTCTCTCTCTCTCTCTCTCTGATGACGGAGGGGAAGGAAAATACCTCAAGGATTATCATGATTCACCTCCTCAGAACCACTTTGTAGGGATCAAAATTGTATACTTAGCCATTACGGTTCCTTGTTGGAGGGAAGGAAGGAAGGAAGGAAGGAAGGAAAGAAGGAAGGAAGGAGTGGGACATACAGGCTAACCTCGGGAGATAAAAGGAGAATGACTAAAGTTTGAGGTGATATGACAAGAGAGAGAAAGAAGGAAGGATCGAGTGTAGAGAAGGAAGAAAAGGAAGTAGCGAATATGAGTGAAGGAGGAAAGGAGGGAGGAGAGGAAGGAGGAAAGAAAGAAAGGAAGGAAGGAAGGAAGGAAGGAAGGAAGGAAGGAAGGAAGGAAGGAAGGAAGGAAGAAAGGTAGGAGGAAAAGAAGGAGGAAGAGAAAAAAAAGGAAGAACCAGAATCTGAGGTGAAGAGACAAGGATGTGAAAAAAAGGTTAGAAAAAGAGGATAAGGAAAACCAGGACGAATATTTAAACAGATAGGATAAAAAAGGATAAATAAAAATGAAAACAGAAAAATAAAAACAGATAGAAAAACAGAAAATAAGATGAGGGGACAAGGAAAGGAAGAAGGCAGGATGGAGCGTG
>JACEEZ010019208.1:95000-107500 GCA_016584305.1 Chionoecetes opilio
AGAGAAAAAAACGAGGAGGAATTCTGTATTAACTGATTTCACCATTGCTAAGAAACGATGAAGTACATATTGGCTACGTGTGGGTGTTACTATTTACCTTGGCAATTAAGAGAGAGGCAACCACGGACTGTAAACTACGTAATGCAGTGAAGTACTTGAGTTCCTGAGACTGTATCTATGTAAGGATTTTGTGATAGTAGCAAGAGTGTGTTATTGTGTATCTGAACCCACCTAGACGGAGACAGATAAGATAAGATTTTCATCCTATCTAGACACTTTGCAAGTACCAACTACAAGGTTATTGACTATACAAAGCGCCGCCACGTCAGCACGAACTAGGCGGACTCGAACCGCTGACCGAATGCACAGGGACGCTGCACATTGCGAACTCACGTCTCTACCAACCTTGCCACCCTGACGGGCTAGACGGAGACAGGATGGCGTGAATGTTGGAAAAAGAACTTAATAAAATTCGAAAACTACAAAGGAAAGTTGAGTGCGTGAGTTCTTGAGTCTGTATCTATGTAGAGATTTTGTGAAAGTAGCAAGAGTGTGTTTTTGTATATCTGAACCCACCCAGACGGAGACAGGATGGCGCGAATGTTGTTGGAAAAAGAAAGGGAAATTAATAATAAAGTGAAGGAGTGTAAAAAAAGGAGTGTAATAATAATAATAAAAAAGGAGTGTAATAATAATAATAAAAAAGGAGTGTAATAATAATAATAATAATAAAAAAGGAGTGTAATAATAATAATAATAAAAAAGGAGTGTAATAATAATAATAATAAAAAAGGAGTGTAATAATAATAATAATAAAAAAGGAGTGTAATAATAATAATAAAAAAGGAGTGTAATAATAATAATAATAAAAAAGGAGTGTAATAATAATAATAATAAAAAGGAGTGTAATAATAATAATAAAAAAGGAGTGTAATAATAATAATAATAAAAAAGGAGTGTAATAATAATAATAAAAAAGGAGTGTAATAATAATAATAAAAAAGGAGTGTAATAATAATAATAATAAAAAAGGAGTGTAATAATAATAAAAAAAAAGGAGTGTAATAATAATAATAAAAAAGATGTAATAATAATAATAAAAAAGGTGTACTAATAATAATAAAAAAGGTGTAATAATAATAATAAAAAAGGAGTGTAATAATAAAATGAAGAAATAAAGGGAATGAATGTCTACAAAATAAAGTTGGAGCCAGACAAGGGATGGGACGAGGGTTCAGAGTCATCAAGCGTAAAGTTAAATTGTTGTTCTGTAGAGTGACGTGTAATACTGTTGTACTACATAGCCAGTAATAGTGATGGGGCTCCTGTGGGGGTTAGTCATTTGAGGTTGTTAGGTGATAATAGTTACTTGTATTTCATTCAGTATGTTTCTGAATCATGATAACAACAAAAATAATGAGATAAATAACAATAATAATGATAATTATAGAAAATATAATAGAAATAGAAAACTTATAATAGAAAAAAAAAATAATAACAATGATAATAAAGGTAAAAGTAACAAAAATACTAATATTAAAAATGAAAATACTAATAATGATAATAGTAAAAATATAATAACCTGAAACTATTACTTGGTTTTGTAATAGTTACGTAATATAAAAATAGATTAATAATAACAATGATAAAGGTAAAAGTAACAATAATACTAATATTATTATTGATAATAATGATAATGATAATAGCCAATAATATAATAACCTGAAACTATTACATGGTTAGTGACGTGCATAACTTTTACGACCTTTAGATTCAGGCAATTCCCCGTCCCTTTGTTAATTAGGGAGGCCGTGGCGGGGGCGCAGGGCGGAGAGGAAATTATAACACTCTAATAACACTAATGACAATAATAAATAATATAATAATAATAATAATAATAATAATAATAATATGTATTGCTACTACGAATACCACTAGTACTACTACTGCCACAACTGCTACAAGTACTACTCTTACCACCACTACTACTGCCACAACTACTACAAGTACTACTGTTACCACCACTACTACTGCCACAACTGCTACAAGTACTACTCTTACCACCACTACTACTGCCACAACTGCTACAAGTACTACTCTTACCACCACTACTACTGCCACAACTGCTACAATTACTACTCTTACCACCACTACTACTGCCACAACTGCTACAAGTACTACTCTTACCACCACTACTACTGCCACAGCTGCTACAATTACTACTCTTACCACCACTACTACTGCCACAACTGCTACAATCACCACTGCCACTGCTGATACCCTTATTGCCAACATTATTACACAAGAGGTCAAAGGTGAACCCAAAACAACTGCTGGGTGGGGTGGAGGGGGGTGGAGGGGGTGAAGGGGGGAAGGGGAGGGGGGGAGAGGGGGGAGGGGGTGGTTTGGGGGAGGAGGGGGTTGCAACACCACCTATCTGCCTGCTCACGCCCCCTTGACCGTGTTGCTTTAAGTTGACCCACACCCACGCTTCTCTAAATCCCCCCCCCCACACACACACAAACCCTCCCCTCCCCCCATTTTACTGATACTTCCACCAAAAATCTCAACCTTTCCACATGCTCCCTTCCCTGTCATCCCCATTCATACGTGTCCTCATCTATCCCCATGTTTTTCTATCAAAAGACATCTCGACCGCCTGAAACCTCTCCTCCCCATACACTCACCCACACATATGTGTATATAATGGGGTCGCAGTGGTATTCTTTCACCTTTTGCCTCCTGCCTCTCCCCATCCTCCTCGCAATGCTGATCTCCTTCACCTGGCTTTCCTGGCAAACAATAGATTCCTTACAACAACAGACTTTGCTGTTTATTGTTGTAGAGAGAGAATACGCGTGGGACGTTGCCGGGAAGCTGGCCTTGACGAGAACCACAAGAAATGTGACGATCTGAGCCACGCAGCATTACATTCTTACTGAGAAACAGACCCAGCCCTGTGTGTGTGCGTGTGTCTGTGTGTGTGTGTGCCCGCACGACCGTCAAAGGACAGACCAAACTCAAGACTAACAAACGCGTGATTCCAAGACCGAGGCGCGTGGGATATCTTCCTTGTAATGTAATGCAATTTGCGAGGTCGGACACCTGCGTGAAGTGTGCCATTATGTGGCAAAGCTTTCACACTAACAGCACTCGCGGGGCCGCCAGCCGGCATGCCACGGCGTCCCGGCCGGAGAAACACCAAACGTGGACTGTCCTGCAAAGGGCGTCGGCTGCTGCGTTTCCCAGGAAGATCAAACATGAGCACCTTCGACGTATTTCACACAGTAATTGTTTTGCTTCTCAGGTTAATATCAGCCGAGAGGCGGTTCTCTCTGCAATGGCGATGTACGCCAGTGTTGCTTATTGATATTTGATAGCGAGACACTTTCATGCAACACATGAACAAATAAATGATCATTCATATCTCTCTCTCTCTCTCTCTCTCTCTCTCTCTCTCTCTCTCTCTCTCTCTTCTCTCTCTCTCTCTCTCTCTCTCTCTCTCTCTCTCTCTCTCTCTCTCTCTCTCTCTCTCTCTTATATATATATATATATATATATATATATATATATATATATATGGATAGAGATATTGATGGAAAATGTGTTCATATAACACAAACAAACAATGTTTGCGTCATTCTGTACCGTTGTGACCTTTCATAATATGACTCTCCAAAGAATTACAACAAAATAAAAATAGATTGACCCAATGATAATAATTGGTGAAACAGAAGACAAAACAAGAGGTAGCTACCCGGCCCGCGTACCGAGGATTGCCTCCCGTGCGCCGCCTCAAGACTAATGCAGTGAAGGGAAGTCACCGAGGAATAATTTCAAAGTCATTAAACTACAAAACCAGCTCGTTTGTTGAGTTTACCAAACATTATGAAAACATGACGCGGAGAAACCGCGGCTTGTATTCCCACGCGAGTTGTCAATTAATTCTGGGATTAACTTCAGTTTCACTGAAATATGCGGAAATAACAATATGATAAAAAATATGTAAGTTAGACAGCTCTTAAAGGGAAAGTTAAACCAGCAAAGTGTGACGTAAAATAAAAGTAAAAAACGCTATAATTTCAAAAAGAAATGTACGAGAAAACGTCAATCTATCACGCGACATTATTTTGCAGAGCCGACCTGAGCTGCGGAGGCTGATATAGGATGAACAAAAAACCAAATATCAACATGTAATAAAAGAAAGTATTCATTCGTTTGACAATTCAATTTAACACATTGCAAATGAAAACCAGAAAAAATGATATTTAGCATTTGCATTTAAATATATCAGCATTAAGTGAAGGGAAAAATGATAAAAAATAATAACGATACCGAACTAATTCAAGTCTTCTGTATTCTAATTTCCGCCATTATCACGAAAATTGTCGCGGCCTTTATGGGCAAAATGTTCGGCTTAATATCCCGAAACGGAAATTGTTTTTGTAAATGACAAATACAATTTTTCATCTCTACGATTAAAATAATATTTTATCGAACAGGCGGTCAACCTCACTCCCTGGGTCTTCAGTGAATTACATTAAAATACAAAACAAACTAAACAAAGAAATAAAAGTTGTGAGTGTTACTGAGTCTGTTTTCAGCCGTGTCAGACGAAAGCTTTCATGACTGACGGTCGAAGTGACAGCATGACAGGGGGACAGGCAGAGGACAGGGTGTGGGTTGCTCCATAATGAGGGAGGTAAAAGCACGGAGACACGAGGCTATTCTTAGATATCAAGGTTTTTTTTCTATCAATACACTTGATACACTTTGAGACGTCTTCATTATTCACAAATCTTGTACTGCGTTGTAAAAATCTTCATCATATATCACACACCCTACAGCCCTTCTCCATACTAACGGATTCAAGCTGGAAAAACGTAGATTTAAAAAAGAAATAGGGAAAAACTGGTTCACAAATAGGGTGGTAAATGATTGGAATGAACTCAGTAGACAGGTAGTTAGTGCGGAACCATTAGGGAGCTTTAAAAGGAGGCTAGATAAATTAATGGATGAGGATGAAAAGTGGATGTAGGTAGTGTTAAGTAACAGGAACTACCTCGTGTAGGTCTCGCGGCCTCTTGTAGCTTCCTTATTTTCTTATGTTCTTATGTAATGATTAAATACACCCATCCATCTGAAGTAACTGCAAAGACACCATTACTATATGTCCTTAAGAAAAACGGACATTCAAATGAGTAACAATTAGATACAAATAGCACTTTTCGGTAAATGAACACTTTTTGGGGAACTTGATTTACGAATAAAGTGCTACAAATGAGCATTCGTTGACTGGTACCTAGGCAGCTTAACGCAAAAAATTCTTAAATAAAAACATTGACAACAAAGGCGGCTGTCGTGTGCACTCAGAAGGGAAGATAGAGAGAACAGGAGGAGGAGGAGGAGGAGGAGGAGGAGGAGGAGGAGGAGGAGGAGGAGGAGGAGGAGGAGGAGGAGGAGGAGGAGGAGGAGGAGGAGGAGGAGGAGGAGGAGGAGGAGGAGGAGGAGGAGGAGGAGGAGAGAGAGAGTAGAAGGACGTGGGAGGAGGAAGAGAGGAAGAGAAGTGAGCCAAGGTATGATAAAGGAAAGCTGCAAAAAATAGGAGGTGTTTTGAAAGGGGAGGGACTGTCGAGGGGGAGATGTTGAGGCAAAGAGAACCAAAGATGAGCGAAGGAAGCAATGGAGGGGAACGGAGACAAAAGCGACGCAGGGAGTGCTGAAAGGGGAGGAAAAGTACGAGTGTCCAACATACAAAGTGCAAAGGAGAAACGAAGCAAAAAAGATAAATGGAGAGAGAGAGAGAGAGAGAGAGAGAGAGAGAGAGAGAGAGAGAGAGAGAGAGAGAGAGAGAGAGAGAGAGAGAGAGAGAGAGGAGAGAGAGAGAGAGAGAAGAGAGAGAGAGAGAGAGAGAGAGAGAGAGAGAGAGAGAGAAGAGAGTAACCTATCTAGGACGACTTGCAAGACAATACAAGGTATGACTATAAAGCGCGCATGCTAGGCGACTTCGAAGTGACCGAACACAAGGAGTGCTACTTGGACTATTCAAACCGCCTGCCACTCATGAGAATAGCGGACGACGCTGACGAATGAAGGGACGCTGACATTGGAGCACGTCTACCAATGACCTGAGAGAGAGAGAGAGAGAGAGAGAGAGAGAGAGAGAGAGAGAGAGAGAGAGAGAGAGAGAGAAAAAAAAAAACCAAGAGAAAAAATAGGCAGATGCAGAAAAAACGAAAAAAAGTAGGAACCACTGAGTACTTTAAACTCCAAGACACTATCCCTCCACCCTGCCAAACCATTCCCAAGGGCGTGACCCGTGACTGGTGCCCCTTGGGATGAGTTAAAGAGGAAGGTGCAAGGTAAGGTAAGGTAAGCCAGATTCTTGGAAAGCAAAACAAAGTGGAGAGATAGCCGTGGTAAGGTAGATATGACTGTCGCATTACCTCTCTCCCTTCCTCCTCCTCTCCATCTCTCTTTGCAAAAACGTATGCTAAGACGCATTTTTAATATATCTAATGGTTTCTCTACACACAAATCCCGCATGGTGGTCGCGTCAGCTCTGAATGATGAGATGTTTTGAGAGACGCCTGGCACTGAAGCTTGTGGTGGCATATTCACACAAGCTATACTCAAGCCTGCCTCACACACAAGCTATACTCGAGCCTGCCTCACACACACGCTATAACCGAGCCTGCCTCACACACACGCTATACCCGAGCCTGCCTCACACACACGCTATACCCGAGCCTGCCTCACACACACGCTATACCCGAGCCTGCCTCACACACACGCTATACTCGAGCCTGCCTCACACACACGCTATAACCGAGCCTGCCTCACACACACGCTATACCCGAGCCTGCCTCACACACACGCTATACCCGAGCCTGCCTCACACACAAGCTATACTCGAGCCTGCCTCACACACACGCTATAACCGAGCCTGCCTCACACACACGCTATACCCGAGCCTGCCTCACACACACGCTATACCCGAGCCTGCCTCACACACACGCTATACCCGAGCCTGCCTCACACACACGCTATACTCGAGCCTGCCTCACACCAGACATGGGCATGATTATAAAAAATTATTATGATTTGATTTTGATTATAATCACATTTTATTGTAATTATTTGTACACAGTAATGTATTATTAAGGTAATTTTTTTGTTCAGTTATACAGTAGTCAACAGTGTTTTTTATTGCAATTGACACTAGCTTAAAGGAGACCACATCTAATTGGTGCATTTTGCTTCTTTATATTTGAGTAATATAAATAACTGCACTGTATTTAAATCACTTATAAACTATTGTTATAAAAAAATTACAATACAATACAAATTACAATACCAATGGATATTAAGAAATACTGAGACTACTATCGGCTTCCTGAGGAAATCTTGCATCGCATTAGTATACATTTATAACTGTAATGTAAGTACAAGTATTCGAAAGCAAGGGTTAAGTAAAACAGTGCATAAACATTTTCTCACACTTGTTTGGCTTCATCATCTCATTGCTCGGCTACTTATGATCACATTAAATTTCTAAGCACGTTTCCTGAATCTGCACACTTTTCTGACTATAACGGTATAGGATAAGTCCCAGTGTGAAAATATCTAGAGGGTCAAAATAGTCATTTGATCTTTGTTTTGCTTACATCTCAGCCGCCGCATCGCCATCTCATGGAGCAAGCGACGGTCGAACGTTTCCTGCGGGGATACAGCAAGAGAAAAGTGACCGCTTGCAAGCGAAATTTCTCTTGCTCCCCCGCAGAAAACGCCTTTAGTTAGTGTCATGCTTTGCAAACATGCTTGGACCTGGAACATATGTATATATGAAATTGGCATATTTATTTAGTTAAAATAGAATTGCTACATGGAAAATACAATGAAATAATCACAATAATCACATTTTAATCATTGATTATTATGAAGAAAAATATGATTATGATTTGATTATGATTAAAGCTGCAGCTTCATATTTGATTATGATTTGATTATGATTATACATGTTGCTTAACTTTTGATTATGATTTGATTATGATTATGTAATCACAGCCTTTGATTATGATTTTTTAATTAATAATCATAATCATGCCCATGTCTGCCTCACACACACTATACCCGAGCCTGCCTCACACCACACACTATACCCGAGCCTGCCTCACACACACACTATACCCGAGCCTGCCTCACACACACACTATACCCGAGCCTGCCTCACACACACACTATACCCGAGCCTGCCTCACACACACACTATACCCGAGCCTGCCTCACACACACACTATACTCGAGCATGCCTCACACACACACTATACCCGAGCCTGCCTCACACACAAGCTATACTCGAGCCTGCCTCACACACACTATACCCGAGCCTGCCTCACACACACACTATACCCGAGCCTGCCTCACACACACACTATACTCGAGCCTGCCTCACACACACGCTATACCCGAGCCTGCCTCACACACACACTATACTCGAGCCTGCCTCACACACACTATACTCGAGCCTGCCTCACACACACACTATACTCGAGCCTGCCTCACACACACACTATACTCGAGCCTGCCTCACACACACACTATACCCGAGCCTGCCTCACACACCAGCTATACTCGAGCCTGCCTCACACACACGCTATACCCGAGCCTGCCTCACACACACACTATACTCGAGCCTGCCTCACACACACACTATACCCGAGCCTGCCTCACACAAACACTATACTCGAGCCTGCCTCACACACACGCTATACCCGAGCCTGCCTCACACACACGCTATACCGAGCCTGCCTCACACACGCTTACGAGCTGCCTCACACACCGCTATACTCAAGCCTGCCTCACACACACGCTATACCGAGCCTGCCTCACACACACGCTATACTCGAGCCTGCCTCACACACACGCTATACTCGAGCCTGCCTCACACACACGCTATACTCGAGCCTGCCTCCAACACGAACTCAGCTCCTACACACACACTATACTCGAGCCTGCCTCACACACACGCTATACTCGAGCCTGCCTCACACACACACTATACTCGAGCCTGCCTCACACACACACTATACCCGAGCCTGCCTCACACACACGCTATACCCGAGCCTGCCTCACACACACGCTATACTCAAGCCTGCCTCACACACACGCTATACCCGAGCCTGCCTCACACACACGCTATACTCGAGCCTGCCTCACACACACGCTATACTCGAGCCTGCCTCACACACACGCTATACCCGAGCCTGCCTCACACACAAGCTATACTCAAGCCTGCCTCACACACACGCTATACCCGAGCCTGCCTCACACACACGCTATACCCGAGCCTGCCTCACACACACGCTATACCCGAGCCTGCCTGACACACACGCTATACTCGAGCCTGCCTCACACACACGCTATACCCGAGCCTGCCTCACACACACGCTATACTCGAGCCTGCCTCACACACACGCTATACTCGAGCCTGCCTCACACACACGCTATACTTGAGCCTGCCTCACACACACGCTATACCCGAGCCTGCCTCACAGCCTCACGCCGTTTCCATGGTGAAAGAAAAACAGAGACATAGTGAGGGAGGCATAAGCAGCAGCAATTTTAACCCCATCACACCCAGATCTTTCCTGTGCTACAAAAAATCATATGTTGTCGAGCCATAAAATTACGAAAAGTAGCTGAATATACCAAATTAGTTAGTGGACAAGGATACTAAACAGGTCATATCTATAAAATATTGCTTATAGTCATTAAAAATCGTCTAATGGTACCCATATTACAATGGAAATTACGTTCTGGGTCTCAAGGGGTTAAGATACTGAAACATAGGAATGAAAAAAGGAAGGATATGAATGTGAAAACACGAGTATCTGTGAAAGAGAAAATAGAAAAAGTGTGGTATTGTTCTCCCTTGTTGTTGTTGTTGTTGTTGTTGTTGCTTTGTTGTGTGTGTTAATGAGAAGACAGGAACGCTACAAGAGTGGTCCCCTAAAGCTTCCCCCTCATTGGTCGAGCAGAACGCGTCCCTTGCTTCTAATTGGCTCGGGGTGTTGGGCAGAGGGAAGGCGTGATTGGCCTGTGCTTTTAGACCAGCTCCCTCCGTCCATCCCTTCATTCACTGATTTTGACTGACACGTTGTTACGACTGTGCCTCATTACAATGTGAATGAAAGAAAATAAGATTAGATTTGGATTTCACACTACCTTTCTCTCTCTCTCTCTCTTTCTCTCTCACTCTTTTTTTCTCTCTCTCTCTTTCTCTCTCTATCTGTCTCTCTCTATCAATCTATCTAATCTCTCTCTCTCTCTCTCTCTCTCTCTCTCTCTCTCTCTCTCTCTCTCTCTCTCTCTCTCTCTCTCTCTCTCTCTCTCTCTCTCTCTCTCTCTCTCAAGCCCAACAGAATCACCTTAACAACAGGCAATTTAGAAGTGATTAGGCAATTATCAGGCTTTTACAGACGGGCCTGAGTTTTGTAAATGGACACTTTAAACATTAATTATTTCATTGACGGAGAAGATGAGGTTCGACAGGTGGGCGGATGCTAGTGGGACGAGATAGGAAAAAATAAGGAATATGATGAAGGAGGAGAGTCAGTAGGCGGTGGAAAAGGTAAAATGGATGTGAGATAAAGTAATAAAGGTAGATAGGTAGGTAGGCACGTATTCTACCGGCGAACTGAATAGATTTGGAGAGAGGATGACTGATTGAAGTGAGATGAAGGAGAAGGGTAAAATGGAGCAAGGGATATAATCGTGGGCGTGATGAAAGACGAAAGTGTTAAAAATGAACAGTTATTTTTTTAAGGAAATGAAGAGGACTGAGCTAAAGCTAAAGTAAAATACTGAAAAAATTTAAGGAGTTTGAAATAGTAAAGACAGAAAAAAATAAGTGAAATTCAGTGGAAAAATCGCAAGGTATGTGTGTGAATGAAAAGAGAGAGAGAGAGAGAGAGAGAGAGGGGAGAGAGAGAAGAGAGAGAGAGGAGAGAGAGAGAGAGAGAGGAGAGAGAGAGAGAGAGAGAGAGAGAGAGAGAGAGAGAGAGAGAGAGAGAGAGAGAGAGAGGGGCGAGAGAGAGAGAGAGGAGAGAGAAGAGAGAGAGGAGAGAGGAGAGAGAGAGAGAGAGAGAGGCGAGCGAGCGAGAGAGAGAGAGAGAGAGAGAGAGAGAGAGAGAGAGAGAGAGAGAGAGAGAGAGAGAGAGAGAGAGAGAGAGAGAGAGAGAGAGAGAGGAGAGAGGAGAGAGAGAGAGAGAGAGAGAGAGAGAGAGAGAGAGAGAGAGAGAGAGAGAGAGAGAGAGAGAGAGAGAGGAGAAGGAGGAGAGAGAGAGAGAGAGAGAGGAGAGAGAGAGAGAGGAGAGAGAGAGAGAGAGAGAGAGAGAGAGAGAGAGAGAGAGAGAGAGAGAGAGAGAGAGAGAAGAGAGAGAGAGAGAGAGAGAGAGAGAGAGAGAGAGAGAGAGTAATATCAAATACACCTCGGTACACACACACTTAAGCGCCTTACCATTTATACAAAGCCTCCTAAGTGCACTGACATCCCTTCAAAGTATCACACTCCAGCCTGATACAGAGTAAAAACACTATAACAGTCTAAGCCAAGGATAATGATATATTACAATAGTTAATGAGATACGAAAATGAGACAATGTAAATACGAACATCATCAAACGGACGAGAATAAAAGGCAAAGCTCAGTAAAGCGTAAAAAAACAGGTTGAAATGAGATGAATAAAAAATATGGGGTAATAGTGTAAGATAATAGATAATATTAGATAGTTAAGATAGATAATAAGGTAATAGATAGATAATGATAAGTAATAGATAATAGGGAAATAGGGGTAACAAAAGGGAGTAAAGGGAAGAGGGAGTGTATGCAGTGCCGTGTTGATGAATAAGTGAACATAATCTTGGCTGGCTTCCCTCCTTGGCTATACTTACCATGCACGGCGAGGCAAGGATACCCATGCACTCCCCCGCCGCCCCGTCCCCGGACATTCATTGATATTATTAACGGCACACTTGAAGAGATTTCCCGCGCGTCTACCTCTCCTAATGGACTCACGTTTTCCTGTGATGCACCGACATTAAAAAGGGAAACAAGCTAGTAAATCTACGAGACTAGAAAATCAAAGGAAAAAGGAAAAAGAAGGAAAATGATTAAGATTGTTGGAAAATGAATAAAAATGATAAAGATTGTTGGAAAATGAAGGAAAATGATGAAGATTGTTGAAAAATGAAGGAAAATGATGAAGATTGTTGGAAAATGAATGAAAATTATAAAGATTGTTGGAAAATGAATAAAAATGATAAAGATTGTTGGCAAATGAATGAAATGGATAAAGATTGTTGGAAAATGAATGAAAATTATAAAAATTGTTGGAAAATGAAGGAAAATTATAAAGATTGTTGGAAAATGAAGGAATATTATGAAGATTGTTGGAGAATAAAGGAAAATGTATTCTATGAGGTATCTATACGATACT
>JACEEZ010019208.1:122500-135000 GCA_016584305.1 Chionoecetes opilio
ACCATCGATGAGGCTCTCCCCTCTACTCCTCCATTGTAAAGATCAGAGACGCTCCATATAATCCCCCGAAAGAGAAGGAATTGGAGGAGGAGGAGGAGGAGGAGGAGGAGGAGGAGGAGGAGGAGGAGGAGGTGGAGAGGAGAGGAGGAGGAGGAGGAGGAGGAGGAGGCGGACGGAGGCGAGGCGGAGGCGGAGGGAGGCGGAGGCGGAGGCGGAGGGGAGGCGGAGGCGAGGCGAGGCGGAGCGGAGGCGGAGGGGAGGCGGAGAGAGGGAGGCGGAGGCGGAGGCGGAGGCGGAGGCGGAGGCGGAGGCGGAGGCGGAGGCGGAGGCGGAGGCGGAGGCGGAGGCGGAGGCGGAGGCGGAGGCGGAGGCGGAGGAGGAGGGGAGGGGAGGAGGAGGAGGAGGAGGAGGAGGAGGAGGAGGAGGAGGAGGAGGAGGAGGAGAAGAGGAGAAGAGGAGGAGGAGAGAGAGTTAAAGATGCAGGAAGAATATGTGAGCGGCAGTACTAGCAAATAAGGAAGTTGACAACAAGGAAAAGGAGGAGGAAGAAAATGGAAAAATGGCAACACAATAAAAAGAATACTAGTGAAAGAGCAGGAATAAGTGCAAATAACGAAGAGAGGAAACACAATACAAAAGAATATAGAAACATTTGGAGAGAAGGCAAGAAAGTGGTGCAGGAGAAAGAGGCATGGAGGCATTGGTGGAGTGGTGGTGGTGGTGGAGGCAGAGGCAGGGGTCGTGGTGTGGTGGTGTGGTGTTGGTGGTGAATATTTCAGTCCCCAGAAAGTGCCCTGCCGCATTCCCCTCGCCCTTCCCTCAGACACTTAGCCTCCCCGCCACACACACTCTTCCCCTCTTCCCCCGCCATCTATCAAGCTTGTCCCGTGCTCATGCCAGTCTCCAAGAACATGTGTTGCCTCCAGGTCTCTCCTTCTCGCCTCAGATTCATGAGTTTGTCTCGGGACGCCTAAATCATGCATTGTAACTAGAACAATTGACTTTTAATGATATAGAATTGATAGATGGTTAGTTAATCATGCATTGTAATATCACTAACGCGAATCATTAACCCCTTCACGCCCAGATCTTTCCTTTGCTATATAAAATCGTCTGTTGTCGAGCCATAAAATTACGAAAAGTAACTAAATAAACCAAATTAGTTAGTCGACAAGGATACTAAACAGGTCATATCTATAGAATAATATAAATAATATCTTAATTCATAAAAATTGTCTAATGGTACCCATATTGCAATGAAAATTACGTTCTAGGTCTCTAGGGGTTAAGAGCCTGTGATCACGTTTCCAACATTGAATTGAATTAATATATGCACACTTTTTTTTCCTTTACTGTCTTTGTCTGCCGTGTGATAATGAAAAGTCTTCGAAAATATATTGTTTTGGTGTCTTTGTATCTTTACTTTTCCTTCTCCTTCCTTCTTGTTTTCTGCACCTTTACTATTCCATTACTTCCTTGTGCGAGTGGACTCTTGTTTCTCTCTTCTGGGAACACCACACAGCAGATGATAGACAGCTGATAGACAGACATTACAGAGTAGGAGATGGGCAAGGAGTAAAGAGGTAATACATGAGTAGGCAAGATGGGACAAGGAGTAAATGAGTAAGGTAGTACCGGAGTAGGGCGGAGTAGCAGGTAGAAATCAGAGTAGGGCAAGAGTAGAGGTCAGGAGTAGGGCAAGGAGTAAAGGTGCATGAGTAGGGCAAGGAGTATAGGTCAGGAGTAGGGCAAGGAGTATATTAGGCAAGGGTAGTAGGAGTAGGGCAAGAGTAGATGGCAGAGTAGGTGCAGGAGTAAGGTCAGGAGAGGGCAAGGAGTAGAAGGTGCATGAGTAGGGCAAGGAGTAGTAGGTGCAGGAGTAGGGCAAGGAGTAGTAGGTGCAGGAGTAGGGCAAGGAGTAGAAAGTACAGGAGTAGGGCAAGGAGTAGAAGGTACAGGAGTAGGGCAAGGAGTAGAAGGTGCATGAGTAGGGCAAGGAGTAGTAGGTGCAGGAGTAGGGCAAGGAGTAGAAAGTACAGGAGTGGCAGTAGTGGCAAAGGAGTAGTAGGTGCAGGAGTAGGGCAAGGAGTAGTAGGTGCAGAGTAGGGCGGAGAGAGGAGTGCAGGTATGGCAGGAGTTAGGGCAGGAGTAGGAGTAGAAAGGTGGCAAGGAGTAGGGCAAGGAGTATAGTAGTGCAGGAGTAGGGCAAGGAGTAGTAGGTGCAAGGAGTAGGGCAAGGAGTAGTAAGGTGCAGGAGTAGGGCAAGGAGTAGTAAGGTTGCGAGGTAGGGCAAGGAGTAGTAGGTGCAGGAGTAGGGCAAGGAGTAGAGGTGCAGGAGTAGGGCAAGGAGTAGTAAGGTGCAGGAGTAGGGCAAGGAGTAGTAGGTGCAGGAGTAGGGCAAGGAGTAGTAGGTGCAGGAGTAGGGCGAGGAGTAGAAGGTGCAGGAGTAGGGCAAGGAGTAGAAGGTGCAGGAGTAGGGCGAGGAGTAGTAGGTGCAGGAGTAGGGCAAGGAGTAGTAGGTGCAGGAGTAGGGCAAGGAGTAGTAGGTGCAGGAGTAGGGCAAGGAGTAGAAGGTGCAGGAGTAGGGCAAGGAGTAGTAGGTGCAGGAGTAGGGCAAGGAGTAGTAGGTGCAGGAGTAGGGCAGGAGTAGAAGGTGCAGGAGTAGGGCAAGGAGTAGAAGGTGCAGGAGTAGGGCAAGGAGTAGTAGGTGGCAGGAGTAGGGCAAGAGTAGTAGGTGCAGGATAGGCAAGGAGTAGAAGGTGCAGGAGTAGGGCAAGGAGTAGAAGGTGCAGGAGTAGGGCAAGGAGTAGAAGGTGCAGGAGTAGGGCAAGGAGTAGAGGTGCAGGAGTAGGGCAAGGAGTAGTAGGTGGCAGGAGTAGGGCAAGGAGTAGAAGGTGCAGGAGTAGGGCAAGGAGTAGTAGGTGCAGGAGTAGGGCAAGGAGTAGTAGGTGCAGGAGTAGGGCAAGGAGTAGTAGGTGCAGGAGTAGGGCAAGGAGTAGTAGGTGCAGGAGTAGGGCAAGGAGTAGAAGGTGCAGGAGTAGGGCAAGGAGTAGAAGGTGCAGGAGTAGGGCAAGGAGTAGAAGGTGCAGGAGTAGGGCAAGGAGTAGTAGGTGCAGGAGTAGGGCAAGGAGTAGTAGGTGCAGGAGTAGGGCAAGGAGTAGAAGGTGCAGGAGTAGGGCAAGGAAGTAGAGGTGCAGGAGTATGGCAAGGAGTAGAAGGTGCAGGAGTAGGGCAAGGAGTAGTAGGGTGCAGGATTAGGGCAAGGAGTAGTAGGTGCAGGAGTAGGGCAAGGAGTAGTAGGTGCAGGAGTAGGGCAATGAGTAGAAGGTGCAGGAATAGGGCAAGGAGTAGTAGGTGCAGGAGTAGGGCAAGGAGTAGTAGGTGCAGGAGTAGGGCAAGGAGTAGTAGGTGCAGGAGTAGGGCAAGGAGTAGTAGGTGCAGGAGTAGGGCAAGGAGTAGTAGGTGCAGGAGTAGGGCAAGGAGTAGAAGGTGCAGGAGTAGGGCAAGGAGTAGAAGGTGCAGGAGTAGGGCAAGGAGTAGTAGGTGCAGGAGTAGGGCAAGGAGTAGTAGGTGCAGGATATGGCAAGAGTAGTAGTAGTGCAGGAGTAGGGTAAGGAGTAGTAGGTGCAGGAGTAGGGCAAGGAGTAGTAGGTGCAGGAGTAGGGCAAGAGTATTAAGGTGCAGGAATAGGGCAAGGATTAGAAGGTGAGGAGTAGGGCAAGTAGTAAGGTGCAGGAGTAGAGGGCAAGGATGTAAGGTGGCAGGAGTAGGCAAGGAGTAAAAGGTCAGGAGTAGGCAAGGAGTAGTAGGTGCAGGAGTAGGGCAAGAGTAGAAGGTCAGGGTAGGCAGGAGTAGTAGGTGCGGATGGGCAAGGGTAATAGGTGCAGGAGTAGGGCAAGGAGTAGAAGTAGTAGAGACGGGCAAGGAGTAAAGAGTACTAGTAGGCAAGGAGTAGCAGGTGCAGGAGTAGGGCAAGGAGATAAAAGGTACAGGAGTAGGGCAAGGAGTAGTAGGTGCAGGAGTTAGGGCAAGGAGTAGAAGGTGCAGGATTAGGGCGAGGAGTAGTAGGTGCAGGAGTAGAGCAAGGAGTAGTAGGTGCAGGAGTAGGGCAAGGAGTAGAAGGTGCAGGAGTAGGGCGAGGAGTAGTAGGTGCAGGAGTAGGGCAAGGAGTAGTAGGTGTAGGAGTAGGGCAAAGGAGTATTAGGTGCAGGAGTAGGGCAAGGAGTAGTAGGTGCATGAGTAGGGCAAGGAAGTAGTAAGGTGCAGGAGTAGGCAAGGAGTAGTAGGTGCGAGTAGGCAAGGAATAGAGGTCAAGGAGTACGAAGATAGTTGCAGGAGTAGGGCAAGGAGTAGTAGGTGCAGGAGTAGGGCAAGGAGTAGTAGGTGCAGGAGTAGGGCAAGGAGTAGTAGGTGCAGGAGTAGGGCAAGGAGTAGTAGGTGCAGGAGTAGGGCAAGGAGTAGAAGGTGCAGGAGTAGGGCAAGGAGTAGTAGGTGCAGAGTAGGGCAATGAGTAGTAAGGTTGCAGGAATAGGGCAAGGAGTAGTAGGTGCAGGAGTAGGGCAAGGAGTAGTAGGTGCAGGAGTAGGGCAATGAGTAGAAGGTGCAGGATAGGGCAAGGAGTAGAAGGTGCAGGAGTAGGGCAAGGAGTAGAGGTGCAGGAGTAGGGTAAGGAGTAGTAGGTGCAGGAGTAGGGCAAGGAGTAGTAGGTGCAGGAGTAGGGCAAGGAGTAGTAAGGTGCAGGAGTAGGGCAAGGAGTAGTAGGTGCAGGAGTAGGGCAATGGAGTAGAAGGTGCAGGATAGGGCAAGGAGTAGAAGGTGCAGGAGTAGGGCAAGGAGTAGTAGTGCAGGTGGGCAAGGAGTAGTAGGTGCAGGAGTAGGTAAGGAGTATGGCAGGAGTAGGGCAAGGAGTAGAAGGTAGTAGGATAGGGCAAGGAGTAGTAGGTGCAGGAGTAGGGCAAGGAGTAGAAGGTGCAGGAGTAGGGTAAGAGTAGAGGTGCAGGAAGTAGGGCAAGGAGTAGTAGGTGCAGGAGTAGGGTAAGGAGTAGTAGGTGCAGGAGTAGGGCAAGGAGTAAAAGAAGGTAGTAGGAGTAGGGCGAGGAGTAGAAGGTGCATGAGTAGGGCAAGGAGTAGAGGTGCAGGAGTAGGGACAGGAGTAGTAGTGCAGGAGTAGGGTCAAGGAGTAGTAGGTGCAGGAGTAGGGCAAGGAGTAGAAGGTAGTAGGAGTAGGGCAAGGTGTAGTAGGTGCAGGAGTAGGGCAAGAGTAGAAGGTGCAGGAGTAGGGCAAGGAGTAGTAGGTGCAGGAGTAGGGCAAGGAGTAGAAGGTGCAGGAGTAGAAGGGCAAGTAGGCAGTAGTAGGTGGAAGGAGGGAAGGGCACGAGAAAATATCCTGCCGCCTATTCTTCACAGCCACCTAGTGAGTGTACATTTGTCTTGCGAGTCTTTGAGAAATTCTGCATTGTTGGAGAGGTTCTGCCTTCCGCCTTTAACTTTTGTCTTCAACCACACCGCCTCTTAAGCCTTGCGTCCACCAGTCTGTGTGGTATACCTACTCTCTCTCTCTCTCTCTCTCTCCTCTCTGCTCCTCTCCCTCTCCCCGCCTCTCTGTCTCTCTCTCTCTCTCCTCTCTCCCCTCTTCTCTCTCCTCTCTCTGTCTCTCTCTCTCTCTCCTCTCTCTCCTCTCTCCTCTTCTCTTGTCCCTCTCTCTTCTCTCTCTTCTCTCCTCTCTCTTCTCTCTCTGCTCAGTAGTGGTAGTAACAAAGCTGTATACTTTATCGGAACAAGTGAGCGTGTAGTGAACAAATTTAAACCATTTCTTACCATGAAAATCACAAGCTCATATTTATTTTATTCTCTCTCTCTCTCTCTCTCTCTCTCTCTCTCTCTCTCTCTCTCTCTCTCTCTCTCTCTCTCTCTCTCTCTCTCTCTCTCTCTCTCTCTCTCTCTCTCTCTCTCTCTCTCTCTCTCTCTCTCTCTGCAGTAGTAGTGGTAGTAACAAAGCTGTAGTACTTTATCGGAACAAGTGAAGCGTGTAGTGAACAAAATTTAAATCATTTCTCACCTTGAAAATCACAAGCTCATATTTATTTTATTCTCTCTCTCTCTCTCGTATCTGTCTCTCTCTCTTCTCTGTCTTCTCTCTCTCTCTCTCTCCTCTCTCTCTCCTCCTCTCTCTTCTCCTCTTTCTCTCTCTCTCTCTCTCTCTCTCTCCTCTCTCTCTCTCTCTCTCCTCTGCAGTAGTAGTGGTAGTAGTAAAGCTGTAGTACTTTATCGAACAAGTGAGCGTGTAGTGAACAAAATTAAATCATTTCTGCACCTTGAAAATCACAAGCTCATATTTATTTTATTCTCTCTCTCTCTCTCTGATCTGTCTCTCTCTCTTTCTCTGCTCTTTCTCTCTCTCTCTCCATCATCTCTCGCCTCGTACTCTCTCTCGTCTCTCACTCTGTCATACTTTCTCTTCTCCTCATACTCTCTCTCTCTCTTCTTTTGGCGCTTATACTCTTTCTGCTCTTAACTCTTTCTCCCTACATCCGCTCTCTTTCTCTCTGCAGTAAGAGTGTAAGTAACTTTTTTTATCGGAAAGTAACGGTATTAACAAATTTAGTTAAATATTTTCATCTCACCAAAAAGTTTGAAAAGCACTAACAATTTTTTTTTTTTTTTTCTCTTAACCGGTTCTCCTTAATTTATCGTCACTTTCTTATAAATCTTTCCGTAAATCTTTTGTTTATCGTGGCTCTGTTCATTATAACTATTCGTGTTCTCAACTATTGCAAAGATCAGAACAAATTTATTTTTTTGTGACAATGCCAGTGTTGTCAACAAAATATAAAACACTTAAAATCACAAAAATAATTTTTTTCAGTGTTTACTACTGCACTACAGATAAAAGATTAATCTATGTAATTGCAAACATGATTCGCACGGTAATATTCCCTCGCTAACTTGAATACAGTTAATCATGATACATAACAGTTATCCTTAATACAGCCTAATTTATCAGTAACGACTTAATAACAGCAAGTATTACGGATAATATTAAACGACTTAATAAGCAAAAGGATCAGTATTACGACTTATAAATCATATTATAACGATCCTTAAAGTAACGAAACATTAAACTGATGGACAAAAATACTAATATATAAAAAAAAAAACTATAAACCAAATAAAACTAACATCTAAAACTAGACAAAGATAAATTAAAAATAAATGAACTTAGCGACTCGCCCAAACAACCTCCGCCCCGCCCTTAAAAATAAGAATTCCATAAGTACATCACAAGATAAGATTTTCATCCTATCTAGACACTTTGCAAGTACAGTACCAACTACAAGGTTATTGACTATACAAAGCGCCGCCACGTCAGCACGAACTAGGCGGACTCGAACCGCTGACCGAATGCACAGGGACGCTGCACATTGCGAACTCACGTCTCTACCAACCTTGCCACCCTGACGGGCAAAGTACATCACAAAACTATTCAATTAACTCATAGTACATCAATATAATGAGTAATACGTAGACTAATATTTCAGTCCTACTCTCAACACCCGAGAAAGAAACACACTCGACACACCAAACACATTTCACAAACACTTACAGCGTCACTTCTATATTTATCGTCACTTCTTCTATTATTGCGTCACCTTCAATAATAATCAATCAATCCATACTTTTCGTACACTTCAATCTATGGCCTGAAAATCAATCGGCACTTCCACGCTTCGGATACTTCGAACTGCTTCTGGGAATATTAAATCGTATAAGCCGCGCGGTTGAGACGTCACTGGCATGCGGGAGTGGGCTTTAAAATTAGCCAACCAAGCGATCTAGTCCCTCCAACAGCCATGCTAAGAAGGCTAGGGACGGGACGGAGGGAAAGAAGAGAAAGAAGAAGAAAAAAGGTTTGATTTTCCACATGTACGGCTCCGTGTATCCGTGTATGACTCTCTCTCTCTCTCTCTCTCATCTCTCTCTCTCCTCTCTCTCCTCCTCCTCTCTCCTCTCTCTCTCTTCCTCTCTCCTCTCTCTCTCTCTCTCTCTCCTCTCTCTCTCTCTCTCTCTCTCTCTCTCTCTCTCTCTCTCTCTCTCTCTCTCTCTCTCTCTCTCTCGTTTTCTTCTTCCTGTATTATAGACGGCCTCATTTTCTCCTTTGATTTTTTCCTTCTTTTTTTCCCTCTCATTTTCCACAGCAAGTCCTCTTCTACTTCCCACTCTCTCTCTCTCTTCTCTCTCTCTCCTCTCTCTTCTCTCTCTCTCTCTCTCTCCTTCTCATCCTCTCTCTCTCTCCTCTCTCTCTCTCGCTCTCTCTCTCTCTCTCTCCTCTCTCTCTCTCTCTCTCTCTCACCGCAACCATTGATAACCCATTTCCTTTTTACCAGCGAAAATTTGGGGCAACCAGAAGGGAATTGCAGATTGAAACAGTAACTCAAGAGAGGAGAGATCTGTTCCCTTCTTTTCCTTCCTTCTTCCTCCCCCCAAAGCTCCCTGATAAACCGGATATTCCTACACTCATACCCTCCCCTCCTTCCAATTCTTTCTACCAGGCTACCACACAATACTCTGCTATGCTGTCTCCTATCTCCTCCTCCTCCTCCTCCTCCTCCTCCTCCTCCTCCTCCTCCCTCCTCCTCCTCCTTCTCCTCCTCCTCCTCCTTTAAATTCCCTCATGGGTTGCTCTTTTTCCCTCTTAAATCCCTTCCTATAGGGTTCTTTGAGTCAGACCTTTTTTTTTCATCCCACGATTACCTCCCTCTTCATTTTGGATTCCCTTTTATGCATATTTTAACCTCTCAATTTTCTCCACTACTAGTTTTTTTTCCTACTTCAGTTTTAAGGGTATATTTTCTATGCTTTTTATAAAAAAAAATCCTCTCTCTCTCTCTCTCTCTCTCTCTCTCTCTCTCTCTCTCTCTCTCTCTCTCTCTCTCCTCTCTCTCTCTCTCTCTCTCTCTCTCTCCTCTCTCTCTCTCTCTCTCTCTCTCTCTCTCTCTCTCTCCTCTCTCTCTCTCTCTCTCTCATCTCTCTCTCTCTCTCTCTCTCTCTCTCTCTCTCTCTCTCTCTCTCTCTCTCTCTCTCTCTCTTTTCTCTCTCTCCCTCTCTTCCTCTCTCCTCTTCTTCTCTCTCTCTCTCTCTCTCTCTTCATCACTCTCCTCCTCCTCTCTCCTCTCCTCTCTCTCTCCTCTCCTCTCTCCTCCTCTCCTCCTCCTCCCCCTCAAACGAAGGAACCAAATACGCAATTCTTTCTGGTTCTCTCTCCTAACAAACCTCTCCACCCCTCTCTCTCCATCTCCTCCCGCTCCCTCTCCTCTCCTCCTCCTTCCTCTCCACACTTGGAAGAGCCCAATCTCCTTGTTCTCCGCATAAAAAGGTCACCACACACAGTTGATCAGTCCCTTATTTTTCCTTCAAAGAAACCAAGACCATTTGTCTGACGAAGGAAAAAGGAAAAATGTGTTATTTCGCCCAAGGACGCGTTATAGGATGCTCATATTTGCTGCCTGGAGGAAAAAAATATAGGATGGAATGGTATTGGTTGGTTGGGTGGCATTCTTTGGTTTCCTGTGTGTGAACTGTGTCGTCGCTCGGGAGTGACGGATGAGTCTTGTATCTCTTGATGGACGAATAAAGGGTCTTTGTTATACGCCTATTGAAAGCCATGAACTGATTTACACTGAATATAATAAATAACACAGATACGATCACATACACTATATATTTTGTGCTGCTTTACATTATATTAACCCCTTGAGACCCAGAACGTAATTTCCATTGTAATATGACCACCATTAGACGATTTTTAGTGAATATTAGTAATATTTTATAGATATGACCTGTTTAGTATCCTTGTCCACTAGCTTATTTGGTATATTTAGTTACTTTTTTGTAATTTTATGGCTAACAACAGACGATTTTATATAGCAAAGGAGAGATCTGGGCGTGAAAGGGGTTAACAGCCATTTTTGTAGTTTACATAAGAACATAAGAACATAAGGAAGCTACAAGAGAGAGAGAGAGAGAGAGAGAGAGAGAGAGAGAGAGAGAGAGAGAGAGAGAGAGAGAGAGAGAGAGAGAGAGAGAGAGAGAGAGAGGAGAGAGAGAGAAGAGAGAGAGAGAGAGAGAAGAGGAGAGAGAGAGAGAGAGAGAGAGAGAGAGAGAGAGAGAGAGAGAGAGATTGTTGGACATGAAAATAGTCGTGCATAGAGTTCCCGAGTGTCGTGTAGTCAGCCACAGCGTCAGCAAACACGACACAGCCACTCGCCCCACAGCACGAGACGACAAGCTGCGCCCCCAACCCACGACATTGCATACGGTTCAAAATTAAAACGACCAATATAAAAACTAAATTACTGAAACGAATTTGTGCAGATTTCCGAAAACGTGAAAAAAAATTGTCCCTGTAACAGTAAGGCTGACTGACTACCACATAGGAATATATAATTTGTAATGTAAAATACGCAAATAATACAGTTCATTAGCATGTAATTAAAAGTTGGGCATACAAAATGTACTGATTAACTGAACGGCTGTCAGAACGCCACAACTGGTAACATGACAGGAATTAATAAACTGTGAATGGTAATTGAAGCATAGGTGAGGTAAAGGGTAGTATGCAGTGGTAGTAATGGTGCTAATAATAGAAGTAGAAGTAGAAGTAGTAGTAGTAGTGGTAGTGGTAGCGGTAGTGGTAGTGGTAGTGGTGGTGGTGGTAGCAGTCGTAGTAGCTATTTTTGTTGTTACTATTCTTGCAACAGTAATAGAACTACATGTATATGCATTTATCGAATAATATTTGTTTTTTTTATAATTATCATCAGTAATTTACATTGGTATCATTATCATTATTGCTATATCTGGTGATAATTTGTTGTTGTTGTAGTAGTAGTAGTAGTATAGTAGTAGTAGTAGTAGTAGTAGTAGTAGAAGTAGTAGTAGTAGTAAAAGTAGTAGTAGTAGTAGTAGTAGTAGTAGTAGTAGTAGTAGTAGTAGTAGTAGTAGTAGTAGAGTAGAAGTAGTAGTAGTAGTAGTAGTAGTAGTAGTAGTAGTAGTAGTAGTAGTATAGTAGTAGTAGTAGTAGTAGTAGTAGTAGTAGTAACAATAATAATAATAGCAATAATAAAAATGATAACAATGATAACAATGATAATGTATAAAGAGCCAGAGAGTCACGCAGAACACCTAAGCCTCGGTGGGGGAAAGGTCGTAGTGTGTGTGTAATGTATGTATATATAATTTATGTGTATAATGTATGCATATAATGTATGTGTTATAGGTAGTCACGAGCTTATATGTATGATATATATAGGCCAACACTTCATTCAGTCCGCAGCACCGATTAATGAACACTGGCATTATACAACCTTGGACTTATTTCGAAGCTGTCACCAACAAACTAAAGTCCATGCAAAATATTGACGAAATAATATAAAAGTGAAGAAAAAAAGTCACCCTACACAACAACAAATCAACCTTTTACATGAGCAGCGTAACGTTATTAATGTTTTAGGCGACTGTATATATTTATTCTGACCTTGTAGAGAGAACGAGTCCGGTCGCCTTGTTTGCCCGGCCAGCAAAACACAACAACTGGTGTGTCGCGAGTCTGGTAAATATTATGCCGGTGCACCGAACTAGAGTTGTAAATATTGATAATCTCCAATTTCATATCAGGAAGGGAGATCCAGGGAGAGTGTAACGAGGGAGAGAGGGAGAGCTGGGACATGAGGTTGTGAGAGGAGGGTGAGGACGAAGGAAAAGTGGATAAGGGTGAAAGAGATGCTTAGTAAAAAGGTAAAACACTGAACCAGGTAAAGGCAAGCGGAGATCAAAGCACAGTGTGTGATGTAAAAAACGACGTAACGAAGGAAGGAATACGGTACGAAAACTGCTAGGAAATATTCTGGCTCCGATAAAAGTGAGCCACGTGAGATGGACCTAACGATATAAATGGAAAACACACGAATATATGAAAAATGTCAGTCTCTGAAGTGACAACTCGTTAGCGAACTTCCCTTTATGAATATTCTTCGTTTTTTTAATACATATTATCCCCCCCCCCCACACACACATACACACACACACACACACACACACACACACACACACACACACACACACACACACACGTTACTCTCTGGAATTTTCTGAAAAAGCAAACGGCATACGAAACGAAGCACATCATGTTTGTATACAAAATTATGTTCAAAGGCAACACGAATACTATATTTAATTTGCTTAGTGGCAAAATTTCTTGCACGCGCGAGCACATCCTCACACGCAAACACACACACACACACACACACACACACACACACACGCACCCCTCCCCACACACACACAGACTACAATACACTAAACTCGTTCTGTGTAACATTAGTTTGGATCCTTTGGTGTAGGCGAGCAGGGACGCTTTCACTGGTGCAGGTTTCCTCGCAATACTAAATAATGAACAGCTCACAAGGGAGGATGAACCGACGGCTATGAAGTCCTGTGTCCGT
>JACEEZ010019208.1:140000-150000 GCA_016584305.1 Chionoecetes opilio
GCTTCAGGGTAGCGTGCCACATGCCCATATAGCCGAAGTTGGCGCTGACGGACTATGCAGGTAATAGGCCTCGATTCAGTCTCACGGTGCAATCGCTGATTTGACACGTAATCATCCCAGCGATACCCCATGATTCTGCGAAGACACTTATTACCAAAGGCATTGATTCGTCTCTTCAAGTCACTATTTAGTGTCCATGTCTCACAACCATAGAGTAAGACAGGGATCACAAGCGATTTTGAAGATCGGATCTTTGTCCTCCTGCACAGGTACCGACAACGCCAAATACTCCCACTGAGCGAGTCCATAACACCGTGGGCTATGCCAATCCGCCGTAAGACTTCTTGACGTGACCCGCCGTCATTATGGACTACCAAGGTATGTAAAACTTTCCAAGATCTCAATGTCCTCGCCACACGCATGAACAGACTGTACTGCTTCATCTAGTAAGTCTCCAAACACCTGGACCTTGGTCTTGAGCCAGGAGACCTCAAGTCCCAAAGGCTTTGCCTCCTCGTGCAGCGCCTCGAGAGCCATCACCAGGACCTCCAGCGACTCAGCAAAGATTACTGCATCATCGGCAAAAACAAGATCAGTGATCTTGGTGTTGCCGACGGATGCTCCACAATCACTTTGATCTACAACCTTGTCCAATACCCAGTCCATACAAGCGTTGAAAAGTGATGGGGCAAGGACGCACCCTTGCCTCACTCCTGTATTCACAGGAAAGAAGCTGGATACACCTGCCCCACACTTCACAGCACTCTCAGTCCCAGAATACAGACCAGTTATCAAACCAATAGTCCTTGCAGGAATCCCTCGAAGTCGCAGAAGATCCCAGAGTGACTCACGATGCACTGAGTCAAACGCCTTCTTGAGATCAACATAGGCTGCAAGCATCCCCTGTCGAAACTCACGTCGGCGTTCCACTAGTAAGGCTATGGATAAATCAAACTTGCTCGAATTAGGGAAAGTTATTGAAAAATTTGAACTGGCCTGAAACAGGTCGAATTATCCGAAGTTTGAATTATACGGGTTCGATTTAGAGAAGGTTTACTGTACTCGTTACCTACTTAATGAACTCAAAAAGGGACAACTATAAAGAAAGGTTATTTGTGTTACATAAAAAAAAAACCAACAGAAAACGGAAGTATTTGTTTACCTTTAACCCCGTTCACACACGTAATATAGGGAAGATACGGGGAAGCTTCATTATTCCTCTTGACGCGTGTTTACTTAAAGCTCCATCGCAATCAAGGTGTCAGGTGTGTGCAGAGAGAGGCCCTTTGGGAACCTTAGTGTCCTGTCTCTCCCTGTCAGGACGCGTACCATTCCTGACCTTGGAAAAGCATCCTGTGTTTGTAAGGTCGCCGCGAACGATGACTTGCTACCTTGCCCTCCCCTACCTACCTCGTTCTCGTGGCTGGGAAACGATGACACGACCAGGACACGACACGAACGAACGACACATCCAAGTCGTGTTCGTGTTAGGTCATATTCATCCCGGACGCCAGGCTCGTAAATGCCGCGACACGCGAAAATGAAAAAATGATATCGCGTAATTACAAAAACTGAAAAAAAATATGAAGGAATGCAATAAAAATGGTGCGGCCTTTACATGCATACATGACCATACGAAATGAAACGAGTACACGCAGAGGTCATTTTGATCGCGATACATATTCATGCATGCACAAACGAAGGCATGCATACAAGCAGGCGCACACACACACACACACACACAGTCAGCATTGTACATTACTACAGCAGTAACTTGTGTACAGAGTTTGTTCCGCTGGCGCCGGTGTGTGTTGGGCAAACAGGGAAGATGAAGAGGGCAGTGTGTTGCGTGGACGGCTGAGGGGCTTTGTGGGGGGTAGGGAAGGGGTAAGAAGGGGGGAGGGGGAGGAAGGAGGGAAGGGAGAGCAGGGGGAGGGGGAGGGGGAGGGGGAGGGAGGGAGGGAGGGAAGAGAGGACAAGGGGGAGGGGGAGGAAGACGGGAAGGGAGAGAAGGGGGGAGGGAGGGAGGGAAGAGGGGAGGGAAGGGAAAGAAGGGGAGAGGGGGAGGAAGAAGGGAGAGGGAAAGAAGGGGGGAGGGAGGGAGGGAAGGAGGGAGGGGGAGGAAGGAGGGAGGGAGAGAAGGGGGGAGGGGGAGGAAGGAGGGAAGGAAGCAAGGCCAAAGCACTATGAAGGAAAGGATTAAATGCTCCAATAGAGGGATTTACTTAAAAGCACTAACCATTGAACATAAGAATTAATTAAACAACAGCATTAATTAATTAGATGGAAATACAAGAATTATGGATCATACACGCGTGTTTTATTTACCGTAATAACCATTTTTTTTTTTTTACAGATTAGACTGATTAGTATTAAAGTGATGTCCAGAAAACAAAGGAAACTAGGGGGGGGGGGGGTACTCAGTAGAGCGCATACCTCCGCCCGAATATTTCATCAAATATATATATATATATATATATATATATATATTATATATATATATAAATATATAATATATATATATATATATGTATTTTGCACTCAGTATGAGCGCATACCTCCGGCCGAATATTCATTAATTGGTTGCCATGGCAACAGTTGTCAATAGATTTCATCCAAAATTAAATCAGTTCTTCCTTATACCAAATAGACTTGGTATACCGAGTTTGGTCCAAATATATTCGTAACTTTTCGAGAAATCCTGTACACTAACAAACAGACAGACAGACAGACAGACAGACAGACAGACAGATCGGGGTGAAAACATAACCCCTCCAATTTCGTTGGCGGAGGTAATAGCTATTGAGAAAAAAAAAAAAAAGAGGAAGAGAGAGAGAGAGGAAGAGGAGAGAGGATAGAGGAAGAGGAGATAAGAGCAGGAGAGGAAAGAAGTAGAGAGAGAGAGAGAGAGAAGAGAAGAAGGAGAGAGGAGAGAGGAGGAGGAGAGGAGAGAGGAGGAGAGAGAGAGAGGAGAGAGAGAGGAAGAGAGAGAAGGAGAAGAGGAGAGGAGGAGAGAGAGGAGAGAGAGAGGAGGAGAGAGAGAGAGAAAAAAAAAAGAGTGAGAGGGGAGAGAGAGAGAGAGAAGAGAGAGGAGAGAGAGAGAGAGAGAGGAGAGGAGAGAGAGGGAGAGAAGGGAGAAGAGAGAGAGAGGAGAAGAGGAGAGGAGAGAGAGAGAGGAGAAGAGGAGATGAAAAGAGAGAGGAGGAGAGAGAGAAAGAGAGAGTAGAAGAGAAGAGAGAGAGAGAGAGAGAGAGAGAGGAGAGAGAGAGGAGACTGAGAGAGAGGAGAGGAGAGGAAGAGAAGGAGAGAAGATGAGAGAGAGAGAGAAAGAGAAGAAAAAAAAGAAAGAGAAAAGAGAGAGAAAAAAGAAGAAAAAAAACCACCGAGACATCAAATATGAAGAGGCAAATGGAACATGAAGAAAACCAAAACCAAAAATAAAATACAAAAAACTAATTAGGAAGAGAAAAAGGTTCTGAATTTAAGGAGACGTGATCGTAGCATTTGGGTCACTTGGAGGAAAAATATTGGAGGAGGAGGAGGAGGAGGTAGGGAGGAGGGAGGAGGAGGAGGAGGAGGAGGAGGAGGAAGGAATACAAAGGAATACAAAGGAATACAAAGGAAACACAAACAGCAACAGACCGATAGGTCCTTACAGGCTGTTTGCTTTAACTACAGTACACTAACTAGATAATAGAGAGAAAGGATAGGAAAGTAGAAGGCCCCTCCCCACCTCCCATCCCTCCAGCCGAAGCTGGCCGGAAAAGAAGTGAAAGGGGAGGAGGAGGGGGAGGAGGAGGAGGAGGAGGAGGAGGAGGAGGAAGGAGGGGAAAGGGAAAGAAGGGGAAGGAGAAGCAGACATCGGTGTTGACTTCGCAAAAGGGAGAGGAAGGTGGGAGGCGTTGTGAATTTAGGTATATGTTGCAATGGCCTGAAACCCACGCAAACAACGGATACCACACACAGACACACACACACACAAAAGTACGCTAATAATAACAAAATAAATAATAAATGATAACGAATATATAAACTTTTTTACCCTCTAACTTATAAACGACACCAACGCTCTTTCCACGAAAAGTTTCTCACCAATTTCCCCCACCAAATTGAAAATAAAAAAAACTTGACACTTATAATGATGTAAATGGTGAAACAATGGAAAAGGGGAGGAGGAGGAGGAGACGGGAAGAGGGGTGGAGAAAGGAGAGGGAGGAGGAGGATTTACATAGGATATATAGGAATAACGAACCAGCAAACTAAATGGTCCATGACAGGAATCTGCTGAACACATTACATACTTAATAATAACAGTGTAAAAAAAGTTGAAAATGATTACCCATTCCGTAAAGAAGTTTTAACATAAATCGAGAGGAGGTAGGATGGATGAGGAGGAAGGGGAGGAGAAAGTGGGAAATAAGAGAAGAAAGAGATGATGAGAGAGGGAGGAGGAGGGAGAGGAGGAGGAGGAGGGGAGGGAGAAGGAGGAGGAAGGAGGAGGAGGAGGGGAGGAGAGGGGGGAGGACGGCGAGATGCCAGAAAAAATGAAGAGAGTGGAAGGGGAAAACTATTAACATTGAAATTGAAAGAAAGTAGAAAAAAGAGGGGCAAGCAGGAAGGAAGGAGAGGGGAGGGCAGTTAAGGGAATAACATGAAATAGAAAGGAATAAGAAATAGGAATAGAAGGATATGAAGGCATCGGAGGAGATAGAGGTAAGGAAATGCGACACAAAATGAGATAAGATGAAGGAAGAACAGAAAAATAAAAACAAGGTCGAGAAGTATAAAAAAACGAAGGCATATAAAACAGGAAAATAAGAAGAAGTTGAGAATAAGAAGGAAAATAAGAAGGAGCTGAGAATAAGAAGGAAAATAAGAAGGAAATAAGAAGAAAGGCTGAAGAAAATAAGAAGGAAAATTTGAAGGAAAATAAGAAGGAAATAAGAAGAAAGTGAAGAAAATATGAGGAAAATTGAAGAAAAAAGAAGGAATAAGAGAAAGGCTGAAAGAAAATAAGAAAAGGAAAATTAAGGAAAATAAGAAGGAAATAAGAAGAAAGGCTGAAGAAAATAAGAAGGAAAATTTGAAGGAAAATAAGAAGGAAATAAGAAGAAAGGCTGAAGAAAATAAGAAGGAAAATTTGAAGGAAAATAAGAAGGAAATAAGAAGAAAGGCTGAAGAAAATAAGAAGGAAAATTTGAAGGAAAAAAAAAGCGAAAAAAGAAGAAAAGGGAAGAAAATAATAGAAAGAAAATGAAGAAAAAAATAAAGGAAAATAAGAAGGAAATAAGAAGAAAGGCTGAAGAAAATAAGAAGGAAAATTTGAAGGAAAATAAGAAAAGACCGAGAAAAGAATAGAGGAAAGGAAAATGAATAAATAAACTATGAGGTCTAAGCGGAAGGACACTGGAGAAGGTTAGAAGCTGGGGGTTAGAGGAGACAAACTTGAGACATAACTAGGTGAAGTTAGCTCAGGTCTACTCGGCTAACTTTAGGGGGGTCGCGTGTTAGTCCAGGGCGGCCGAGCTTAGCTGGTGCATAAGTAAGTTTGGTTTAGTAAGTGAGGTTCGTAAGTCTCCGTCGGTAACGTTTGAAAGTTGTTTTATGCCAGAATATGTGCGTGTGTGTATGTGTGTGTGCGTGTGTATGTGTGATTATGTGTACGTATGTGCATGTGTGTGTGTGTGTGTGTGTGTGTGTGTGTGTGTGTGTGTGTGTGTGTGTGTGTGTGTGTGTGTGTGTGTGTGTTGTGTGTATTCATCTAGTTCTAGTTGTATTTTACAGGGCCAGAGCAACGCTCGTATGGCCCCGTCTCCATATCAACATTTATTTTTCTCATTCATCTTTAGTGTTGGGGGAAGCCACCACCCCGGGAGAGGGGTCACAAACCCCCGGCTAACACCCGGTACCCATTCACTGCTGGGTGGACAGGGGCTCGGGTTTTAAGAAGACCGCCCGTCTGTCTTCGCTCCGCCCGGGGATCGAACCCGGGACTTCTCGGTTGTGAGCCGAGCGTGCTAACCTTACACTACGGAGTTCCCAAGTGTGTGTCTACGGAGTGTGTGTGTGTGTGTGTGTGTGTGGGTGTGGGTGTGTGTGGGTGTGTGCGTAACATGTTTTCGTCCATTCGGTATATTGGTTGACAATTCTAACAGTAATACCCATGAAACTGCATACAGACACGCACTGACTTCAGTATACACGCACAAACACACATATACATACCTACCTACATACACACACATACATACACACACACACATACACACAAAAACACACACACACACGCAAACGCACGCACACACACAAATACTCTCTCCCACACACACACACACACATACAAACTGAGCCATTAACACTTTGTCACAAATTCGGGAACAAGTTTGTGCCAAATAAAACGCTAAAACGATATTGTTAAAACCATCTATTTGGTGACTCGTGCAAACAACACTTGTCAAACACAACTAAATAAATATGACAAAACTAAAAACAAACTAACGGGCGCGGAAGCTCTCAGGGTCATGCAAAATTTGTTCATCATTTCATTTTCTCCATAGACTATTTTTCTGATCCTATTTATTTCTTACTCATCTTATATATCTTTCTTTATCAGGTTTCACGGTTTTTGTTGTGGTCGTGCAAGCGCCAAACGATACAGGGAGGGAAATAAGGCAGGATAAAAAGATCTACCACAAAGAGGGGACTACGACGATAAGAGAATACAGTACAACAGAGCATGTTTACCGTGGGTCGAGGTGGGGTTCTCTACATAGGAAAAAAAAAACTACACATACCTATACATGATCCTAGAAACATAAATAAGAACATACAGTAACCGACACTAAGACGATAAGGGCCTAGACACACAGAAATAGAGCAAAACACACACACACACACACACACACACACACACACATACACACAACACTACACACACACACACACACACACACACACACACACACACCCACATACACATACACACACACACACACACACACACACACAACACACACACAACATACACATACACACACACACACCACATACACATACACATACACATCACTCACACACACACACAGCAAATACACATACACACACACACACACCACAACACATACAAAACAACACCACACACACACACACACACACATACACACACACACACACACACACACACACACACACACACATTGCCCTTGAACACTAAGGCAAAACACTAAGGAAAGCACTAAAACCAAATGATGTGAGAAGAAGTATAGCCACGCACATCCACATACGTGCAGCAGTTGTGTATCCAGCCTGCGACCTTGGCCACACCTCGCCTCAGTGCCAGTGCCAAGGTATGACCCCCCCCTCTCTCTCTCTCTCTCTCCTCTCTTCTCTCTCTCTCTCTCTCTCTCTCTCTCTCTCTCTCTCTCTCTCTCTCTCTCTCTCTTTGGTGTCACGTGCAGGTGTCGTGTCCGTGCCTCATCCCAGGGAAAACAAAAATGTTCGCCGCTGACCATGACGATAAAGAGTGCGCCTGACTGACTGATTGACTGACCGACTGACCGACTGACTGACTGACTGACTAATTGACCGGTTTAACACACTCATGGTTTATTGACTGGTTACCTTATTAGTACGTTGCCTTAAAGATGGTTGAATGAGAAGCGATTAGACGCAAGACATGATGAATTTGACACAAAAAACCCTTCCTTCATCAGCTTTAATTACAGATGAGGTGATAATTGAAGAAAACACAACATAAACACTCACAAAATACGTAATGAAAGAGAACACAGCTCATACATCTACAAAAAGTACATGTAAATCTACACAAAAAGTGAAGAGAAAATTGGATCCTTCTTCCCCGCCCGATAAAAGTGCTGGAGAGGTTTTCATTTTTTATTTTATTTATTTATTGGAGCCTATAGCGCCTATAGGCTTATGGAGAGTCTTGATGTTGGTCGACCTCGCCCGTTAGTGGCGCAGGCTGGATTTTTATAGTGACACCTGTGGTCTTAGGTGAAGATCCCGTTTTCTATGATGTTCGGATCTTCAGTCAGGATCATGCAGCCCCTAGAGTTTTCTCCGTCACACTCGCAATCGAAGACCAGGTAATTGCTGCATGCGAGTTTCTTCTGGTTGAAAGGAACACATGGATATCCAGCTATAGTGCATTGCTGGGCGGAGTTCAGTCATAAGGAGGACGCATGACCCTCACATCGCATCGACCGCCACACGCTGACCGGCCGAGGGGCAAGTCTGGCTGCCTGCGGAGTTTTAGAGCGAAAGTTGGGGTTTTACCTGCATGTTTCCGGCTATACGTTGCGTCCATTCACCTCGATACAAGTAGATCAAACGTGAAGCCCATTACAGGCCGCTTTGAAAAGGGTAACTCATGTGTGTGTGTGTGTGTGTGTGTGTGTGTGTGTGTGTGTGTGTGTGTGTGTGTGTGTGTGTGTGTGTGTGTGTGTGTGTGTGTGTGTGTGTGTGTGCGTGTGTGTGTCTGTGTGCGTGTGTGTGTGTGTGTGTGTGTGTGTGTGTGTGTGTGTGTGTGTGTGTGTGTGTGTGTGTGTGTGTGTGTGTGTGTGTTTCTGTGTGTGTGTGTGTGTGTGTGTGTGTGTGTGTGTGTGTGTGAGCGCATTTACACGCCCACAGATACGTCATGGCAAACACGTCCACTGTCCCACCCTCCCAACTCTCCTGTCTGGTTACATTCTCTTCGATATGACGCTGTCCACGACCGAACATGACTCTTGAAAGGAGGAGGAAGAGGAGGAGGAGGAAGAGGAAGAGGAAGAGGAAGAAGAGGAGGAGGAGGAGGAGGAGGAGGAGGAGGAGGAGGAGGAGGAGGAGGAGGAGGAGGAGGAAGATGAAGACATGGAAGAAGAGAAGTAGGACAGCGGTTCATGATTGCATTGCAGTGGACATAACAAGCCTGTCTGTAATGCGTGACTCGAAGCTCCCGTTACTGATGCGCAAAACATGTTAATTGTATATCACACGTGCCCTACAAACAGACAGACAGGCCCATAGACGCAGACATACGCAGACAGACAGACAGACAGACAGGCAGGCAGACAGACGCAGACAGACAGACAGACCGGCAGACACAGACGCAGACAGGCACACAGACGCAGACAGACATACACACCGGCAGACAGACACAGACAGACAGACACACAGACGCAGACAGACGCAGACAGACAGACAGATCGGCAGACACAGACGCAGACAGACAGACAGACCGGCAGACACAGACAGACAGACACACCGGCAGACACAGACGCACACAGACAGACACACCGGCAGACAGACGCAGACAGACAGGCAGAGGAGCGAAGGGGGGAGGAACCATTTGCCACGCGACTATGGCACTATGGTGTATCGATATGCAAATGACGCGATTTCATATTCTTGACATGTTAAACGCCTAACAAACAGCGACACTCCCATGATTCCTCATACATAAATACATACATATACATCGCTAATACCGATGCCCACTCCCTAATACACCTACACAGCGCCCTACAGACACGAGCCTGACAACCTACCACACGCACACACACACACATACATACAGAGACAGAGAAAGACACACAAACACACACACACACAGACAAAGAGAAAGACACAAACACACACACAGATATATATATATATATATATATATAAGAGAGAGAGAGAGAGGGGAGAGAGAGAGAGAGAGAGAGAAGAGAGAGGAGAGGAGAGAGAGAGAGAGAGAGAGAGGAGAGAGAGAGAGAGAGAGAGGAAAAGGAGAGAGAGAGAGAGAAGAGAGAGAGAGAGAGGAGAGAGAGAGAGAGAGAGAGGAGAGAGAGAGAGAGAGAAGAGAGAGAGAGAGGAGAGAGAGAGAGAGAGAGAGGAGAGAGAGGAGAGAGAGAGAGAGAGAGAGAGAGAGAGAGAGAGAGAGAGAGGAGACGAGAGGGAAAAAGAGAGAAAAGAGAGGAGGAAGAGAGGAGAGAGAGAGAGAGAGGAGAAGAGAGAG
>JACEEZ010019208.1:152500-200000 GCA_016584305.1 Chionoecetes opilio
TTCTCCTCCTCCTCCTCCTCCTCCTCCTCCTCTTCCTCTTCCTCTTCCTCCTCCTCCTCCTCATCTTCCTTAAGTCAGATTGGAATCAGTGCAAAGAAGAGCAACCAAACAAATTCCATCTCTGCGAAATTCATCTTATGAAGAGAGACTGCGGAAACTTAATATGTTTTCCTTAAAGGATCGTAGAATCCGTGGGGACTTGATAGAAACCTTTAAGATCCTAAAAGGATTTGATGTCATTAATCAAGAGAACCTATTCGAGCTTTCTCCTCAAGTGGTAACAAGAAATAATGGTTTAAAACTAAACGGTCAACGTTGCATCACAGATCTCCGTAAAAATTATTTTAATGTTAGAGTCGTTGAACGATGGAACAAGTTACCAGCAAATGTTGTCGAAGCCAGCACAATAACTACATTTAAAAACAGACTTGACGCGCACTGTAAAGTAAATGGGTATTGATAGTGCCCTGCGAATTCATATTTAGTCCCCCGGATCGATTAGTTGTAGTGGTAGTGGTAGTTGTAGTTAGTAATTTCATATCCTATCATTCTGCACTACGAAACTTCCATGTTCCTATCTTCTTTCGGGACATGGTATCATTTTCCAACTGTTTTCTTACATGTAGTTGATAGTTAGTAGTAATGTAGTTCAGCAGATACCCTCGTCATGGACCATTAGGTCTCCTGGTGTCTGTTATTCCTATGTAATCCTATGAAATCCTCCTCATCCTCCCACGCACTCTTTTGTCTCCCTAAATCTATTCTACTTCTCTTAAAAAAACTTTCCCTTAAGACATCTCAAGGTGAAAGTTATATTTATTTTTTACCATTTTGTTTTTTTCCTATATTCCATCCATCTTATGAGTTTTCGTGGAAGAGAAAATGGAAGAGAAACATTTGCAGGAACACGATGGAAAACAACAAAGACCACAACAAGACACTCACATCCACACACACATAAAAATATTACCGTAAAGTCTGGTGGTAAACATCTTACGTCAGACTCTTCGGCTTTTGTTGTCAATATATAATGGTGAAAAAATATGAAGAGTAGAAGGTTAAGCCGCAGGGGAGCCTACAGGGAATCAGGTAAAAACAATAACAACAGAGGCCTAATTAGCACCCGAAATCTCCTTCCTTCCTGTAGCAGCGACCGGTTCATTAAAGGGCGGTTTAGGGAGCACACGCCTCGGCCTTATTATCTCTTATCTGTTTTCTTTAAACTTTGATAACAACAAGGAAAGCGTTCACAAAAACAAAAAAGCGTTCACAAAAACAAAAAAGCGTTCACAAAACCAAAAAAAGCGTTCACAAAAACAAAAAAAGCGTTCACAAAACCAAAAAAAGCGTTCACAAAAACAAAAAAGCGTTCACAAAACCAAAAAAAGCGTTCACAAAACCAAAAAAAGCATTCACAAAAACAAAAAAAGCGTTCACAAAAACAAGAAAAGCGTTCACAAAAACAAAAAAACGTTCACAAAAATAAAAAAGCGCTCACAAAAAAGTTCGTTCTCAAAATTTTAACTGACTTTTCGAACTGTCCAGCAACACCGTCCCTCACTTTATGGGTCCTAGCGCCTCTTAACCCCTTGAGACCCAGAACGTAATTTCCATTGTAATTTGGGTAGCATTAGACGAATTTTAGTGCATATAAGCAATATCTTATAGATCTGACCTGTTTAGTAGCCTTGTCGACTAACTAATTTGGTATATTAAGCTACTTTTCGTTATTTTATGGCTTACAACACAGTATTTTTATAGCAAAGGAAAGATCTGGGCGTGAAGGGGTTAAATACCTTCTGATACCCACCTTGCTTCCGCTGTAATAATCTGGAGCGTAAAAACTGGTCAAAATGAACCGAAAAACCTCTACCGAACCACACACACACACACACACACACACACACACACACACACACACACACACACACACACACACACACACACACACACACACACACACACGGACACACACACACACACACACACACGGACACAAACACATCTCCCTTTACAGGAATATTCCATGGCCTGAACAAGTATATCATAAGGTAGAATTATTTATTTATTCAGATATATATTTTGACTTGATTTAGGGACTCAGGTGACACTCTTTCCCTTGTATCCTTGCATATTAGATTTTGTTGACGGAACAAATAACCTTCTGTTGGTAGAACTTGATTTACGTTTATTGCAGGGGTAGAGGACTTAAAATATATATTCACTCACTCACTCACTCACTCACTCACTCACTCACTCACTCACTCACTCACTCACTCACTCACTCACTCACTCACTCACTCACTCACTCACTCACTCACTCACTCACTCACTCACTCACTCACTCACTCACTCACTCACTCACTCACTCACTCACTCACTCATCACTCTCTCTCCCCTCTCTCTCTCTCTTCTCTCTCTCTCTCTCTCTCTCTCTCTCTCTCTCTCTCTCTCTCTCTCTCTCTCTCTCTCTCTCTCTCTCTCTCTCTCTCTCTCTCTCCAGTCAAGCATCACCTACATCTACTCCTACTGCGACACTTTCCTACAACATAATCTTCTTTGCAAATTTACATACCGCTCATCACGCCCCTGGGAAGGCTACCTTGTTACCGCGCCTTGCCTTGGTGTGACCTTGAACTATTACGCGGTCAAGGCCAAGGCGACATTGAAGGTGACAGTGAGTATTGAACCACACATCGACTTCTCCCCATCAGTTACTTGGCATTTTTAGCCCAGAGACGCGTTTCGATGCATTATTGAGTCAGATGTGAGGAGGGAGGAAGAGGAGCAGGCACAGGCACACCATGGCCTTCAAGTCTCTATTAATTGATATTATCGGATAACTATAAAAAATGTTTTCTAATTTTGTATACGTTCTCTCTCTCTCTCTCTCTCTCTCTCTCTCTCTCTCTCTTCTCTCTCTCTCTCTCCTCTCTCTCTCTCTCCTCTCTCTCCTCTCTCTTTTCTCTCTCTCTCTCTTTTCTCTCCTCTCTCTCTCTCTCTCTCTCTCTCTCCCTCTCTCCCTCCCTCCCTCCCTCCCTCCCTCCCTCCCTCCCCCTCTCTCTCTCTCTGTATAGCCTGTCTGTCTGTCTGTCTGTCTGTCTGTCTGTCTGTCTGTCTGTCTGTCTGTCTGTCTGTCTGTCTGTCTGTCTGTCTGTCTGTCTGTCTGTCTCTCTCTCTCTCTCGTAGTTAGGACATGTTAGCAGGACGCTTTAAAACACTGGGCTGGATCAATAATGTCGATATGGAAGCGTTAGTATCCAGCCTTATCTGCTCGTCCATGCACACCTGTGAGTCCCTGCATTATCTTGGTCATGCATGTTTGTCCTTCACGTGTCTCAGTTGTCTCCCCGTCTATCTATCTGAACTTGGTGCTTCCCGAGGAGGAGGAGGAGGAGGAGGAGGAGGAGGAGGAGGAGGAGGAGGAGGAGGAGGAGGAGGAGGAGGAGGAGGAGGAGGAGGAGGAGTAATTTAATTAATTACGAACTGAGGTGCACAGTCCATGTGTGTGTGTGTGTGTGTGTGTGGTGTGTGGGTGGTGTTTGTCGTCTGTGTCTGTGTCTGTGTGTGTGTGTGGTGTGTGTGTGCTGTGTGTGTGTGTTTGTTTGTGTCTGTGTGTGTGTCTGTGTCTGTGTCTGTGTCTGTCTGTGTGTGTGTGTGTGTGTGTGTGGGTGTGGTGTGTGTGTGTGTGTGTGTGTGTGTGTGTGTGTGATGTGTGTGTGTGTGTGTGTGTGTGTGTGTGTGTGTAAATGTGCAAGCTTGAGCAAATGAAAAAAATAATCCTTGCTCGTTCCACCCATGCTGTCTTTCTTTGTTGGTTTACTTAGTGTCGTGTGTCATGTACGAAATATAATACTTCCCTGTTTTTCATACACATATGTAACACAACTCTTTACCTCACAAAACCAACTAAAGAAAAATAAAACCTTGCCTACCTGGTTTAGGAGAAAATGTCTTACAGTGTACACATAAAAAACTGCCTAATTGAGATAGAAGAATGAGGGTATGGAGGAGGGAGAGAAAAAACTGCATAAGAACAAGGAATAGGAGAAAGAGAAGGAAAAAGAGGTATGACAAATATATAAGAGTGGATAATAATGATGTTTGGAGGTAAAAGGTGACCACGCAACATATTTTTAAGTGTAAATATCTATGCTTGTCCATTAACCCTTGAGACCCAAAACGTAATTTCCATTGTAATTTGGGTACCACTAGACGATTTTTAATGAATGTAAGCAATATTTTAATATATATGACCTGTTTAGTGTCCTTGACCACAAGCTAATTTGGTTTATTTAGTTACTTTTCGTAATTTTATGACTAACAACATACGATTTTTTTTAAAGCAAAGGAAAGATCTGGGTGTGAAGGGGTTAAGTGTAAATATCCATGCGTGTCCATTATCTTAAGTATGATGAAGGCAACCTGAGGAGACGGGAGGGAGGAAGGAAGCAATGAGGAAGGAGGAAAGTATGAAACGAGGAGGAACGAGTAAATAACAAGAAAAGGAATGAAGGAAGGAGGTTGGCGCTGGTATTAAAACATGCAAAGCTTTCCAGTAATGTGAAATGAAAATAGCTTGTCAGAATTACGTCAACGGTCTCTCTCTCTCTCTCCTCTCTCTCTCTCTCTCTCTCTCTCTCTCTCTCTCTCTCTCTCTCTCTCTCTCTCTCTCATCTCTCTCTCTCTCTTCCTCCTCTTCCTCTTCCTTCTCTTAACTCAATTTTTTTTTCTTACGACTCACCCATCATTTCGGCATTTCCATATCTCTCTCTCTCTCTCTCTCTCTCTCTCTCTCCTCCTCATCTTCTCCTCTCTCTCTCTCTCTCTTCTCTCTCTCTCTCTCTCATCTCTCTCTCTCTCTCTTCTCTCTCTCGTCTGTCTGTCTGTCTGTCTGTCTGTCTGTCTGTCTGTCTGTCTGTCTGTCTGTCTGTCTCTCTCTTGTTGTTGTTGTTACCAATAAACCTGAGTCAGTAATCCACTCCGACACGACCCCTTGCCCTGTGGGTGACCACGAACTCATCAGCGTCACGGTAAACCTACACATGCCAAAGAGTCGACTACTCTCAAAACTTTTCCCCAAATTTAAAAAGTTATTCTCCTGACAAGCTATGTACCTTATTATTAAATGAAAGACATGTTCTTGACAAAGTATTCAATACAGATAACATCGACATTCAGGTCCAAGAAATTCACAGAACACTTTCTTAAATGTTTAAATGCATGTGCACCCAAGGTAACTAAAGAAGTAAGGAGCCCTTTTCGCACCGTGGATAAACTGACGACTTGAAAACCATAAGGGCAGGAACGTAACGAAGTCCAGCGACAACTTAAAATATGACCGAGACAACGCAAATTTGCAGGACAGATATAGGGCTTTGAAAAAAACAGGTAAAGAGGTCACTCCGTAACTGTAAACCCCAATATAACAAAATAAACTTGAAGAAAACAGGGGGAAAACAACGTGTATTTGGCGCATTATAAAGGAATTGGTTCCCAGTAGGAAAAATAAAGAAAAAATGTAACACTTGCGGCCAATAATGTAGAAAATAAAGCAAAGAGCTGAGGAATTTAATAGCATTTTCCCAACGTTGGAAAAAATACCTTTGAAAAAGTCCAACAAAAATATAAGAGGAAAGTGACGGAAGACCCACACAGCGCAGCAAGATGTCACAAACAGTAGGGTTTAGACCAAGGCCAGTGACTAGTGAGACTGTCATTCAAAACAATAAAACACTTGAAGAACACCCACTCTTATGGTTCTGAGGGAAATTCCACTTCGTTTTATAAAAGACTCTCTATCAGTAATTATAACATATTAACTTGTATTATCAACACGTAATTGTAACTGGAGTTATACCAGCTGCATGGAAACACGCTACGGTTTGGTACCAATATTTAAGTCAGGTGACAATGAAGTAGCTGGTAACTACCCCCCCCCAATCTCTGTACCTATACTATCTAAGGTCTTAGAAAAAATCATAGCTACAAAAACTCACTCAACACCTGGAAAGTAAGCAACTACTTAGTAACACCAACACGGTTTCAGGTCTGCTCTCTCAACTGACACTGCTCTCTTAAAAACTGTCTAAGAATTATACGAGAACATGGACAGGAAGAAAGTTTCCTTGGTATCATTATGTGACCTTTCCAAAGCTTTCGACAGCGTAAGTCACGAAAAAACTAATGAAAAAGTGTATTATGTCAAATATAGTCCCTTCTGGTTTCGAAATTATCTTGAAAATAGAACGCAATCTTGTGGGTTAGGAAATCATGTATCAGGCAAACTTGAGACCACTTTTGGTGTCCCACAGGGATCTGTGCTCGGTCCTATTTCTTTTCCTCATTTATGTAAATGATCTCTCCCATTTATAAACGAGTGTTTAGTGATTCAATACGCCGAGGATACTCATTTCATAATACTGGTACCATAGATAATATTCAGGAATTGATTTAAAAAAAAGTGAACAAACTCTAACTAAAGCAAAATTGTATTTTCACAAAATGATTTTAAAGTTGAATTCTAGCAAAACACAATGTAGTTTTATTGGCACCCGAGGACACATGGCACAGATCCCAAGCGACACTCGTATCCAGGTTGATGACAGTACCATAGTGCAGAGCAGCTCCATTAAAGAAAACCCCGGTTTATATTTCGACAACTGTATGCTATTCGATACACATATACGTACATCTGTAAGAAGACTGTAGGGACTATACTGTACATAAATCGCAAATTTTTAAAAATAACTTTGATAAGGAACAAAAGAATCACAGTGATACAGTCTCTTTTTTTAAGCATAATAAATTATGGGGCTTAAGATCTGGGGAGTGGCAAGTGCAACTAATTTGCAACGCTTCAGAAAATGCAGAACTTTGCCGCAAAAGTTGCACTGGGCGGCACAAAATTTGAACACGTAACGCCAATACTGAGAGCTCAAGTGGCTAAAGGTAAAGGAAAGGTATAAGTACGAGCTTGGCCTTACTGTTATAAATAATCTATAAAAGATTACCATGTTGGTGTTCCCATACCCATGGTAAGAGAGAAAACCCTAATTAAACACAAGACATCAGCACCCGCTGTACGTTCCCCAAAAAAAAACACATAAACAGGAGACAGGTCAGTGCTGGGTGTCTGCACCTCAACTATGGAACAGTTTTTCCTACTCATATTAAAAACACCAAATGTATGTCTACTTTTAAAAAGAAGCTTACAAGCTATCTTTTAAAGCTTGGGCCATTAACTTTACTTGATGTTATGACATTTATATGATTACACACCTTTGTATGATATTTTTTCATTTTACGTTTTTCTACTTTTAAATGACAGCATTTCTTGGGTGACTAGTTTTACTATTTTTTATTATTATTTTTTTTTTTTTTTTTTTTTTTTTTTTTTTTTATTATTTACTATTCCATGATTTTACTATTTTAATGTGGTGTACAACACTTGTGTGTTTTATTGTATGTTAAGATTTTAATGGTTTTATTGATATTCGCATTATTGTATTTTATAAGATGTACAAGAATAACCCCTGTAAAATGGAAAAAAAAATTTCTGATTCTGATTCTGATTTTTTTTTTCTCTCTCTCTCGTCTCTCTCTCTCTCTCTCTCCCTCTCCTTTTCCTCTCTCTCCTCCTCTCTCTCTTCTCTCTCTCTCTCTCTCTTCTCTCCCCTCTCTCTCTCCTCTCTCTAAGGCTTTTCGATCTTAAGAAACTTTGCTTATGTGAAGAAAGATTATCTGTCTCTAAAATCTGCTTTCGCTACTACGAGTGATACCTAGATTTAGTCTAAACAATATATTTTTCGTTAGTCGTATACGAGTAACGCGAAACTTAAGTAAAATTATAAAAATATTTCTCATGAACCAAAACAAAAAATATATAAGCTCACTAATGAGACTGAAGAAACCCACGAGAATTCCTGACACATAGTTAATTTCCTGCAAGACAGACTTGTTTAACCCCTTCACACCCAGATCTTTCATTTGCTATAAAAAAGTGTATGTTGTCGAGCCATAAAATCACGAAAAGTCACTTAATATACCAAATTAGTTAGTCGACAAGGATACTAAACAGGTCATATCTATAAAATATTGTTTATATTCACTAAAAATCGTCTTGAAAACCCAAATTACAATGGAAATTACGTTTTGGGTCTCAAGGGGTTAAAATAGAGCTTGAGAAGTGAATGAGACTCGTGATCGATACAAGACAAGGGCAACAACAGTCTCGCATACAACATAAGAGTACGATTTTTATCACCCTCGGCATGTATTATGACCTCACTACCTGGTATATGCTTGTATAAATAATTATATAATGATGATAATACTAGTAGGAATAACAATTTTTTAGTAGTATTAGTAGTAGTGGTAGTAACAATGAGACACAAATAATACACATTAGGTAAACTGTACACAAATTCACTTCATTTGTACCATAATTATATTCAATACTTTAAATTTACGTCAAAAATGTAGAGAAAATTGGATCCTTCTTCCCCGCCCAATAATAGTGCTGGAGAGGTTAAAAAGAACACATTGATATCCAGCTTTAGTACATTGCTAGTAATTACATATAAAAATCATCAATAATAATCAATAATCATCACAATCAATACCATAGACCACTGTATACCTGGACTGCGCACGGAATATCGGCCTGTCGTACAAGGGCCTGAAGTCGGAGGGCCGCTCGGATTCATATATATATTTACGGATCATATAGACTGGTTTATCAGTATATATGATATACTGTAATTTTCGTAAATGTTTGTTCTATAATATTATCAAATAAAAAACAGTAAAACACGGTAAAGAAATGCCATTACGAGACGCTGAAGAAATATGCATGAACTTAATATTCACTTCAACTCTTCGCCATTTAAAACTTTGCGAGTCAACTTTTATCATGAAGGGTATCAATAGAAGCGCAATTGTATTAGCTTTCCATTGCTATATTTCGTTATCTGGTAAATTAATTAGAACCATGCATAAATTAGCGTTAACTAAATAAATAAAATCCTCAATCGGGTAATTTTCCCGATTGATGAGGTTATTTATTTAGTCAACGCTAATTTATACATGGTGCTAATTCATTTATCAGAAAACGAAATATATCTATAATAATATAAGCGAAAGTGTGTCTGTCTGTCTGTCTGTCTGTCTGTGTGTCTGTGTGGTATAGGTTCCGCCCCCCGTGGCGCAAACACCTCATATGGCACATTTTTGGAATCAGGTTGACCAGGGGAAGGTCATAAGCCCACTTATGAGATGATCCGATCACTTTTTTTTTTTTTTTTTTTAGCAGCCTATTAGCGAGAATTGTGAAAACAAAAGTGGGTTGCGAGAATTGAGGAAGCCTTGATGTAGGGTGATGGGTAATGGGTGAGTGAATGGGTGGGGTGATGGGTAATGGGTGTGGGGTGATGGGTGAGTGAATGGGTGGGGGGTGATGGGTTGGGGGTGATGGGTGATGGGTGAGGGAATAGGTGGGGGGTGATGGGTAATGGGTGAGTGAATGGGTAGGGTGATGGGTAATGGGTGTGGGGTGATGGGTGAGTGAATGGGTGGGGGGTGATGGGTTGGGGGTGATGGGTGATGGGTGAGGGAATAGGTGGGGGGTGATGGGTAATGGGTGAGTGAATGGGTGTGTGGTGATGGATAATGGGTGAGTGAATGGGTGGGGGGTGATGGGTAATGGGTGAGTGAATGGGTGGGGGGTGATGGGTAATGGGTGATTGAATGGGTGGGGGGTGATGGGTAATGGGTGAGTGAATGGGTGGGGGGAATACATACATTTCTACATCCATGATTTCAGGAAAGTTAGAAGGGGCTATCTGGAGAGTCCATGTTCGGTGGGCCGAAGGCCCACCAAACACAGGTGGTGGGCCGAAGGCCCACCAATAGCCCTCCGCAGGAGCTAGCCAAAAAGTCCGCCCGGAGGGCGGCTTTGCAGCTAGTAAGTAAATAAATAAACTTTCTCCCGCCTGCTGCGCCCCCAGCACCCGCAGCGTCATCTCTCGTAGGACAGGGTGACGGCGTCCACGGTGCCGCCGCCGCCCTGCACGGCGAGACTTGAGCTCACCTTGAGTCTAGATTCTTTCTGACCCATTTCTGGTTCTTTCCCAAAATAAAAAGGTTTGTAACGGAAATGTTTGGTTTCTTTTCCCACCTTTCATTACTTTTACAAATTTAGATATTTTGGAGATTTTAATGTTTTTATTTCAGAAATGTGATGAGAGGGAGACTATTATACTATACTACTACTACTACTATTACTACTACTACTATTACTACTACTACTACTACTACTGCTACTACTACTACTACTACTACTACTACTACTACTACTACTACTACTACTACTACTACTACTACTACTACTACTACTACTACTATTACTATTACTATTACTACTACTACTACTACTACTATTACTACTGCTACTACTACTACTACTACTACTACTACTACTACTATTATTACTACTACTACTACTACTACTACTACTACTACTACTATATACTACTACTACTACTACTACTACTACTACTACTACTACTACTACTACCACTACTACTACTACCACGTAATATACAAATATAATATCCATTTTTCTGATCTGCATGGAGTTCTGTCGTAATATAAAAAAACTGAAAAATATAGAAATTGATTACAAATTATTTTCATTCACTACTTAAATATAAATAGGAGAGTTTTTAAAGTTATATAAAATCTGAGGGGAAAGAATGGTAGATTTTTTATGGGGAATGAAGTGAGTTAGTGTTGTTATATACGATGTAAGGGGAAAAAAGTAGATGTTTTTTTATGGGGAAATAAAATAAGGGGAGTTCTTTAGAGTTGTATTAGATCTGAGGGGAAAGAAAGCTAGATTTTTTGGTGTGAGGGAATTAATAGAGGGGAATTATGATACTGATATATAAGATGTGAGGGGAAAGAAAGGTAGTTTTTTTGTGAGGAAATAAAGTAAGGGGAATTGAGGTGCTGTTATATAAGATCTGAGGGGAAAAAAGGTAGATGTTTTTTGAGGAGATCAGGTGAAGGGAATTAAGATGCTGGTGTTAGGTGATGATGTTGTGAAGTGAGATTTTTTGTTTTTATAATTTATTAAAAAAAAATATTTGGCAATGTTTTGGTGTGGCGTTTTTTGGGCGATTTTTATAGGGCGATTTTTAGTTTGGCGACATTAGTGCAGTGGCGACTATAGAGTTATTGACGGTAGTAGTAATAATAACAGTAGTAGTAGTAGTAATAGTAGTAGTAGTAGTAGTAGTAGTAGTAGTAGTAGTAGTAGTAGTAGTAGTAGTAGTAGTAGTAGTAGTAGTAGCAGTAGTAATAGTAGCCTATGATTGTATTTTTCGATCATTCATGCCAAACAAAGGTCTTTTTTAAATATACCTGCTAATAAGATGATTAAAAATGTAAGATAAGCATGGCTGATATAAGATAAATCCCGTATCCAGTGAGGACTCTCGATGGCAAGGAAATTTGTCTGCTGTCATCTAAACTCCATTTACCTTTACTTTTTTACGCTGAAACTGTAGGGATTGAATGGGGCGATCCATAGACCACTGTATACAGGTACACCATCCACTGTATATACGGTATACAGTGGTCTATGTCAATACTTATTATGTAACTCCAACGAAAAAAAAAAAAAAAAAAAAACCTGGTTATATAAGTACACTGCAAGACCAAAGACACTCATACAAACATCAATAATGACCAAGATAAATAACCTAACACGCCTATAGGCCTAGCGACTCCGTCATTAACGTATTTCCGCCCAGCCCACTGACAAGAAACAGAGTTAGTTTTTTCCGTAACATTGAAGTAGATAAATATAACAGAATTCCCAGCCTGGATTATAACCTGCCGATAATTAACTCCATGCGTCAATCCACTCCTGTTAATGACCACATGTAATTCTAGCAAGCCAAGTGAACGCTTTAGTATAATCCTGTGTGTGTGTGTGTGTGTGTGTGTGTGTGTGTGTGTGTGTGTTGTGTGTGTGTGTGTGTGTGTGTGTGTGTGTACGTAAAATTCCCATCGGCAAAATAAATGCTTCGTCAACATTCCCGTTCCACCCACCTTCCACCCACTCCACTTCTTCTACTCCACCTTCCACCCACCCCCACCCACGAGCAGCATCTACCCACCCCCTCCACCTCTTCTACTCCACCTTACACCCACCCCCACCCACAAGCAGCATCTACCCACCCACTCCACCACTCCAACTCCACTTACCACCCCCACCCCGCCCACACAAGCAGCATCTAACCACCCCCTCCACCTCTTCTACTCCACCTTACACCCACCCCCCACCCACAAGCAGCATCTACCCACCCACTCCACTTCAACTCCACTTACCACCCACCCTCGCCCTCGCACAAGCAGCATGAGGCAATAGCGGAAGCGGCACGGACGCGGCATGTTATTTAAGGATATTGACAAGAATGTGAGTAACGGGACCACTAGACAGTTCCGTCGTAAACGAGTCAATTTATCGATTATTGACTGCTTACTCGCCTCATCCACCGTGTCCAGCCAAGCCCCGTCCGCCCGCCCCGCTCCTGCCTTCCATGGGGTTCTAGTTAACAGGTATACTCCCAAGGCCTCCCAAGGCCTCCCTATACCTCCCAAGGCCTCCCAATACCTCCCAAGGCCTCCCAACACCTCCCAAGGCCTCCCTACACCTCCCAAGGCCTCCCAACACCTCCCTACACTTCCTCCCAAGGCCTCCAAGTACCTCCCAAGGCCTCCCTACACCTCCTTCCAAGGCCTCCCAACACCTCCCAAGGCCTCCCTACACCTCCTCCCAAGGCCTCCCTACACCTCCTCCCAAGGCCTCCCTACACCTCCTCCCAAGGCCTCCCAACACCTCCCAAGGCCTCCCTACACCTCCTCCCAAGGCCTCCCAACACCTCCCAAGGCCTCCCTACACCTCCTCCCAAGGCCTCCCTACACCTCCCAAGGCCTCCCTACACCTCCTCCCAAGGCCTCCCAACACCTCCCAAGGCCTCCCTACACCTCCTCCCAAGACCTCCCAACACCTCCCAAGGCCTCCCTACACCTCCTCCTAAGGCCTCCCAACACCTCCCAAGGCCTCCCTACACCTCCTCCCAAGACCTCCCAAGGCCTCCCTACACCTCCTCCCAAGGCCTCCCAACACCTCCCAAGGCCTCCCTACACCTCCTCCCAAGGCCTCCCAACACCTCCCAAGGCCTCCCTACACCTCCTCCCAAGACCTCCCAACACCTCCCAAGGCCTCCCTACACCTCCTCCCAAGGCCTCCCAACACCTCCCAAGGCCTCCCAACAGCTCCTCCCAAGGCCTCCCAACACCTCCCAAGGCCTCCCTACACCTCCTCCCAAGGCCTCCAAACACCTCCCAAGGCCTCCCAACACCTCCCAACACCTCCCAAGGCCTCCCTATACCTCCTCCCAAGGCCTCACAACACCTCCTCCCAAGGCCTCCCTACACCTCCTCCCAAGGCCTCCCAAGGCCTTCCTATACCTCCTCCCAAGGCCTCCCTATACCTCCTCCCAAGGCCTCACAACACCTCCTCCCAAGGCCTCCCTACACCTCCTCCCAAGGCCTCCCAACACCTCCCAAGGCCTCGATGCACTGGTAGGCACGTTCCTGATGCAAGGACTCAAAACGAAGCCACTGAGACAAAGCTGTTTTAAGACATGACAATTTTATTCCCCTCCACTTTCATGCTTTCGCCACATCCTTCTCCTTCTCCTACAAATACTAATTTTTTTTCTCGCTGTAGGCTACGTGCTGTCATGATCCTTTCTAGAAATAAGACTTCTATTTTTGGGATCTGACAAGTACTTAATTACGTGTCAGTTACGGTAACAGACAGTTTGGTCAGGCAGATGCTGATGAAACACGATATTTGGTAATGGACAGTGCATGGCTCGTCTAAACACACTGCACTGGGAAAGGGTAACTTCATAGCACCAGAGCCGGTAAATATTGCAAAATTATGATGAGCTGGGTATCACAAAACCCATAAAATCAACTATCTTTTCATGCATGAAGAAAAAATGGGAACCTATAACACACGCACACACACACACACATACACACACACACACACACACACACACACACACCACACACAACACCACACACACACAACACACACACACACACACACACACACCACACACACACACACACACACACACACACACACACACACACACACACCACACACACACAACAACACACACACACACACACACACACACACACACACAACAAACAACACACACACACACACACACACACACACACACACACACACACACACACACACACACTACAACACATAAGAAAATCACAGCTAATGAATTTTTTTTTTTTCTCTCTCAGTATTTACTGGACGCAAACACCGGCTGTTGATGCAACCCCTACCGCTGTTCAATCATTGTTACAAGGTTGAACACGCGCTGTATATGAGGCGTAAAGAATAACATCGATTCAGGAGCGCATTGCATCTAAAAACAAGGCACGAAACAAAGCTACACTAATGAAAATACTAAATAAATTGCAGTATACGACGAAAAAACTGATCGATACCAAATATATGACACTAGAAAACAAATGATGGTAAAAAAATAAAAAGAGAAGACTTCTAACAAACGCAAAAGTCAGATAAGATTGACAAAGGGAAGATAGTGTTCGTCTCTGTCTACAAACATGGTTACTTTCAAATCAAAATTTTCTTTGCTTTTACGTGCCCAACAAGCCCCTAATGGAATCTCTCTCTCTCTCTCTCTCTCTCTCTCTCTCTCTCTCTCTCTCTCTCTCTCTCTCTCTCTCTCTCTCTCTCTCTCTCTCTCTCTCTCTCTCTCTCTCTCTCTCTCTCTCTCTCTCTCTCTCTCTCTCTCTCGTCTTTTCACGGGTTTGTCCAGAGCAGGAGAGGAATCAGACTCAAGTTTCTCAGTTTTCGGAGGAACAACAAAGACTCAGTAAGAAAGAAAACTAAACATTCGTCAACCTGCTGTCTATACCACTAATGTTGTTTCTCCACCTAAATCTTTATCATTATGTGTGTGTGTGAGTGAGTGAGTGAGTGAGTGAGTGAGTGTGTGTGTGTGTGTGTGTGTGTGTGTGTGTGTGTGTGTGTGTGTGTGTGTGTGTGTGTGTGTGTGTGTGTGTGTGTGTGTGTGTGTGAGTGAGTGAGTGAGTGAGTGAGTGAGTGAGTGAGTGAGTGAGTGAGTGAGTGAGTGAGTGAGTGAGTGAGTGAGTGAGTGTGTGTTGTGTGTGTGTGTGTGTGTGTGTGTGTGTGTGTGTGTGTGTGTGTGTGTGTGTGTGTGTGTGTGTAAACAGCTGTAGTCTACCTGCGTGCAACTTTTTACACTAAGATTGAGACACAGGTACCGTCTTAATACCCAAGTCAATACCTGCACCGTCATTTAACCCCTTCACACCCAAATCTTTCCTTTGCTATATACAATCGTCTGTTGTTAGCCATAAAATTACGAAAAGTAACTGAATATAGCAAATTAATTAGTCGACAAGGATACTAAACAGGTCATATCTATAAAACATTGCTTATATTAACTAAAATCGTCTAATAGTAGCCAAATTACAATGGAAATTACGTTCTGGGTCTCAAGGGGTTAACACTACACAGGGAGGACAATTAGAAGGAACAGACAAATCGTAACCGTGCAAGGTGACCGTCTGTTCGTCACTAAGCCCTCGGGATGTGTGCCAGTATGTGCCTGGGTGTGCGACGGTGAAGCCATCATTTACACCTGTGCTTAATGAGGGTAATTAGCGGCCTTAATTAAACCCGCTTCTCCCCTGCAAGGTAACATTGCATCGTGATTTACGGGGCTTCTGCCTTAAAAATACAGCTAAATTATTCGTCCCGCCACCACATGCTCCGGAAAAAAATGAAAAATGAAAATGCTCCAGGTATTTCCTATAACGCCATAGATCATATTCCTTGAGGGAGACGCGATGATATAAAATAAATGGTTTACGCGTTTGTTCGATTATCCATAGCCAGGCTGCCTTTGTTGCCTTCCCTGCCCTGTTATAATGTTGTTTTGTTATAAACGTTTTACAGACTCGTGTTCGTTCTCCTCTATATTATTGCCCTTTCTACATGTCGCCTCTGTGGTGCAGTGGCTAGCGTGCCTGGCTACGAATCTGCGGGCCCTGGTTCGATCCCGGGCCAGGGCAAGCCGGTGACCAGCCTACCCAGCTGTTCTTCCTTCCTTTCGGGGTTGATAAATGGGTACCTGGGGTAACCTGGGGAAGGTAACTGTGGTAACCCGGGAGTCACACTAGCCATGTGTCCCGGGGTAACGGGTCCTCACCCACCACAGGCTCTAAGGGCTAATGCCACGGAGATAAGCACCGCAGGCCACGCGCAGCTTAGCGTATGGTCCCATCTTTACCTTGACCTGGCTGAACCTTTGTAATTACAGGCCTTTTCTTTTCCTTTGCTATGCTGCTGCTGCCCTCCTCCTCCTCCTCCTCCTCTCTTTCTTGGTCATTCCTGCCTTTGTCTTCGTTTGCGTAGTTCAAAATCAACGAAACTCCCAAATCAAACCAAATTCAAATAAAAATTCATTCATGGCTTCTAATATATTCTCTGATTTAATGAAAACACCACAATAGTTGAGCTCTCTCTCTTTCTCTCTCTCTCTATCTCTCTCTCTCTCATATACAAAAGATAGAAATATTAATCTAACACGTCATAGCTAACACCTCGTCCTTCAGTTCCTGTCCCAGTTCTTTCATCTTTTTTTCTTCTTGTTTTCCCCAACCTCCCCGTCAGCTACTACGTGACGCCGCGCCCCCTTCCCAGGTGTGTGGAGGGCGGCGCCGCTGCCCTGCCCGTACTTCCCGCCATGATGAAGTGTAATGGGCGACGTGTTTTATTACCAGCTGAGTGGCGCTACTCGTCGACGCTCACCCTCCACGCTGACTAATTAGGTAGTCAACCACGGCGACTGGAGTATACATCAAGGTAGACACGAATGCACACACACACACACACACACACACACACACACACACGCACTCAGGGAACATATTGTGAGACGTCCTATCATGCCCATGTAGTACAGTGGCTAAATAATGCTATAGGGAGCAACTGAGTCAAATTTACATAATATGCCTCACTGTCAAGGGTGAGAGTATGGGGAAGGTGCCTCCGTATGTTTAGACTTGTGTGACGTCGATCATGTGATTTCCATTTTTTTTTCTTCAACAATACAGAGCTGAACACACTCACACACACTCTCTCCTCTCTCTCTCTCTCTCTCTCTCTCTCTCTCTCTCTCTCTCTCTCTCTCTCTTCTCAATGCACCTTTTTTTTGTATTGTCCCACCAATGCTGCCCGGTTCATTTTTTCCTCCCTCTATTTTTACTTTTTTTCCAATATATTTCTTTATCTGAGCCTTCCGTTCCTCGCTGCAGACGCTATGGATCGCCTCGTACCATCTCTCTCTCTCTCTCTCTCTCTCTCTCTCTCTCTCTCTCTCTCTCTCTCTCTCTCTCTCTCTCTCTCTCTCTCTCTCTCTCTCTCTCGTACACAAGGGAAGGGGGCCACTAGGACACTAGTATGTCGCCTCAATGTTATACCACAACCAGCAACAACATGGTTTTCTCTGCTTTTTCAGTCATTCCTCCTCAACCCAAAAGAAAAGAAAAAGTGAAAAAAGAGGCCAGGCAAAAACACTGAAAAAAACTAAAGCACGTAGACTTCTCCTTAAAAAAAAAGTTCAACGAAAGTTTCAGTACCACCATTTGCTTTCAATTGTCTGGACTTTCCTTTTCGAGTTTTATCTTTACTTGTAAACAAAAATTTCCCTTTTAACAATAAATATAATGTAACAGGACCTACCACGTGAGGTCTCGCTGTCTCTTGTAGTTTCCTTATTTTCTTAAGTTCTTACAGTAAACTCTCTCTAAATCGTACCCGTATAATTCAAACTTCGGATTATTCGACCTGTTTCAGGCCAGTAATCTGGCTTTATCGGTGAGCCGAGTTCGATCCCCGAAGAAAACCAAAACCTTTCTGCACCGTCGAGTGGCCTAAGAACACCCACATGCCCTGCCCATCAACTCTACCTTCGATTGCGAGTGCATCGGAGGACACAGGGGGGCGGCATGAGCCTCTAATCACAGGCGTCACTATAAAAATCCTGCATGCGCCACCACTGGCGAGGACCAACCATCACAGCCCTCAAGGGAACCTTCAGAGCCTACCATCCGAGACCTGGGTCACCACTGCCTACAGGCGCTATAGGCACAAATGTAAAAAAAAAAAAAAAAAAAAAAAAAAAGTTAAATTTTTCAATAACTTTCCATAATTCGAGTAAGTTTAAATTATCCTTAGCCTTACTAGTGGGAGTCCGACCTCTCCCATGCGGTGCGTGCCGCGGCTGCCCAGTGTGACCAGATATACGATATTTATCGTATAAATACGATAGGCGGAGGAAGAAGGCGGAAGGGGGAGGAGAAGGAAGGAGGTGGGACAAGGGAGGAGAGGAGGAGGAGGAAAGAGGAGAAGAAAGGGAGGAGAGAAAATGGGAGGAGGAAGAACTATACTTTTATGTATCCTTCGCTTTGTATACAATCATTCAGAGTCCTTCACGGACCTCTTCGCTCCTTCACACATCCTCCAGCAGTCATGGGAGGGCATTAGAATTCCCACAGGATTGCTATAGTATTCCTAGATTTTTATAAGTACTACTTTGACAATCGCATGAATGGCTCAAATAGGTATTAATAATACTAATACTAAAACTGAAAATACTAATACTGATCGTTGTATATAAGTAATGATTATTCTAACAATTCCTATCATATTATTATGTCTTGTAGTAAGTTTTGTCTAATTTGTGGTTTTTAAGGAATATCTGGAAGTATCATGTAATTGTGAATTGGCTGAAATAGGGACTTCTAATCATTGTAACTGAAAACTGACTCCAGATTCGTTTTCAGCATGCTCGAAAACAGCTAGGAACAAATTTTCAAGCAAATCTATTTTTCAAAAAATATTGCAAATTTTGCAAAGGGTATGCCTTGAATTTTTTTAAAGCACGTGTTTTTCAATAACTAAAAAGCTATGGCAGATAAGTGCAACATGATTAATCTAGCAATGCCTATCATATTTTTATGTCTTGTAGTAAGTTTTGTCTAAATTGTGTTTTTTAAGGAATATCTGAAAGTATCATGTCATTGTGAATTGGCTGAAATAGGGAGTTTTAATCATTAGAACTGAAAACTGACTCCAGATTCGTCTTCAGTATGCCCGAAAACAGTTATGAACAAAATTTCAAGCAAATTTGTTTCTTCAAAAAATATTGCAAATTTTGCAAGGGCTATTTTTGCAAGGCCAAATTTTATATGCCTTAATTTTTTTTTAAATCACGGTTTTTTCAATAACTAAAAAACTATGGCAGAAAAGTGGAACATGTATAGAGAAGTAAATATGGAGTAGATCAAGGGCTAATTCGACCCAGGTCTCCCCCTAATTAGTTCGAATTAGAGAGGGTTAACTGTATATAAAAGATAATTCAGAAAACCAATCACGACATACACAGTTTATATATTTTCTTTTAGCAAGACCAAAACTTCTTTCTAGATTTAGTGGAACAGAAGAAACAAGAGGGAGATGACAAAAAATAAAATAAAACTAGAAAAAAAACGTACAGGGAATAACAGGAACAAGTGTAAACAAGAAAAATAACTTCATATAGAAAAACAAAAGGGCGAGGCAGGTTGGCTGTTACTATATCTAGTTTGTATTTTTTAACAGAAACGTGGCGAACAAAGCAAATATAAGAAACTATTGCCTCTCCTTTCCTCTAGTTTCCTCTCTTCCCCCTCCTCTGACGCCCTTTTTATATACCATTCCATCACCTCCCTTCCTTTTCGCCCTTAGTTTTATATTTCACTTCCAACGTCAATCGCTTGAAACTTAGCTGCCACCGTTCTAGAATTTAATCTTTATCTCTCTTCTAGTTACATCAATATATCTTTTTTTCATTTTAACATACTGCCTCATTCTCACTCGCTTTTCTTTGTAACTTCATAATTTCTTACTGTCTGTCTGTCTGTCTGTCTGTCTGTCTGTCTGTCTGTCTCTGTCTGTCTGTCTGTCTGTCTGTCTGTCTGTCTGTCTGTCTGTCTGTCTGTCTTCTCTCTCTCTCTCTCTCTCTCTCTCTCTCTCTCTCTCTCTCTCTCTCTCTCTCTCTCTCTCTTCTCCCAGAGCCACAAGCACAACTACAGAACCAATACAGCTTTCTGAGTAGCTTTCTTTCCTCGCGAGACACAGACGCCCTCAGGTGAAGGTAGGTGTGATGGTCTTTTGATTGCTTCCCCATGACTTAACTTTACCCATTGATGTCCCATTTTTTCTTAATCTTGTTCCTCGATCCCTAATCCCCCCTCCCCCCTCCCCCCTATTGCTCGACCGGTCGTTGCTCCGAAAAAAGGTAGAAATCCGGTCAAGTGTTCCCCTTAAGCTCAACAAAAGGACAGATTGAGAGTATTTTTTCCCTCTATTTTTTCTCTCTCTACCTGTTCACCTAATTTTCCGTTCCCGGTATAATAGTGTCCATAAACATTCTTTACCTTCAAATTTCTTTTAACACTGTTGTCCAGAATTCCGTGGAAAACATGAAGGCTAGATCCACCCAAATGCTCCAATCAAAAAGATCTGCATCGCTCGCTTTCCCCGGTCGCCTGTTTTCATGAGTTGCTGGAAACTTTGCTAAAATAAACACCAAGATTATCCCCCCAGACGGCGCTGAAGTGAATGCCAATTACACGCGATACTAAGCAAACACCAGGCCACTCCAAAAAAACACGCCAGGTCACGCAAATAAAATCAATAGAGGTGAAGTAAGGTCAACAAAGATTATCCCCGTGCTAGTGACCGCTCACGACACGAGGAACGGAAGCAGAGTCTGACGCGACGACACAAACACCTCAAATAACACCTCTTGCCTCCGCGTAATTCAGGCAGCTTAGTGATGAGTATGTTACCATTATAATCCATAGAGTTTGTGGTGAGGAAACTATTAGGGAAATTGACACATAAACGAGGAAATAGCAAAAATAGGGGGATACACAAACACTTCAAATAACACCTCTTGCCTACGCGTAATTCAGGCAGCTTAGTGAGTATGCTTACCATTATAAATCCATAGAGTTTGTGGTGAGGAAACTATTGGTGAGATTGACATATAAACGAAGGAATAGCAAACATATGGGATAAACGAACTGTATTACTCACCAGACGTTGATCCGCTTGTCATTAGGAAGGGTTGATGTGCTTCCTCGTATATACACACCTCATAACACATCGCTGGTCGCCACCTGTAAAGTAGTACCGTGTGCAGCTTTAACAACCACATTACTGAACCATCACAGTCGCCCGCGGTAAATACAGATAACCTTCCTACAGCACACATTAGAGTAAATTTTGCAACAGACTAACTCGATGAATATGCATCATGTTGGCATGAGCAACAGAAGAGACGACACATAAAGACACACAGACACGAGTCGGCTTGATACTAACCGATAAAAACACATGCAGAAACAGATATATGAGTGAAAAAAGCCTTCGGTATCCCATGCAATATTTATGCCCTTCCCTGAACCCTGACGCCGAGGTACAGTTCGCACACTCAGTCAAGCTCACGGGAAATTTACTCGTTTTTGCTCTTCGCAGAAAACCTGGAGTGACTTTCACCTACGTGGTGAAAGTCACGCCTGCCTCTCATCCCTTCGACCCTGCTAAATCACCAGCTGCTGAGACGGCAATAAGGGGCCAGATGGTGTGAGTCAGGGCCGAGTGGGTGAGGATAAAGGGCCAAGCTGTGACCTCAAAAGAATATCGTGCAAAGGGAAAAGAAAGCCGCTAAACTTGAATAACCTCCACTTCCCTTAAAGCTGCCTGGTCTTGTGGCTTGTCCAAACGCTGCCCATCAACCAGAAGTATTTATTAAGCCCCTTTGGAAATTAATCAACAGGAGAATAAGGGAGAGGCAAGCAAGAAAGAAAGGAAGGAAATAGGCAACGCGAGAAACTCTGGTACCGTTAACAGGTAAGGCAATAAAACCAAGCATTAACTCCCTACTCTTTTGCATAATTTCTTAAAGGAGTACTGGATTAGCATGCACTGAGCTGAAAGGGAAGCATTTGGCAAAAAATCTGTTTTGCACGTTGCTGAGTGTTGGGCAGACGGCAGGGGGAAGTGAATCACGTGTCTGATTCAAACAAACCTCTCGCTTAGGATGCTAGAGTATAATGCTTCTAGTGGTTAATTATTCACCACCTGACTGAGCTATAGTGGTGGTAATGGCGTAGTTTTTAAGGCACGATTCCTAGTTTTATTATGACTACGTGTTGATTAGTGTGGTTTTATAGTACGTACTACCATTTAACTACCACCAATGTATACTGAATAACTAAATAACGGAGCTACGGTGGTGGTGGTGGCGTAGTTTTCAAGGCGTGTTTTATAGTTTTGTTATGACGCAACATGCTTTGTTTGGGTTTAGTACGTACCACCATGATAATAACTACCACCAATTTATGCTGAACAAACCATCCCCATCAAACTAGGCACCACTCTTCTCCATCATTCCAATCAGGTCCTTGTCACGTCACCACCACCACCACCCTGCCACCACCCCCACCCGTCACCACCACCACCACCCCTGCCACCACCACCACCACACCTGCCACCACCACCACCAGCCCCTGCCTGGCGGTGTTGAGTGGTGCGCGTAACTACTTTACCACCACTCCGCTCATGCACTCAACGACAATCATCGAGTGCACCTCTCTCAGTGCTCCACAGGCTCCCGCATACACAGGGGAAACAACGATAAAAATTGGAACAAAAAAGTGGAAATATAAAAAGATACATTAACTTACACGGAAAAAACTATTTAATAACAGCCAATTCAAATGTGGTGTTATACGCTCTGTGCAAGGGAGGATTAACAACAATACGATGACATGCGACATTTGAGAGGTACTTACTTTTTATAACACAAATAATGTAGTACTTGCGGATCAGCACAACACAGGCAGCCTCAGTGTCTTGAGTGAGCAATGAACACAGGCTGCGGCGAGGATGGAGTGGAGACGCGACGCCGCACACACTTTTACCAACTCACAATGCATTCTTACCTTTTTACTTCATGGCTATCACTGGTGCTTTCCACTTACACAAAAACAGTTTAGCCTGCATTCAATATTATCAAACCACATGACTAAATTGGCAATACTGTTCACCCCACCACTCCCACACCGGCGATCTAGATGACGTCACGCGCCTCCCCGCCTCCCATTGGTCGACGCGCGAATCATGCCATCACTTGTCATGTGCGGAATGAAGTGCCTATGTATCTTTTCATGCACTAATAAACATCCCATATTATGCACATGACGGTCTTGCTTAGTGAGAGAGATGGCGTTATATTATACTACACGGGAATGGAACCAGCGCGTAAAAGGGAATGGAATGAACTCACAGATGAACAAACACACTGCCTCTCTCTCTCTCTCTCCCTCCTTCTCCCCTCTGCCTCTCCCTCCAGCCAGGCGGGAGTAACAAACAACACACTTTGGTAGTTTTTATTATGCCAACAACATGTAAAAAATATATGCTTGACATTTGGTAGTCTCCTCAAGAAACATTATAACATATATAATATATTATGTAAATAGTTCGAATTCACAGGATTGCCTTTGAATTGAGCTGCTTCACCCTTCACTCAACCTCGCTGACTCGAACACCCACGCCTGATGAACCCCTTTAATTAGACTCCCCCTTCCCTTACCGGGGTTCTGATTCGCAACCTCTTTATCAATTACTCATTTATACATTTAAACTGCTCTAGGGAGTTTCAGAGTGACACAGAAGAAATAAGCAGGACTGACATAGTTCTTGGTATGGGGGAGATGCGCTGAGACCCTCCCCCCTTCCCCCCTCCCTCAATAACCCCCCCTTCCCCTCCCCCCTCCTATGTACACCAGCCTTCCAAGCGAACAGCGAAGAGAGTCACTTGGGTTACATAGAAAGTGATATTGATGCTGCTATATACACGATAGAACACGAGGCTCGCGTACATAGCTGGTTTATGTACAGTACAGTAGACGCCACACGCATCTCTTGATCCCGTGTCCAGTCTCCTTGGCACACACACACACACACACACACACACACACATACACATACACACACATACACATACACACACACACACATACACATACACATACACATACACATACACACACACATACACACACCACGCTCAAAGTATTGTGTTCATTGATCTGAGAAAAGCTAACATATTATTCATGAAACAACAAAAGAGGCAAGGGATGACGAACATTGAGCGAGAGAGAGAGAGAGAGAGAGAGAGAGAGAGAGAGAGAGAGAGAGAGAGAGAGAGAGAGAGAGAGAGAGAGAGAGAGAGAGAGAGAGAGAGAGAGAGAGAGAGAGTTTTTACAGGCAGGGTGGTAAAACATATATGCAATTACCTCTACCTAAAGTGGTGTTGAGGCTTGAGAGAAACACCATTTAACACGTGAAATTGACGGCGATGGTTATGAGGGCGGGATGCGGGCGGGAGCGACAAGTGGGTGGGCGGGTGGATGGTTGGGTGGGTGGGCGGTGAATGACCATGAAGCTTCGGTACATCTCATCGTCTCTCTTCCTTGAATCCTAATGGTCGAGTGTAACAAACTTCAATGGTTTCTAGGAATGTCGCTTAAACACCAACAGCGCGTCATGAAGTGCTCGTTAGGAGTGTTCCATAATGCCTTTGGATATAACCTCATCTTTCCGGCGTAGTTAACCCCTTGAGGCCCACAACGTAATTTCCATTGTAATTTGGATACCATTAGACGGTTTTTAGTGAATGTCAAGCAATATTTTAATAGATATGACTTGTTTAATATCCTTGGCCACTAACTAATTCGGTATATTCAGTTACTTTTCGTAATTTTATGGCTCGACAACATTCAATTTATTTATAGTAAATGAAAGATCTGGGCGTGAAGGGTTAACCTCACGCTCTATTTACCTCTTTTATTTCCCCTCACATTATCGTTACCTTTATAATTATCAGCATTTTTACATTCGCGCAAATATTACCTCAAAGCTTTTACCTCAGTCAACATATTTTTCAGGAGAGTATATATTTTCCTCATGGTTTACTCTATTCAAGGTACGAGAATATTTAGGAACACTCTTGAGCCCTTTCACGACGTTGAATAAGATGGGCAAGTCCAACACGGCGCGATGGTGTGAGGTGAGGAACTTAAGCAGGGAGGAGAAGGTCTGATGAATGTAGCAATGGGGAGAGTGAGAGGCGGGTAAAGACGAGCGGTGCCGTATGGAAATAGAAGGAAGGTAGGTGGTGATAGTAAGGTAAAAGGTGATGGCAGTAGAGATGGAACTAGATCGATGGTTGTTACAGGGGTGCATGGTGGCTTTCTAGAATGGAAATAGAAGAAGGAATAGAGGATAGTAAGGTAAAAAAGAGTGATGGCAGTAAAGAACGAACTAGATAGATGGTTGTTATAGGGATGAATGGCGGTTAAGATTAGTTGGTGATAGTAAGATAGGGGGATAAAAGTAACATAGAATTGTGTAAAGAAGAATGACAGGTAAAAATTTAGATGGGAGAAAGGGGGTAGCATAAGAAAGCAAGTTAGCGATAGCAAAAGAGTTAATATAAGCGAGATGAAAAAAAATATAAAATGGAAAAATGTTAAACTTCTGTATTAAGAAAAATGTAAGCGCTAAGTTTGTGAAAATTGAGCTAAAATTGGCAATATCTAAGCCACGTCGGGGGGGCGAGGCTTCTTTGGAGAGCGAAACTTTTTGGAATTACGCCCGAGAGGTCCTTTGAGCCAAGCTTCATGTAGTTTCGCGGCAGTTTCGTGCAGCTGAGGGAAAATCACACAAAAGAAAGGTTCATCTTGCGACGCGTCACCGAATCCTCTTAACTTGATCACCATAACGCCGTCGAAGAATCTTGAGCCAACAGCGATGAAGGAAATTAATGAAAGGCCAATCTTAATGACAGAGGGAATACAAATGACGAAACAGGTGGTTAAGAAGTGGTTCAGGTAATTCGCATACAATGATTAACATAGTGTGAGTATGAACAATAAGAAAAAATACTAAAAACCGAAAAAAACAAATAGACGCGTGAGAACGAGCGATAAATCAAGGGTAGGGAGTTACGACAAATTAGGAAGGGGGAAGATAATGAATGGAGGAAGGGAAGGAAGAGATAACACAACCAGGAAATGACAGTGATAGGTAACAAGGAAAATACTGATCACGAGATAATAAGTTGAGTAGATAAGCAATCACAAGACTATGTTTATGTACGCATACTAATTGGCTTGTCATCAATACGTTAGTGGGGGATAACAGAACAGAGGAAGAGGAGCAGGAGGAGGAAACAGAAAAAAGTGGGGAAAAAGGGGACATAAAAAGGGGGGAAAAAGGGGAAAGCAGAAAACATAAAAAAAGGGGAAAAGGGGAAAAACAGAAAAAAATGAGACAAACAAAAAAGGGGAAAAAGGGGAAAACATAAAAAAAGGAAAAAAGAGGGAAAACTGAAAAAAAGGGTAAACAACATAAGGGACAAAATGGGGAAAACTGAAAAAATGGAGAAAAATGGGGAAAACAGAAAAAGGGGGGAAAGGGGGAAACATAAAAAAGGGGGAAACATAAATAAAGGGGAAAATGGGAAAACATAAAAAAGGGCAAGGGGGAAACAGAAAAAAACGGAAAACAGGGGGAAAACTTAAAAAATGGGAAAAAATGGGGAAAATAGAAGAGAAAAAAGGAGAAACTAAGAAAATGGGGAAAACTGAAAAAAAAGAAACAGAAAAAAAGGAAAAAAGGGGAACAGAAAAAAAAGAAACAGAAAAAAGGGGAAAAAGGGGAAAAAAGAGGCGCAGAAAAAAGGAGAAAAACAAGTGAGGAGTAAGAAGGTTAGTAAATAGGAAGAAAACAAGTGCATAAAGTATGTTCATAAGGATAGATGTGAAAACTAATAAATATCTAAAGAGAAAAAGCAGCAAAATATGATGTGTTCTAGTCAGACTGTGTAAGAATTGGTGGCATTCAGTACCTTGTTAGGCGTCCATTCTTCTCCTTCCCTGACGTTTCCTCACACATCCACATCCACATTCGAACTTGTACACACACGTAAAACTCTACACACTTAAAGACAATTATTTAGGAAGCTGTCAATAGGAGGCTTGACTGCATATCTGTCAAGCTCCCCAACACACACACTCATACACACGCACACAAGACCACTCGTTGAAAACATAAAATACTGACGGTTCCCCTGCAAAATAATTCCATTGGTGTTAATCCCCGACATAAGTAAGTAAATAGCTTCCCCTCGAGGGCATCTGAAGGGAGGCAAGAAAGAATAAGAAAGGAACGAACCTTTCTCACCACTCACACAACGTCAAATTTTGGCGATTTGTTCACCAGATTTCAAAAATTTCACGTGAAGTTGAAGAGTCTTGGGCCAAACGCTACACAATGATCGGTGAAGAGGAACGAATCTGGAAGTTACGAAATATATGGAAGTCTAAACATATAACTTTCTTACATAGATATATTTATTTATATACTTTTTTTTATTTACGTATTTGTTTCCTGTGAATGACCGGCTTTTTACAATATGTATAGATTTCATGTAAACTCCATTTCCTTCCCATAACTACACTTGGACCGCCTGCACTTCTGGATTCATAGTCACTTTCCCTACATTCCCCCTCTTGGAGACAATACTTGGCACTCTATTCCTCCCATCACGTCATCCTGGGTCGCCTAAGCTAATCAATTTCTTCACTCACGGCTCAGCAATTTTTCTTTGTTTGGTACATTTTTTTTCAGGTAGTGTCAAAGTGGTATGAGAGTTCAGATCGGTTTTCCTGCTGCTCTCTTGTGCTGCACGCCTCACAGCCCCTAAAAAGGTAACACGTGCCAACACACACTCGCTAGGATCTCACAGACGGCTAAACGTGTTCAAGGGAGTCTGGTGTGTCCATTTCCTGCCGCTGGTTTGGCGGCCGTCGATATCGAACAAAGTTTATTTATTTCCATATTTCATGCCAACTGTGTCCTCAAGCGACCATAGGGTAAAATAAGTCTTGAGTCTCTCCATGCTCCAGGTCCGAAACATACATGAAACACTCTTCAGTTCACTCCTTTGAGATACAGCAAAGCACATCCCCCCTTCCCCAACCCTCCCCCCACACTCACATACACACAACATGAGAAAATACCGAGCAGGTCCAGGTGTCCCCCGACACCAGCATTACTAGCTACGTAAATAGGAATTACGCCAAAAAATACACCACCGCTCCAAGAAAAATGTCACAAGTTTATCACCAACCACGCGGAATATTTTCAACCACTCCTATAAAAATGTACTTTACATGGCGATGCTGCTGCGGCTGTCCTGACCCCCCGCCCTAAAAAACACCGCGAGTGGTGCTCAGAGGAAGCTCTCCTGCTGACCCGTGTGACCCTCCGCCCGCACGTAGAGGCGAGGGTGTGACCTGATACTCGGGGAGACGGACTCTGTGCCCTCACACGGCAGGTACTCCAGGTGGCCGGTGGGGGACACGGAGCCAGGGGCGACACTGACCTCATCGTCCAGAGTGCGAGCAGGAGACAGCAACTGAGGGAAAGGCGGAGAGAAAAAGAGATCCTCAGCTGCCGGTCCAGTGCAGGCTCCGAGACACCCAACCATTCCTGGATGCACTGCGACAGCCTGTTTATTATGCATGCCTTTGGATAGCACTTTGCCTGACCGGCAGGAGTTACTACAGATGAGACTGTCCACCTTGATCCCTTCCCTCCAAAGTGACCAAAGCAAATATCTAGTGACATTTACTATGTATATCCTCTTAAAGCCTTGAATTCTGCTAAAACTATAACTAATGTATACAAATCCATCCAGTTATAGGTAGATGTGACTTCTCTCAAAGTATGCTCATGGAAAACAGAGACCTCCGATACCTACACATTGGACTCAGGTAATCAACATAATGTGACTATATGTGACTATAATGTAACTATATTTGGACGGTAATTAACATAGTGTAACAGGCACGACTACTCACCGCCTGCGTCACCTCGGCCGAGCGGTAGGGTCCTGCGGTGGGCACGTGCGACTCCGCCTCTAATAGGTCCGGGTGGTCCAGCGTTCCAGACTCGCTCGCCTCGCCCGGTGGAAGCCGCGTCTTGTTGGAGGGGGAGGAGGGCCGCGGGCGTGAGCGTGACCGGAGGGTGATGGCGATGGCTCCCACGGCAAGCAGTAGCACCACGCCCATGACGCCGAGCACCACACCGAGGAGAGCTGACTCCCCGCCCTCAAGCTCCTCTCCTAATGCGGGCAGGAAGTGAGACACTTACACACACTCTCTCTCTCTCTCTCTCTCTCTCTCTCTCTCTCTCTCCTCCTCGCGTAACTAATCTAACAGTTCCCTTTGCATGTAAAGTCGTTTCAAACTCAAGCCTGTGATACGCTTTAAGTTGGTGCAACACTATTTTTTCCCCAGACTCTAATGACCTACCAGTGCTAGGCTTCCCTGCACACGCAAACACACACACACACACACACACACACACACACACACACACACACACACACACGCACACACACACACACGCACACACACACACACGCACACACACACACACTTATCAAGCTTCCTAATCACTAATCAGTCCCTTTGACGTAAAAAGAAAAAAATAACATGGCGAACACAGAGGGCGGGTACTTACTCATTCTGTTCTCTGCCGTCCTGAGGGTGAACGTTTCGAGGGTGACGTTGGAGGAGCGACCATGACTGTTGTATCGCACCACGGAAATGACGTAGTCCAGACCCGCCGTCAGACCCGTCACGGAGAACACGCCTCTGTCCCCTGCAACCAGAGCGCCCCTTGTGGTATTAGTCGCCACCATGGTAGTCGTGAATGAGTTATTTTTTCAGAGGTAAAATACATCCCTCATGGTTTAAAATAAGTGTTGTATTTTCTTTTGGAGGTAAAATACATCCCTCATGGTTTAAAATAAGTGTTGTGTTTTTTTTTGGAGGTAAAATACATCCCTCATGGTTTAAAATAAGTGTTGTGTTTTTTTTGGAGGTAAAATACATCCATCCCTCATGGCTTAAAATAGGTGTTGTGGGTACTTCCATTTATCTACACCTCCAGTATGCGACCTCTGCTGGTGTCTCTTCCATGGATCTAAGTCTCCAGTATGCGACCTATACTGGTGTCTCTTCCATTTATCTAAGTCTCCAGTATGCGACCTTTACTGGTGTCTCTTCCATTTATCTAAGTCTCCAGTATGCGACCTCTACTGGTGTCTCTTCCATTTATCTAAGTCTCCAGTATGCGACCTTTACTGGTGTCTCTTCCATTTATCTAAGTCTCCAGTATGCGACCTCTACTGGTGTCTCTTCCATTTATCTAAGTCTCCAGTATGCGAATTATACTGGTGTCTCTTCCATTTATCTAAATCTCCAGTATGCGACCTTTACTGGTGTCTCTTCCATTTATCTAAATCTCCAGTATGCGACCTTTACTGGTGTCTCTTCCATTTATCTAAATCTCCAGTATGCGACCTTTACTGGTGTCTCTTCCATTTATCTACACCTCCAGTATGCGACCTATACTGGTGTCTCTTCCATTTATCTAAGTCTCCAGTATGCGACCTTTACTGGTGTCTCTTCCATTTATCTAAGTCTCCAGTATGCGACCTTTACTGGTGTCTCTTCCATTTATCTAAGTCTCCAGTATGCGACCTCTGTTGGTGTCTATGTAAGCTTATAAAGAATGAATCAGTGATATGTTTCAGTCTGGGTCCAGTCGATCATTTCTCTTCCCTTGACATGACGTGCCTCGTGTCCATGACGTAATTGACAAATAAGAATTATTTATTGACCACCACCTCAAAGCACCTCAAGGCACCGGGGACCAGATGGATCTAGACTCTAGAACCTCATATAACTCCGCTATGCAAACTTTTTCTTCAGCTAATTAGAAAAAGCAAAAATTCGAGCTGGAAACGTGAGGAACAGTATCTTTAAAAAATCACAACTCTACGTGTCTTTTCGTTGCACCATGACCTCAATTTCACCTTCACGAATAAACGGGAACATGAAATTCAGCTGTCTATGTCTCCTTCCCTCAGTCTCAGCCTTGCCATTTCCCTCCCTTCAGCTGTCTATGTCTCCTTCCCTCAATCTTTACCTTGCCATTTCCCTCCCTTCAGCTGTCTGTGTCTCCTTCCCTCAATCTCAGCCTTGCCATTTCCCTCCCCCCTTCCCTTCCTCCCTTCCGCTTTACCTGTGAGGTTATGGGTGACGGCGTGAGTGAGTCGCTCCTTCACCGTCAGCAAGTAGCGGGGCTTGTCACTGTCCCGCAGCAGTTCGGCCGGGTGATTGGCTGGGGCTACCTCGTTCATCTCGGGGTTAGAGTAGCCGTAGCTGTGGTCCCTTTGATGGCCCAACGACGCCCTTGAATCACCGCAAGTCACTTCTGCGCTCTCCCACGTCTGGTTGCTGACCGTGCAGTTAAGGGGCGGCGAAGGGACACCTGTGGACGCAGAGGATCACATGGATTGCTACAAGACACATCTGAGTTAAAAGTACAGATCAAGTTATTGTTAATTTCTAGTATACGTGAATACCTACTTGGGGAAGCGTACTTGAACCTAACCCAAGGGAAGAATCTAGTCTAGAATGTAAGTCTAGTAAGTCTAGAATGAGAAAAAGATAGTGTGTTCCCAAAATAGTTGCCTGTATGCGGTCAGACAACGTAAAAAAGACGATAATAAAGTGTCGGTGTGGTCGGCAAAGAGGAACGGAGTCTTGGCATGAGGAGGGAAGGGAAGGGGTTGGGGTGGCCTCGCTTGGTCCTCACACGACAGTCTCTTATGCCTGGCAGGTAATCTGTTTCTCTCCTGATGTTGAAATAAGGACGAAAAATAGGATGGATTCGGGATGGAGGGAATAAGTGGAGCAGGAAGAGAAGGAAGAGAAGGAGGAAATGATGTTGAAATAAGGACGAAAAATAGGATGGATTCGGGATGGAGGGAGGAAGAAAAGGGAGAGAAGGAGGGAATTATGTTGAAATAAGGATGAAAAATAGGATGAATTCGAGATGTAGGGAGGAAATATAACAGGAAAAAGGGGAGAAGGGGAGATTAGACGGATGTTGTCATGACATATTTCTCTCACTGGACATCAGGGAGGAGTCGGACGAGGCGGGATGGACTGTCACCTTCAATACGGACACACGGAGGGAGGGAGGGAGAGAAGAGGCAGGTAGGAAGAAGAGGCAGGTAGGATGGGCAGGAGGAAAGGAGGATCATGTTGTAATGGTACAGGAGGGAGGGAAGAAGGAGTAAGGCAAGGAGGCAAGGAGGGAAGGAGGAAGAAGAGTAGGGAAGGCAAGAGATAAAATAACGCCACTGCTTTGTTTCATTCGTGATTCTGACTGATTCTACGGAAACTTTGGACGGAAGGAGATTAATGTGTGTCTTTGTAATTGGCTGTCGACTTATTGCTTACATGATATCCCCGAGAGACTAAGAAACACAAAGTCCTTCTCTCTCTCTCTCTCTCTCTCTCTCTCTCTCTCTCTCTCTCTCTCTCTCTCTCTCTCTCTCTCTCTCTCTCTCTCTCTCTCTCTGAATTCCAATACACAAGACTACCACCAATCCCCAGTCCGTAAACAAAAGCGAAATATAAAAAAACTCCACGCTCTCTTTCCTCAATATCCTCGCTACACCCAGTACTTCTCCCTCTCACCCACCTCCTCTAAAGGACGCTTACCACACCCACCAGCAGTGTATCCCCGCCTCACACACACTCAACCATCTATATACACTGTCCCTGGCCTTCCCTCCGGCGTCTCTCTCTCTCTCTCTCTCTCTCTCTCTCTCTCTCTCTCTCTCTCTCTCTCTCTCTCTCTCTCTCTCAATCGTCGAGGGAACAGTTATCGTGCTTGGCTCTCCGCCTTCCCTTTGATGGACCCTGTGAATGAACGATCGGGCTGGGTGCACTACAACGCTCTCCTCGCATTTACAGGTAGGTTACTGGGTGTCATTTTCGCCTGTGTCCTGTACTTCCTCCTTTCTTTAGACAATTTCATATTCGTTGTTGTTGTTCTTAGCCTCCATCTTCTTTGTTTTCCTTTCCTTTCCTTCTCTCCATTCCTTCCCTTTCCTTCTCTCCATTCCTTCCCTTTCCTTCTCTCCATTCCTTCCCTTTCCTTCTCTCCATTCCTTCCCTTTCCTTCTCTCCTTTCCTTCCCTTTCCTTCTCTTTCCTTCTCTCCATTCCTTCCCTTTCCTTCTCTCCATTCCTTCCCTTTCCTTCTCTTTCCTTCTCTCCATTACTTCCCTTTCCTTCTCTCCATTCCTTCCCTTTCCTTCTCTTTCCTTCTCTCCATTCCTTCCCTTTCCTTCTCTCCATTCCTTCCCTTTCCTTCTCTCCATTCCTTCCCTTTCCTTCTCTTTCCTTCTCTCCATTCCTTCCCTTTCCTTCTCTCCATTCCTTCCCATTCTTTTCATCTCGTTTCATCTCGTCTCATCTCCTTCTCTTTCTCTCCCGACTCGAATTCGGTTAAAGTATATAGTCGTGAAGTTGAGTCTATTTGAACTGTTTTTTCTTTAAGTTTGTTGATGGACGCTGAAATCAAAACAAGAGTAACTAAAGAATAAAAACGCGTCCGAATCAAGTCAGACAATTACCTTAACTTTCTGAAGACTATTTTATCCGGGAAACATCTTCTCTGGAGCCTTTTGAGAGAGAGAGAGAGAGAGAGAGAGAGAGAGAGAGAGAGAGAGAGAGAGAGAGAGAGAGAGAGAGAGAGAGAGGAGAGAGAGAGAGAGAGAGAGAGAGAGAGAGAGAGAGAGAGAGAGAGAGAGAGAGAGAGAGAGAGAGAGAGAGAGAGAGAGAGAGAGAGAGAGAGAGAGAGAGAGAGAGAGAGAGAGAGAGAAAAATATTGATTCACAAGCAAAACAAACGAAGGAAATTAGCATATCCAAACCCTGAATTCATGTTGACTGTCGGATTTGAAAAAAAAAATGGAAAAAATGAAAGCATTGGAAACAAGGCAAAGCACAGAATTCAAATGTTTCAGCCAACACCATCATCACCATATTCCTTTATATATCCCAACACCTATACCAATACTAACCTAAAAACCACCATACACATACCTCACACTACACCCTATACACACCACAATAGAAGTACTCACCACCACACAAACACATCACATCACATCTGTTTCTATTTTTCTATACCTTCCTACGACTTTTCAGTTTTTTTCAAGAGAAATATCAAGACACCTCCCGAACTAGATTGATCCACACCCTTTTCTTAATTATCTTACTGTCTTCTTTAAGAACATAAGAAAATAAGGAAGCTACAAGAGGCCGAGAGACCTACACGAGGTAGTTCCTGTTACTTAACACTACCTACATCCACCTTTCATCCCCATCCATTAATTTATCTAGCCTCCTATTAAAGCTCCCTAATGACTCCGCACTAACTACCTGTCTACTGAGTCCATTCCAATCATTTACCACCCTGTTTGTGAACCAGTATTTCACAATTTCTTTATGGGGACTGGCAGCTAGTGGGATTTTTGTTACTTTTATTTTTTGCACTACCCAGCCCTTTTTTGATGTTTGAATAATGGATCCAACCCCCTTACTATACTCTGTCTTCTTTATGGGGACTGGCAGCTAGTGGGCTTTTTTGTTACTTATATTTTTTGCCCTTAGCCAGTTCTTTTTGATGTTGGAAAAAAACCCATGCACCACACAAAATTATTGATTGATTGATTGAAAAATTAAATGCCAAAAGGGGGTAATGCCCTACCCAGCTGATAGACAAGATCATATGGCACTATGGCAAAGCATTAACAAGGGATGGGTTAGTGATAAGGAGTGAAACGGTGATAGGGATAGGAACGAGATACACATAAAAAAAAGAAGTATACAAATAAAAAAATCTATAAAATCTAAAAAAATATAAAAAATAAAAAATATCTAAAAAAAAAAAATATAAAAAAAATAAATAAAAATAAAATAAAAACAAGATAAAAAAATACATAAAAAAACCCAAAAATATGAAGAAAAAAAAAATGAAAAAAAAAAAAATATATAAAAATATAAAAAATCTATAAATATCAAAATATCAAAATATCAAACAAAATTAAAAATCTAAAAAAAAAAAAAAAAAAAAAAACCAATACAATTACTCACCAGCAGGTTTGACACTAAAGACGCATGGTTTATCTTGGTTCCCGACGCTATTGGAGGCCCAGCAGTGCAGCGTGCCGTAATCCTGCGTCTTCTCCGGCAGGTATCGGAGGCGGGACACCAAACTCTTCCACGATATCCGGTCTCCTGGTACCCTCTCGTGCTGGGGGATCACCGGGACGGGTTGAGAAGCCAGGGTGGGAGAGAAAGGATTGAAGTGCTGTGATAGGCGATAGATTGAGCGAGAGAGAGAGGAAGAGGGAAGACCGAGAATGGTGGAATGTAAGGAATGAGAGTTTGAGGAATGTGTAGGATGGGTAGGGATGGAAAACGGTGAAGATAGATAGATAGATAGATAGATAAAGATAGATAAAGATAGATAGATAGAGAAATAGATAGATAGATAGATAGATAGATAGATAGAGAGATAGATAGATAGATAGAGATAGATAGATAGATAGATAGAGATAGATATATAGAATAGATAGATAGATAGAGATAGATAGATAGATAGAGATAGATAGATAGATAGATAGATAGATAGATAGATAGATAAATAGAGAGATAGATAGATAGAGATAGATAGATAGATAGATATAGAGAGAGAGATAGAGATAGATAGATAGATAGATAGATAGATAGATATATAGATAGATAGATAAATAGAGAGATAGATAGATAGAGATAGATAGATAGATAGATAGATAGAGAGAGAGAGATAGATAGAGATAGATAGATAGATAGATAGATAGATAGATAGATAGATAGATAAATAGAGATAGAAAGATAGATAGTGAAAGAGAGAGATAAATAATGGAGTGTAAGAATGTCAGTTTAAAGGAATGGATGAATGGATGGGAGGCAGATAGACAGCATATAAACAAATAAAGAAATGATAATAAAAATGATGGCCAGGGTTTAGGGAAGGGAGAGGAAGGGTGTGTACGTGTGTAGGATGGCGAGGGTTGACGGAAATATTGGAATGGAAAAGTAAAGGTTGGAAGAAATATAAATAAAAGGATATGCAAGTGTAAATATTATGTAGTTAAAAAAAAGAGAAAAATATATTAAACGTGAGTACAGAAAAAAGTGGCACAGATGAATTGGTAAATGTCAAATAAGAGGAGGAGTAAAAAGCAATAAATCATAGACAAAGAAGAAAGAGGAGAAGGAGGAGAGACCAAGAAACAATAAATTCAAGTCAAAGGAAGAGGAATATGAGGAAGAGGAGGTGGAGAATGAATGGGAAGGAGGAGGATGAGACGAATAGGAGGGGGAAGAGGGGAGAATCAGGAGGCAGTGGGAGGGGAGGGGGAGGGAAAGGAAGGCTGTAATGTTTATGTGTTATCGTAGTAGTTCAGTTTGTGCACATTATACCAATATTTGTGTGTCATGGAGGGAAAAAAAAGGCAAAAAATCACCACAATACTCTGTGTCATATTTTTTTTGGTGCGAAGATTCATTACTACGTAGATTGACGTGGAAAACCAGACAGCCAGAAATACCACACCAACAGATTAAACGCATCCATAAATTATCTTTGTACTAATAGCGGATAATAAGCAATTGACCCATTAATGAATACTCAATCATGCTAATATTGAACGTTTAATCAATTAAGAGAGAAATTGTACGTTGTCAAGAACCCTCACACACACACACACACACACACACACACACACACACACACACACACACACACACACACACACACACACCCACATACACACACCCACACCCACACCCACCCACACCCACCCACCAACCCACACACCCACACCCACACACCCACACCCACACACACCCACATACATCCACACACACCCACACCCACACCCACACACCCACACCCACACCCACCCACCAACCCACACCCACACACACACACATACACACACACTCTTCCCTCCTTCAACACCTACATGCAGAAGGAATGACCACAGTGAATAGAAGGACAGCAGAAGGACATTAGAAGAACAGCAGAATGACTGACAATTAACAGAGAATACATCGTCTTACCTCCGTCAGGGCGTTCATGAAGGTCCAGGAGAAGGTAACGTTGGAAGGATGAGACAACACTCTGCAAGGGATGAGGATCTCCTCCCCAAGGGCGGCTCTGTACACGGTGGTGGAGGCCAGGGAGCAGATCGGGGAGTCTGTAGGAGGGGAGGAAGGAGACTGTTATTAGGGGCGGGGGAGGAGAGAGAAGGAGAAAGAGAAAGAGAGATAAATAGTGAGAGAGAGAGAGAGAGAGAGAGAGAGAGAGAGAGAGAGAGAGAGAGAGAGAGAGAGAGAGAGAGAGAGAGAGAGAGAGAGAGAGAGAGAGAGAGAGAGAGAGAGAGAGAGAGAGAGAGAGAGAGGAGAGAGAGAGAGAGAGAGAGAGAGAGGAGAGAGAGAGAGAGAGAGAGAGAGAGAGAGAGAGAGAGAGAGAGAGGAGAGAGAAGAGAGAGAGAGAGAGAGAGAGAGAGAGAGAGAGAGAGAGAGGGGAGGAGAGAGAGAGAGAGAGAGAGAGAGGAGAGAGAGAGAGAGAGAGAGAGAGAGAAGAGAGAGAGAGAGAGAGAGAGAGAGAGAGAGAGAGAGAGAGATGGAAATAAATAAATAATGAAAATGCATGAAGATATGACAAAATACGAAATAATAAGCCAATAACAAGAACAAATAAGAATTAAAGCAACAAATATAATGGAACAACAAAGAAAAAGTCAACAAAACAACAACAAATAAAAGCAAGAGAAGTAAAAACGAGAACTAAACATCAGTCAGGGAAAATATTGAGCAAGGAAAGAAACTCCGAAGACTTGTACGGGAAAAAGAAAAAAATAGGAGCTACCAATCGCCTTTTTCCACTACAGACGTGGTGGTGGTAGTGGGGGGGGGATGGGGGTGGTGGGGGGGGATGGGTGGTGGTGTTGGGGTGGTGGGGGGTTGTTGGGGGGATGGATGGTGACGGTGCTGGGACGGAAAAGTGAAGAAATGTAGGAATGAGATGGAGGAAGGAGGAAAGGTTGGCGGTAAATGAGGGAAAAAGGACGACGATAGGAGGATGAAAGACGGTAGGAAGGAGCGAAGGAAATAACAGGAAAACAGAAAGGAAAGAAGGTGATAATAAGGTTAGATAAATGCTGTGAAAATATGGACGAAAAAACATAAAATAGGAAAAATAGAGAGAAAGAAAGAAAGAGAGAGAATGGTTCCCAGAGGTGAGAGAATAAAGTTAAAGAGAAATGCTGCGAAAATATGGAAGAAAAATCATAAAATAGGAAAAATAGAGAGAGAGAAAGAGAGAAAGAAAAAAAGAGAGAATGGTTCCTAGATCTCGTAACTATTTCTCGGGTCCGTGAGATTAAACGAATTAAATCTGGCTAAATAGACCACGCTTTGCTCTTTTTTAATTTGGACCTCTTAAAACTTGTATGTGTGAGAGAGAAAGAAAGAAAGAGAGAGAGAGAGAGAGAGAGAGAGAGAGAGAGAGAGAGAGAGAGAGAGAGAGAGAGAGAGAGAGAGAGAGAGAGAGAGAGAGAGAGAGAGAGAGAGAGAGAGAGAGAGAGAGAGAGAGAGAGAGAGAGAGAGAGAGAGAGAGAGAGAGAGAGAGAGAGAGAGAGAGAGAGAAGAAGAGAGAGAGAGGAGAGAGAGAGAGAGAGAGAGAGAGAGAGAGAGAGAGAGAGAGAGAGAGAGAGAGAGAGAGAGAGAGAGAGAGAGAGAGAGAGAGAGAGAGAGAGAGAGAGAGAGAGAGAGAGAGAGAGAGAGAGAGAGAGAGAGAGAGTATGGGGGGCAGGGAGAACCAAGCTAAGGTACAGTATATTTCAGATTTGTATGAATTTCTTTCTCTCTCATTATATATTTCTGTCCATATTTCTTGCTATTTTATATACATGAGAGGAAGGCATCATCCGCTTCCCCTCTCAAGGCCAACTCGTTAATATTGATGAACTGACAGACCCTTGTAAGCTATAAATAGTGCGTACCCCTTTTGAATGATTATACATGTGGTGGAGGTGGTAGTGGTGGTTGTAGCATATGTAGTAGGAGTGGTAGTAATATTAATTGTATTAGTGGTAGTAGTTATAAGAAGAGGAGGAGGAGGAGGAGGAGGAGGAGGAGGAGGAGGAGGAGGAGGAGGAGGAGGAGAGGAGGAGGAGGAGGAGGAGGAGGAGGAGGAGGAGGAGGAGGAGGAGGAGGAGGAGGAGGAGGAGGAGGAGGAGGAGGAGGAGGAGGAGGATAACAGCAAAAACAACGACAAAGACGACGACAAAGAAAAAGAGGAAAAGAAAAGAAAAGAAAAGAAGAGAAAAGAAACGGAGAGAAGAATGAAGGGAAAAATATCTGTTAAGCAAAAAATAAACGAGGAGAAACCAAGGTGTGCAGGTATAAATAGACGCTGAATAAGCAGCACCCACAACAACATGAGGAAAACCTACGATATTGGAGACGGAAAACTGATAACGACTACGAGGAAAGAAATATGAGAGAGGAAAATAATCATAGTGAAAGAAATAGAATAAGATATCATAATCAGACCCAAATTTTTATAGAACTTTATTTATTTTCTTCTTTTCGAGAGGTAAAACGAAACATGTAAAATTAATAACTAATACGAAGAAAGAAATATGAGAGAGGAAAATAATCATAGAGTGAATTAAATAGAATTAGACATAATAATCTTACTCAATTTTTTTTTTAACTTTATTTATTTATATCCTCGGTTGTAGGAGGAAGGTTGACGGTAAATGGGGGAAGAGGACGACGTTGACGGTAAATGGGGGAAGAGGACGACGTTGACGGTAAATGGGGGAAGAGGACGAGGAGGAAGGTTGACGGTAAATATGGGAAGAGGACGAGGAGGAAGGTTGACGGTAAATGGGGGAAGAGGACGAGGAGGAAGGTTGACGGTAAATGGGGGAAGAGGACGAGGAGGAAGGTTGACGGTAAATGGGGGAAGAGGACGAGGAGGAAGGTTGACGGTAAATATGGGAAGAGGACGAGGAGGAAGGTTGACGGTAAATGGGGGAAGAGGACGAGGAGGAAGGTTGACGGTAAATGGGGGAAGAGGACGAGAAGGAAGGTTGACGGTAAATGGGGGAAGAGGAATAGAGAAAAAGGATGCAAGACGGGAGGAAGGAGCTAAGGAAGGTAAAGAATTGAAGGTAAAATGATCACTCACATTGCACGGGGATGCTGAGGGTGTTGGAGGCGGCGTCACCCACCACGTTGGAGGCCTTGCATACGTAAGCACCACTCCAGCGCCTGGTGATCCCCTGAAGCACCAGGTGATCGTTTGACACCAACACACCGCCGGCGGAGTTGTGGTGCACTTCTTCGTCCTGGTGATAAAAAAGAAAGACAACTGAGTGAGTATAAAGTTCATTTGTATTTTCTATTGCTTGGTGATGAAGGAAAGAGAAGTAGTCAGCTATTTTTATTTTTATTTCTTTTTATTATTGTGTGTGTGTGTGTGTGTGTGTGTGTGTGTGTGTGTGTGTGTGTGTGTGTGTGTGTGTGTGTGTGTGTGTGTGTGTGTGTGTGTGTGTGTGTGTGTGTGTGTGTGTGTGTGTGTGTGTGTGTGTGTGTGTGTGTGTGTGTGTGTGTGTGTGTGTGTGTGTGTGTGTACATTGTGATACGGCTATAAAGAGTTCGGTGATACATCTATATTTCTCGTGTCAGCATTATGGTATTGGATATGTCGGTATGTCTGTAAAAATGTGTGTTTTCATATACATTTTACGATTTGTATGTCAGTCTGTTCGTGTGAGTAATGATATTCTCTCTCTCTCTCTCTCTCTCTCTCTCTCTCTCTCTCTCTCTCTCTCTCTCTCTCTCTCTCTCTCTCTCTCTCTCTCTCTCTCTCTCTCTCTCTCATACTTCATTTTCTTGATCACTCTCCCCTCTCATCTCTACACGCCTCTACTCTCTCTCTGTGGCCAAATTATTTCTCTGCCTTTTTTTCCCTTCATTTCCCTACTCCACTGCCAGACATTAGCACTAATCCTCCTCTCCCCAACCCCATTACTCTCCCTACTCTCCCTTTCCATCTCTCTCATCCTAAATCCTCCTCTACTTATAACAGCGTCAGGCTTAATTAACAGGTTGTTCCACTGGGAAAGTTTTGTTAATTAGTTCGTCTCCTCGTCTGGGAATCAGAGAACGAACACTTAACTTCTACTGTTGGAATCAAGTCTCACGTGCCTATCCTTGGAAAAACCTATCGTGTCTGTTTTGTTCTTTCTTATCTGGTACCTTTTCTTTCTTCTCTTTATCTGATTTAATTTCTATTTTTGTTGGATCCTACACTCTTAGAAAAGAAGGGTAGGAAAAGGGTGTTTGTAGTGATGATATACTGCTACCCTTTTTCTACCCTTACAAATATACCCTTTTGCAACCCTAAATATACCCTTTTCTAACTGCAAATATACCCTTTCTCAACCCTCTCGTCTAAAAAGGGTAGATAAAGGGTAGATGAAGGGTATAATCAGCAGCATCTACCCTCCAGCCTGGACATAGGGTATACAAAGGGTAGTGATGGTGCGATGTAACAATTCTACCCTTAATATACCCCTCATTTCTGAGTGTGTAGAACTCAAAGGATATGAGATTTAACTCTTATTTTTGTACTCAAAGTCCAATATAAAGTTTTTTTTGTTACCCTATATGGAAACTATATATTTTTTGGTTATTATTTCCCTATTTCCTTGTATTTGTTTTCCTTGTATCCGTATTGCTTTATATTTATCTATGTTTTAATATATATAATTACTTTTCGAAAGCTGTATTAGTGAGAAGGTGTGTTTTTATGTATAGTTATTTATGGCTTAAATATGATTGAGGTTCCCACTACGCTTCCCTACAAGAGGCCACACAATGGAAACCTCTACGGATAATATATAATCAACACATCGCTAATATTGCAACACTCCATCAGCAACACAATTACACTGCGTTCACATTTCCTAATCGCCATAAGTTTATAGTATCGACCACCGCACTGCGTTCGTTGTTGAGCTTCGTTTCGTACTATTCAAGGCCATGATTCTCTCTCTCTCTCTTTCTCTCTGTATGTATGTCTCTCTCTGTCTGTCTCTCTCACTGTGTCTGTCTCTGTCTGTCTGTCTGTCTGTCTGTCTGTCTGTCTGTCTGTCTGTCTGTCTGTCTGTCTGTCTGCCTGCTGTCTGTCTGTCTGTCTGTCTGTCTGTCTGTCTGTCTGTCTCTCTCTCTCTCTCTCTCTCTCTCTCTTCTCTCTCTCTCTCTCTCTCTCTCTCTCCTCTCTCTCTCTCTCTCTCTCTCTCTCTCTCTCTCTCTCTCTCTCTCTCTCTCTCTCTCTCATTTCACTGGACTTATGCTTATGTCCATGACTTCTTGCTAGCATATTCCTTGTCTTTTACGACCCAAGACTCCAAAATTATTATACTCCTTCCTTTGCCACCATAAAATTAACAGAACATGGAACTCACCTGATTAAACCATGTGTGTGTGTGTGTGTGTGTGTGTGTGTGTGTGTGTGTGTGTGTGTGTGTGTGTGTGTGTGTGTGTGTGTGTGGTGTGTGCGCGCGCGCGCGCGTGCGTGTGCGTGTGCGTGTGCGTGTGCGTGTGTGTGTGTGTGTGTGTGTGTGTGTGTGTGTGTGTGTGTGTGTGTGAACTGCTGATCATGAACAAAACTCGGTCAAACTTCATATTTCCACTCAGTCATGTCTGGAGATACCTTGCAGGCTTCCCTTAACTCAATGTTTACAAATATTAGGTTTCATCCTCCTTCCTTCCTGGCGCGTCTGAACCATTGAATAAATCCGAATATTTTGTCTGGAATCCGTAATGAAGCCAAGCAACTCATTATGCAAGGGATGACAAACCTCGAAGGACGATGAGAGAGAGAGAGAGAGAGAGAGAGAGAGAGAGAGAGAGAGAGAGAGAGAGAGAGAGAGAGAGAGAGAGAGAGAGAGAGAGAGAGAGAGAGAGAGAGAGAGAGAGAGAGAGAGAGAGAGAGGAGAGAGAGAGAGAGAGAGAGAGAGAGAGAGAGGAGAGAGAGGAGAGAGAGAGAGAGGGGGGGGGGGGCAGAAGGATACACAATCCGAGACAGAACAATGATATTCTACTCACGTTACCAATACTACAACATTTAGTGTTACAACTATTCCTTCTACTACTGCCGCTATTCTACTACTCTTACCACCACTACTACTACTACTACTACTACTACTACTACTACTACTACTAACTACTACTACTACTTCTACTACTTCTACTACTCTACTACTACTACTACTACTACTTCTACTACTACTACTATACTACTCTATCATCCAAGACCACCACTCACCACTACTACAGCAACAATAACAATAACAACTACTACTACTCTAATAACAACATAAAGCCACAACACCCTGCTACTCCCAAACACTGCCATTCAGGTAACTCACATTATGATACACAACTCCTACAGCAACAGCAACAATTACAATAACAATTATTTCTTCTCTAAGAACTACACAGCCACAACACCCTGGTATTCCCAAACACTGCCAACCAGGTAACTCACATTATGATACCAGGTGATCTTGTACACCTTGGGATTGGATTTGACGGAGCAATGGAAGTACACATCCATCTGCTCTTTGATTCCATCCGGCTGCAGCATCCTCCCAAGGGCCAAGTGGAGACGCGGGGCGACTGTGTGGAGGAGACGAAATAAATAAGAAAAAGATTAATATGTCAATGGGATACGTTTGAAGTTAGTAGTAATATGATGATGAACAATGGGAGGTGCGTAGAAGAGTAGTAAGAATGCGATGTAAATGAGATTATTGAAAAGGAGGAATAGCAGAAGTAGGACTAGAGGCAAGTTCAAATATTAATACGTCAATGGGATACGTTTGAAGTTAGTAATATGATGGTAATAATAGGAAGTGCGTAGAAAAGTAGTAAGAATGCGATGTAAATGAGAATATTGAAAAGGAAGAATAGCATAAGTAGGACTGGATTTGAGTTAGGGTTGTGAGGAAAAAAAATCATTATTTTGTATTGGAGAAAAAAACCTGCGTGACGATAAGGAAAGTCCAGAAGGAAAGAAAATCAATATGTAGTAAGGACATTTTTAGAGATTATTTCTGTTCAGGAAGATAAAAATATACGTATCATTAAAGTAAATAGATGCTCTCCTACCCGGAAGACGGCAAGGAAGATGTCTGACAAAGAAGATCAATATGTAGTAAGGACATTTTTAGAGATTATTTCTGTTCAGGAAGACGAAAATATACGTATCATTAAAGTAAATAGATGCTCTCCTACCCGGAAGACGGAAAGGAACATGTCTGACATTTCAAAACTTAGACCTCACGTTTCAATTACGGCGTGGTAGTCAACAAAACATTACGAATCATCCTTCCACCTGCTGATTAATGATGTAAGACGTCCACATCGAATAAAAACTTAATAGAATAAAAATAAGAATCTAAAAAACCTCGAAAATTTAAGTAAACACATACAAACGAGTATAAAACTTTGAATGTTTTTCATCATAAGGTGCACTACGTAAGGGTAAAAATTCATAGAAATAAAATGCAGTATCAATTAATCCATTTTTAGTGAGATCATTACCATATTACCAGATAGACAGAGAGAGAGAGAGAGAGAGAGAGAGAGAGAGAGAGAGAGAGAGAGAGAGAGAGAGGAGAGAGAGAGAGGAGAGAGAGAGAGAGAGAGAGAGAGAGAGAGAGAGAGGAGGAGTAGAGAGAGAGAGAGAGAGAGAGAGAGAGAGAGAGAGAGAGAGAGAGAGAGAGGAGAGAGAGGAGAGAGAGAGAGAGAGAGAGAAAAAACAAAGAATAGAAAAAAGAAAAAAGAGAAAGAAAAAAAAAAGTTAAGAGAAAAAAAGGTGTGTGTTGTGGTGTGTGGATGTGGTGTGTGTGTGTGTGTGTGTGTGTGTGTGTGTGTGTGTGTATGTATGTGTGTGTGGTGTGTATGTGTGTGTGTGTGTGTGTGTGTGTGTTGTTGTGTGTGTGTGTGTGTGTGTGTGTGTGTGTGTGTGTGTGTGTGTGTGTGTGTGTGTGTGTGTGGTGTGTGTGTGTGTATTGATGTCAGCTAGAATCAAGTGTCGCACATCACGTAAACTCAGGTATAAGTGTGATGGTCGGTGTGTCGCGTGTGAAGGTTACGGAGATGACCGGGGCAGAGGAAGGGCAGAGGCAGACAGGCCGAGAATCAATAATGGAAGTGTGGGAGCGTGTGTCGTAACCCAGCGTGGCACTCTATCCTAAAGCCTTGAGACCCATAACGTAATTTCCATTGTAATTTGACTACTTTTAGACGATTTTTAGTGACTATAAGCAATATTTTATAGCTATGACCTGCTTAGTATCCTTGTCGACTAACTAATTTGATTTATTTATTTACTTTTCGTTATTGTATGGTTATATACAGACGATTTTTTATAGCAAAGGAAAGATCTGGGCGTGAAGGGGTTAAAGCCGCCACCAAGATGAATGAGACATAAATGATATAAACTAATAATGATAAACTGATGATAAAACAATTGTAGCTTTTACTATTACGTAATTATAATCTTATTTCAAGACTGGCATGACTATTATGACACGAAGAGGGAAAAAACATTGTTATACTCATATCAGAGTAAGAAAACCACATATTCACATTTTTATGTACACACATATCTTGATGAAATGGTGTGTATTTCTGTCGCCTCCAGCTAAATATCGTCGCGGCCTGCCTTCACCTCTCCCTTGCCAGCTACTTCTATATGTTTACCGTGCTGTGGATGTCATGATGTAATATTCATTCCCCGAATATTTATGGTGCGAATATATCGGTGTAAAAATATGTCTACGTGTATATTTAGTACCCATTGGCTGATGGTACAGCCTTGTAGATCATATTTCCCGCGTAGATAATATTTCTGACATTTCTGTATATATGAAATCTACCTATACATAAATATCATGTTTTTTTACAAGTGTAATCTCAAAAATCAAGTCCCTGAGCGCTGCGGCATGTGTTTGGTAAGCCTGTGGTCACTACTTTGTAAAGAGTTGCATTCAATGACAACAAAACACTTCAATACGGTGAAAACTACATTGCTATTCAGGAGGCAATAATAACAATTGAATCGAGGCCTCTATATGATTCTTGTCTCGTCTAGGATCTGTTATTGCTATCATTTATTTTCGTGACTAGCATTCCAACATCTATTTCCATCTGACGTATATATATATATATATATATATATATAACTTGTAAGGGTTTATGACAAACGAGTGATGTCGTGTAACATTCATGCATGCTAAGTTTGTTTAAGTCATGTATTACTAAGTCCTGCAGCATTGCGTGTCTCCGCCTCCACGTATCAATAGTTCTCCGTGGAAGCCTCGAGGTGAGGAAGTTTTCTTCATGCCACGCAACGTCTCGTCAAGGTTTCATCATCAAATACGAAGCCGCTGAGTCTGCATAAACAACTGGGGCAGAGAGAATGACAGTCGCTTTTGAGGGAAGAGATGGAATGAGTTGAAGGAAAAGAGCAGGGAAGGCTTGGAGAAACGAGCAGTAATGAGTGGGCGAGACCTTGAAGCGGAGGAGGAGGGGAACTGGGGAGACGCAGGCGACGACGACGATGTGAGGAAGGAAAATGAAGAAGGTGATGAATGAAGGAGAGGCGGGAGGAGTGATATGAGTGGTGAGGCTGAGGGAGCGAGGAGAATTTTGACGATGCTGAGGAAGACAAAGGGAGGGGGAATGGTGACGGAATGGAAGGAGGAAGAAAGGATGATGGAGTAAAGAGGATTGAGCCTGGATTCGACCCTGAAGAACACAGAGAAAGGAAAAGAAATGGAGAAAGAAGACAGGTAGGCAGGCAGGCAGGCAGGCAGGGAGGCAGGGAGGCAGGCAGGAAGGACGACTGGGATGAGCAGGAGGGTTGAAGGAAGTAAGAAAACCCAGTGATCCGAGAGAAAAGAAAAAAACCTAAAAGCAATATTATTACAAATGATTCCTGTGCTCGTCTATGCATGTCTAAAAGTTGCCGCCGCCTCCACCACAACCCACGTATTCTTTCAATATTAAAACTTTTCAATTTCATTTAATTTCGAAAGCGTTGGCTGCATATTTTTCCTTTCATTCAATAGCGCT
>JACEEZ010019208.1:205000-245000 GCA_016584305.1 Chionoecetes opilio
ATATCCACCTCTCTTCCCCATTCATGAATTTATCCAGACTCCTTTTAAAGACCCCAATAGACTCCGCATTGACCACCTGAATATACTGTACACACAGGTCAGGTACACAGGTGCCGCTGCAAGGCTAGCCAGTACAAAGAACACTCTGGCGTTTCTATAGATATTTAACACTCAAAATACATCTTTGACGACCATAATAACTCACTCCCTTTCTGCCTCGGCCTTCTCCTGCCCACACATTATAAATAATTACCCTCAACCCAATGAATAATTCAATTACTTCACAATACATCATGATTCCGAACAAATCTCGGTGCAGACCAATGCTAAAGACCTGACATCCAATCCTTATGGAAGTAATAGAAGCTTGAAATATGAGATACTTTAGTGAGGAGAAAGAAAAGAGCAATCATGATAATTAATACCACCCTCCACACACACACAAACATACACACAGACATAACAGAGAGCCTCCTCTTTTCTGACTTTAAAGAAAGAGAAAAAAGTGCCACGCAGGATGATGGGCAACCTGCATCGGGTCGTGTGTGAGTCAAAGGAGTTAATGGAGTCCATAATTGGTTTATGCAAAACGTTTGAAGACAGGGGAGAGAGAGAGAGAGAGAGAGAGAGAGAGAGAAGAGAGAGAGAGAGAGAGAGAGAGAGAGAGAGAGAGAAAAGAGAGAGAGAGAGAGAGAAGAGGAGAGAGAGAGAGAGAGAGAGGAGAGAGAGAGAGAGAGAGAGAGAGAGAGAGAGAGAGAGAGGGGAGAGAGAGAGAGAGAGAGAGAGAGAGAGAGAGAGAGAGAGAGAGAGTAGAGAGAGAGAGGGAGAGAGAGAGAGAGAGAGAGAGAGAGAGAGAGAGAGAAGAGGGGAAGAGAGAGAGAGAGAGAGAGAAGAGAGAGAGAGAGAGAGAGAGAGAGAGAGAGAGAGAGACCTGATGCACGTGTAGAAGCCTTGTCAGGTTTCAGGGGGGTGGGGGGCGCCAACCCTCACCACAAGGGGGTCGGGGGGGGTAACGGAACACAAGATCCACCATAATAATAACAGAATATGAATATCTTGCTGATGGATGGCGAGGCAAGGATTAATAATGTATTTCCCAAAGCTTAAACTGTGGAGGTGATTACAGTGAGCGGCGATGAAAATATTTTACCCAACAATTCTTATATGCTTCATGAAAAGAGAAGCTAAAGAAAAGTTTATATTCGTATACAACAAGTACACTCTGGTTCCCAAATACTATAATAGGTATGAGGGTGAAGATCGTTTAGAAGAGGAAAAAGTTGTAATAGCGAAACAGTTTAGGGGAAGGGAAGTGAAGGCTGGCAGAGAGATAAAGGAAGGGACATGAAGATAAATGAAGGTAAAGAGAAAAGTGAGGGTGTAGCAATGGAAGGAGGAGTAAATGGTAGAGCTAGAGGACAGGTGAAAGCAAGGGTTGTCGTAAAGTTAATGACATGAATCAAGGACCAATTAGGGACGAGTGTGTGAAAGGTAAATGGCGAGTGTGTATTCGGAGCCATCAAGAGGACGATGACACTGAGGATAAGAGCAAGAGGAAGAGGAGGAAGAGGAGGATAAACTGACAAAGGAAGACGATGGAGAGGACAAAAAACGAGCACAAGGAGAGAGGGTAAGTGGAAGAAAACGAGTAGTAAGAGGAAGAGAAGGAAGGATGAAGAGGAAGAGGAGAAAATAACAAATAGGAAGAGAACCACGATGGAAAGGACAAAGAACGAACACAAGGAGAGAGGGTAAGTGGAAGAAAGCGAGTGGTAAGAGGAGGAGGAGGAGGAGGAGGAGGAGGAGGAGGAGGAGGAGGAGGAGGAGGAGGAGGAGGAGGAGGAGGAGGGAGGAGGAGGAGGAGGAGGAGGAGGAGGAGGAGGAGGAGGAGGAGGAGGAGAAGGAGGAGGAGGAATACTAAGAAGCCAAGGACGCTAACGAGGACGATGAAGCGAAAAATAGACGCAGACGGCAGAGGAATGGCTATCTTACTATTGAGGAGGAGGGTGATACGAGAGGTGATTGGCCCCGTTGCGTTGGTATTGGAGGCGTGGCAAGCGAGGCGCGTCATGTGGTGGTCGGGGGTGAGACGGGGCAGCATGAGGTCGTTCTGCGTCAGTTCGGCGTCGATGGCTTCAAAGGTCTCGTCCACTACAAACTCGTGGGTCTTGTTATGTAGCGTCCACCAAACACGAGGACGAGGACGGCCTGTGAATAGGGAGTAAAAAAGGGAGTAGTAACCTTTATATTGCCCAATGAAGAGTTAAAATGGAGTCGGAGTGGACGGAGACATTGGATGAATAGGAAGTGACTGAAAAAGAGAAATGGTGGAAGATGGAGATTGCGATGGACAAGGAGGTACAGAGAGAGGAAAGATACAAAGGCTTGAAAATAGTAAAACACGAGGAAACCGAAGAAAACACTTGGGGGAAAATGTCGCAAGTATATACGTGTAAGAAACAATGAAAGGAAATAGAAAAATGGGAATGGTAGAAGAAAAGATAGAGTGCAAAGGATGTAAGAAAAATAAACGTTACAACAAGTAAAATATATATAAGAAAAATATACATGACTGCAACTAATAAAACAAATCAGGAAAAAATACGATAACTGATAAAAAAAAAGAAAAAAAGTTGCACAAACCGAAAATTATCAAAGAATAGCAATAATGAAAACCACTTCAAAATATATATATAAAAAATACACTTAAATAAAAACGAAAAAGAAAAAAAAAAAAGAACTACAGCTATAAAACAAAGGTAACATTAAATCACAATATACCCGGGTTAGTTAGACCTTTCACATTTATCAATAATGGATATATTTCAAAGATAATGACGGTGTCCCTCGTACAGTAAGTAGCAATTGACGTCATGAAAGGAGAGCGAATGACAAGAGCGGCTAATGAGCTCAAGTGACTGTAATGGAAGGAGTGGTGAAGGTGGAGAGGGTGTGAGGGTGTGGGTGTGAGGGCGTGGGTGTGAGTGCGTGGGTGTGAGGGCGTGGGTGTGAGGGTGTGGGTGTGAGGGCGTGGGTGTGAGGGCGTGGGTGTGAGTGCGTGGGTGTGAGGGCGTGGGTGTGAGGGTGTGGGTATGAGGGCGTGGGTGTGAGGGCGTGGGTGTGAGTGCGAGGGTGTGGGTGTGGGTGTGAAGGCGTGGGTGTGAGGGTGTGGGTGTGAATGCGTGGGTGTGAAGGCGTGGGTGTGAGGGTGTGGGTGTGAAGGCGTGGGTGTGAGGGCGTAGGTGTGAGGGAGTGAGTGTGATGGCGTGAGTGTGAGGGCGTAGGTGTGAGGGAGTGAGTGTGATGGCGTGGGTGTGAGGGCGTGGGTGTGAAGGCGTGGGTGTGATGGTGTGGGTGTGAGTGCGTGGGTGTGAGGGCGTGGGTGTGATGGCGTTGGTGTGAGGGCGTGGGTGTGATGGTGTGGGCGTGAGGGCGTGGGTGTGAGGATGTGGGTGTGAATGCGTGGGTGATGGCGTGGGTGTGAGGGTGTGGGCGTGAGGACATGGGTGTGAGGGCGTAGGTGTGAGGGAGTGGGTGTGATGGCGTGAGTGTGAGGGCGTGGGTGTGAAAGCGTGGTGTGAAGGCGTGGGTGTGATGTCGTGGGTGTGATGGCGTGGTTGTCTCTGTTTCGTGTTGGTCCGCCGTTTCCCTTTCATCCTCATATTCGCGCTTGTTTGCTCGCGTTTGTTTACTTTCCTCGGGTGTTCGCTGTTCAAACTTGCAAGTCCTGTTTGGTCTTTTTGTTATGTTACCTTCCCTGCCTTGATTAAAGACCTTTTGCTGCGCCTCTTTTTTTTTTTTTTGAGCGAGTTATCTTCCTAAGTCTATATTGTTCTTTAGTTTCTGTTGTCTGCGTGTTGGAGCACAGGTAAATGTCAATCTGTCATGCCATTTCTTTCGATCAGTAACTCATTTATGCTAAGATATACGAGATACCTGTTGATATGCGGCTTTAATGTTGCTTTTGGCGTAAGTATCGTAAATCCCCTTCACTATTGTCGGAAATAAGCTATAAATACGCTGCGGTAAGGACACGGTATTGTGTAAATTGAGGTTGAGAGAGAGAGAAACTAACAAACAAATAGCCGAGTTCTTTAAATGAAACGATTGAAATGTTCTTTAAATAAAAATCTAGATGTGCTTCAGAAATGTTGGTAGCTTAGTATCCAAACATTTCCTTATTTATTTATTCCTCTTTATTTATTTATCCAAATGTCTCCTTTGTAAATTCATGATCGGTGTCACATAAATGACTTCCTGTTCACACACACATGAACACACACACACGAAAGAAGAATAAAACTTACCCAAATCATGTCCATTCTATAATATCAAAATCCTTGATATTTCAAAACTATTTCGTTAGTCATTTTAATGCATTCACTATTTCACTTTTATAATTTCAAAGTTTGCTCCGTAACGTAATTTTCACAACCATAATCCATCATTTTGTGTTCACGCTTTCTTCCTTTCATTGTGCATTATATTATCCTTTCATTGTACATTATATTAGTAAACCGCCAGTGCAATGACCATAATATCTTTCGAAATATATTACACACACCCGGTAAATGTACATGAAACAATTTTTCACTCGAAACTTTCCACCGAGAGGGCAAGTCACTCCAAATGATGAATTACGAACGAGAACATGAATAGAGCAGACCTGTTTTTCATCAGTTTTTTCAGACGACCAAGAAAATGATAATCAGTATGAGTATTCTAATTAAGGTCATCTCTCCGAAACAGGTCAGGTCAGGTCAGTGCGGCTGCTAATGAACGGTCCTGAAAGTGTGCGAATCTCCAAGTCATTAAGAATTTTAACAAACTTGAAAGAATATATAAGTGTAGCAAATGCAACTTTTGCAGAAAAAATTAAGAACTCATAAATACAAAGGTGAGAAAAATCCAGATGAAGAGCAGCTTAAAATAAAAGTAATCTTGAAAAGTTACACGCCAGCGGACGCATAATTTTGGACGTAATGAAGACGGGAAATTACCTTCGTGAAAGCTGGAACTCCAAAGACGAAGATGAAAGATAGAACAAAAATCCAAGAGCTGCTACACGAGTTCAAGGATTTACTTAAATTCGAGATGTTAACATGAAATACACTAAATATTACATACCTATACGCGTACAGTACATGGCGTTACAGTGTATTACTACAGTAGTTGGTAATGATCTCTCTTTCCCGCCTGCCTTTGTTCTCTCCTTCACCTTCATCTTGCCTCCCATGTGTCCTCAGGTAATGATGGAAAGACTTACGTTGTTCCCTAATTATCTTTTGTAAATTGGAGCTACATTCTAATTAATGCCTCACACTTTGACTTTCTTCCTATCCCTGCTTCCGTCCGCTTCTTCATTAAAACAACTTATTTGTTTAGTTTCTCTTGAACGAAGACTGATCCAAATCAAGCAAAGATAACTTCCTTCTGAGTATGTTTTTACTATATGTATCCATCTATCTATCTATATACTTATCTAACTATATATCTATCCATCTATCTATATAATCGCATATGTGTATATCTATATACACACATATACATCTGTGTCTTAAAACGTACGTGATGTTCCTCTTTATTTTATAATCTCAGATAGTTGTAACAAGCTTCACGAGTTCTCCATTCATAAGGAAGAAAATTCCAGCCAACTTCTATAACTTTTAAAATACTTGTAGCTCATTAGGCTTACCTCCCTTTTGCCATGACAGATGAAGCGATGTGAACCAAGCGAGGCAAAAGACCTGGCAAGTCCAGTCCTTGAATCTTCCTAAAATTCAGTCCTTGTACATCCCTTAAGTCCAGTCCTTGCATCTCTTAAGTCCAGTCCTTGCATCTCTTAAGTCCAGTCCTTGCATCTCTTAAGTCCAGTCCTTGCATCTCTTAAGTCCAGTCCTTGCATCTCTTAAGTCCAGTCCTTGCATCTCTTAAGTCCAGTCTTTGCATCTCTTAAGTCCAGTCCTTGCATCTCTTAAGTCCAGTCCTTGCATCTCTTAAGTCCAGTCTTTGCATCTCTTAAGTCCAATCCTTGCATCTCTTAAGTCCAGTCCTTGCATCTCTTAAGTCCAATCCTTGCATCTCTTAAGTCCAGTCCTTGCATCTCTTAAGTCCAGTCTTTGCATCTCTTAAGTCCAATCCTTGCATCTCTTAAGTCCAGTCCTTGCATCTCTTAAGTCCAGTCCTTGCATCTCTTAAGTCCAGTCTTTGCATCTCTTAAGTTCAGTCTTTGCGTCTCTTAAGTCCAGTCTTTGCGTCTCTTAAGTCCAGTCTTTGCGTCTCTTAAGTCCAGTCCTTGCATCTCTCAAGTCCAATCCTTGCATCTCTTAAGTCCAGTCTTTGCATGTCTTAAGTCCAATCCTTGCATCTCTTAAGTCCAGTCTTTGCATCTCTTAAGTCCAGTCTTTGCGTCTCTTAAGTCCAGTCTTTGCGTCTCTTAAGTCCAGTCTTTGCGTTTCTTAAGTCCAGTCCTTGCATCTCTTAAGTCCAGTCTTTGCATCTCTTAAGTCCAATCCTTGCATCTCTTAAGTCCAGTCTTTGCATCTCTTAAGTCCAGTCTTTGCGTCTCTTAAGTCCAGTCTTTGCGTCTCTTAAGTCCAGTCTTTGCATCTCTTAAGTCCAATCCTTGCATCTCTTAAGTCCAGTCTTTGCATCTCTTAAGTCCAGTCTTTGCATCTCTTAAGTCCAGTCTTTGCGTCTCCCTTAAGTCCAGTCCTTGCATCTCTTAAGTCCAGTCTTTGCGTCTCCCTTAAGTCCAGTCTTTGCGTCTCTTAAGTCCAGTCCTTGCGTCTCTTAAGTCCAGTCCTTGCGTCTCTTAAGTCCAGTCTTTGCGTCTCCCTTAAGTCCAGTCCTTGCATCTCTTAAGTCCAGTCCTTGCGTCTCTTAAGTCCAGTTTTTGCGTCTCCCTTAAGTCCAGTCTTTGCGTCTCTTAAGTCCAGTCCTTGCGTCTCTTAAGTCCAGTCTTTGCGTCTCCCTTAAGTCCAGTCCTTGCATCTCTTAAGTCCAATCCTTGCATCTCTTAAGTCCAGTCTTTGCATCTCTTAAGTCCAGTCTTTGCGTCTCCCTTAAGTCCAGTCTTTGCGTCTCTTAAGTCCAGTCTTTGCGTCTCCCTTAAGCCCAGTCCTTGCAGCTCTTAAGTCCAGTCTTTGCGTCTCTTAAGTCCAGCCCTTGCATCTCTTAAGTCCAGTCTTTGCGTCTCCCTTAAGTCCAGTCTTTGCGTCTCTTAAGTCCAGTCTTTGCGTCTCCCTTAAGTCCAGTCCTTGCATCTCTTAAGTCCAGTCTTTGCGTCTCTTAAGTCCAGTCTTTGCGTCTCCCTTAAGTCTAGTCCTTGCATCTCCCTTAAGTCCAGTCCTTGTACATCCCGAAAGTCCAGTCTTTGCATCTCTTAAGTCCAGTCCTTGTATCTGCATTAAGTCCAGTCCTTGCGCCAAACACGTTCTTACCTCCAGTCACGATGCAGGACAGTCTCAGGGGACTACCCTCGTCGGCGGTGACGGTGTAGGTGACGGTCTTGCCTGTGTGTAGAGCCACGCGGATAAGGGAAGGCGGCTCCACCACCACCACCTGTGCAGGAAGACAATAGGGGAGGTGAGGTAAATAAATGAGAGAGTTAAGTAGTATCCATTGAGCTTTTCGTCCTAAGGGATTAAACAGTATTAGTAGGATAAGTAATGGACCATCAATTCACTTTTTTTTTATTGATTTTTGGACGTGTGTCAGTGTGTAGTGCTGGTGAATAATGGTTAGTAAGTGTGATGAGAGGCAATGGTAAAGGTGTTGATGGGTGAGAGGTGGTGATGAGAGGTGATGATATAGATGGTGAAAGGTGGTGATGAGAGGTGATGATAGATGATGAAAGGTGATGATGATGGTGGTGGTATTAATCATCAGTTACGATAAGGACAGATGTGTTGTGATCGGGGTAATGAGGAGCGATGTGTGGTGTTTGGGAGTGATGGGTGGTGATGAGGGTTAATGAGGAGTGATGGGTGTGGTGACGACATGGCGGTGGGTGATCAAAACAATTATACTAATGTGGAATCCAATAGCAAGCTCAACACAATCACATTATTATATCTAATTCATCTATACAACTCTTGAGAAAGTTGGCACAAACAACTGGACAAACCGACAAAGAAATTCGGTACTTTTTGTAACATAACATGATCTTACTTCATCTTTTTAAGGAGCTGAAAAAAAGGACGATATTTCGAAACTGTTGCGGTCCTGTGACAAGACGTAAATAGAGATGTCCTATAAAAAGTCTTAAATGTTGTTTCTATTTTTCTCTCGCTATATGTAACTGAAATCTATAAAGATGAAAGGATATGATTACCGTTCACACTATTGCTAACTTCAGTATCTGTGTCAATTGGCAATTATAACTTTTCATACCTCGTACAACTTCCGGTACAAGATAAGCATCTCGCGTATTACTTGTTGGTGCGTCTTGTACACATCATTACTATTTTCTGTCAGTTTTATATCCCAATATGTATTGTATTTAGTCTGTGTCTGTTTTACCTGTTCCCTGGCTATAGCACAGGTCTCTCTCTCTCTCTCTCCTCTCTCTCTCTCTCTCTCCTCTCTCTCCTCTCTCTCCTCTCTCTCTCTCTCTCTTCGTCTCTCTCCTCTCTCTCTCTCTCTCTCTCTCTCTATATATATATATATATATATATATATAATATATATATATATATATATATCTCATATATATATATATATATATATATCATTATATATTATATATATATATCTCATTATTATATATATATATATATATATATATATATATATCATTATATATATATATATATATATATATATATATATATATATCTCATTATATATATATATATATATATCATTATATATATATATATATATATCTCATTATTATATATATATATATATATATATATATATATCATTATATATATATATATATATATATATATATATATATATATATATATATATATATATATATATATATAGGATAATTCAAACTTGTTCGATTTATGGAAAGTTATTGAAAAATTCGAACTGGCCTGAAACAGTCGAATTATCCGAAGTTTGAATTATACGGGTTCGATTTAGAGTGGGTTTACTATATATATATATATATATATATATATATATATATATATATATATATATATAGTAAACCCACTCTAAATCGAACCCGTATAATTCAAACTTCGGATAATTCGACCTGTTTCAGGCCAGTTCGAATTTTTTCAATAACTTTCCATAAATCGAACAAGTTTGAATTATCCTTAGCCTTGCTAGTGGAAGTCCGACCTCTCCCATGCGGTGCGTGCCGCGGATGCCTAGCGTGATCTGATATATAATTTATAATTATCGTATAAAAACGATAGGCGGAGGAAGAAGACGGAAGGGGGAGGAGGAAGAAGGGGAAAAGAGGAGGAAGAGGGGGAAGGAGGGACAATGAGGAGGAAGGAGTGGAGAGGGGGAGGAGAAGGAAGGAGGTGGGACAAGGAAGGGAGGAGATGAGGAGGAGGAAGCAGGAGAAGAAAGGGAAGAGAGGAAATGGGAGGAGGAAGAACAATTTTTTTAAAGTATCCTTCGCTTTGTATACAATCCTTCAGAGTCCTTCACGGGCTTCTTCGCTCCTTCACGCATCCTATAGGAGTCATAGGAGGACATTAGAAGTCCCACAGGATTGCTATAATATTCCTAGGTTCTTATAAGTCCTTTAGCAATCGCATGGGTGGCTCAAATAGGGATTAATAATAATATTACTAATACTGAAAATACTAATACTGATCATTGTATTTGAAGTAATGATTTATGTAGCAATTCCTATCATATGTTTATGTCTTGTAGTAAGTTTTGTCTAATTTGTGATTTTTAAGGAATATCTGGAATTATTATGTCATTGTGAATTGGCTGAAATAGGAACTTTTAATCATTGTAACTGAAAACTGACTTCAGATTCGTGTTCAGCATGCCCGAAAACTGCTAGGAACATATTTTCAAGCAAATCTATTCTTCAAAAAACATTGCAAATTCTGCAAGGGGTATGCCTTGATTTTTTTTTTAAATCACGTTTTTTTTCAATAACTAAAAATCTATGGCAGATATGTGCAAGAAGTACAGAGAAGTGAATTTGAAGTAGATCAAGGGATCTTCTATCTATCTATCCATCATTTGGCGTAAAGAAAAAGAAAAGAAAAAAAAATTAAAAATAAATAAATATATATATATATATATATATTATCTATCTATCTATCTATCTATCTATCTATCTATCTATCTATCTATCTATCTATCTATCTATCTATCTATCTATCTATCTATATCTATCTATCTATCTATCTATCAATATATATATATATATATATATATATATATATATATATATATATATATATATATATATATGCATTGGCTTTGCAAGAAAAATGTGATAGCAAACAAAGGTCCCACAAAAAACTATTCCCGATATTGATAGAATCAGTCCACACACAAGAGTTGGAATAGAGTTCATGGAAGGAGAGAGAGAGAGAGAGAGAGAGAGAGAGAGAGAGAGAGAGAGAGAGAGAGAGAGAGAGAGAGAGAGAGAGAGAGAGAGAGAGAGAGAGAGAGAGAGAGAGAGAGAGAGAGAGAGAGAGAGAGAGAGAGAGAGAGAGAGAGAGAGAGAGAGAGAGAGAGAGAGAGAGAGAGAGAGAAAAAAAAAACCCAGAGAGAGAGCAAAGCAAACTGCTAGACTCGGGTTCAAGAGTATTATCAACGTCAATGATGTAAGAAAGTGACACACAAGACTAATAATAATAACAATAAAATACAAACGTGAACTTATAAAATGAAAAAAAAGCTTACAAAAGGCTTATAATAGAAAAAAGAAGGTAAGTGATAAAAGGAAACTTCAAATACATAAAAGAACTTTGAACATGAATTCCAGAAACGCAAGAGAGGCAGAGGAAGGAAAAAGGAACCGAGGAGGCGACTCAAGGAGGAGGAGGAGGAGGAGGAGGAGAAGTAGAAAGTGGTGGTGGTGATAGTGGTGGTGGTGGTGGTGGTGGTGGTAAAGGTGGTGGTGGTGGTGTCTTCTGCAGAACAAGTGTTTCATGGAGTAATTTCAAAACTACCCTCTTTCTCTAGGCTCTTTCCGGGAGGGCAACAACTAGCGGTCGTTTCTCCAGCACGTGATCAAGGACGTGAGTGGGTGAAGTACACGCACGCACGCACACACACATGCACGTAGATACATACAAAAACTATTTCAATAAACAAAACGCCACATACACGTACTACACTCAGGATACAAAATAATTTCACTGGGAATTCCTTGCTGGAAAAAAAGGGGAAAAAAGAACCAAAAAATTCTGGAGAGACTTTTAAAAAGAAAATAACAGAAACTTCTTTTATTTGCGGCGCCACTCACACTGGGCCCCAGGGGTGTTTGCCCCCCCCCCCCACCCCACCCCTCACCCCTGTAGGAGTGCTGAGGAGCCTTCTGGTGCGCATCTGGATTTACAGAGTCACACAAACGAAAATGAGGGCAAGGAGGGAGGTAGGGAAGGAGGGAGGGAGGGAGAGAGGAAGGGAAAGAGGGAGAGAGAGAGGGAGGGAAAGATGGAGGGTGGGAAAGAGGATGGGAGGGAAGGATGAACGGTGTGTGTGTGTGTGTGTGTGTGTGTGTGTGTGTGTGTGTGTGTGTGTGTGTGTGTGTGTGGTGCGCGCGCGCGTGCGTGCGTGCGTGCGTGCGTGCGTGCGTGCGTGTGTGTGTGTGTGTGTGTGTGTGTGTGTGTGTGTGTGTGTGTGGGGTGAGGGGTGAGGAAATGAGGTTGTCGCTGCTGTGCATATGGCAACGCAGCAACGTTTGACATTTCATACTTCACCCCAGGTAACATTTAAAAGGTTAGTTGGCAGCAGATTTCCTTGTATAAATGCTCAAACGCAACGATGAAGTATTCCAAACATATTCCTGACCGACAATAAATATACGGTTACATGTTCATCCTACCTACTCTTCTATTTTATTCTGGGAACAAATGAGAACAAATAACGTGTAATGAATTCATAACAAAAAATGATTACTAAAAGCTATGTAAATATGTATAAACCTGCCTTTCCCCGTCATAAAAAATAGATGGGAGACACTTGAATAATTTGTTTTCTACTTCACCTTTTTCTCATCTACGTCAATCTCAGGGGAAGAAAAATAGTCTACAAAATACATACAAGACCGGGAGAGAAATATTGTATGGAAGACTGAAGGAGAGCGAGACAGTTCCATCTAGGGGCACGTGAGGGTGACGGGAGGAAGCAACTAATCAAGATACTCAAATGTAAGACCTGTCCTCAGACCGGCTTTCATTTTCTCAGCTGACACAGACGATGGATGGAAGCGACGGGGAGAGAAAGCAAGGGTGGTAGAGGAGGAGGGAGTAGGAAGGGGATGAAGGGAGAGAGAGCAAGGGAGGTAGAGAGAGGAAGGAGTAGGGAGGGGATGGAGGGAGAGAAAGCAAAAGTGGTAAAGAGGAGGAAGGAGTAGGCAGGGGATGGAGGGAGAGAGAGCAAGGGTGGTAGAGGAGGAATGAGTAGGCAGGGGATGGAGGGAGAGAGAAGGAGGTAACGATGGTGGTAAGAGGATTTTTGTGTCACTGTCAGTAGGTTCTCGCAGACGTGAGGAGTAGATTTCACATACTAGCGTCATTATTATGCGTTTTAAATTGCGGCTTTTCATTTCCTTCACTGTCTCTCCTCCATGAGCAATAGTTTCGCTACCATTCTCCTCCTGAAAAATGACGCGAGATCTGCCTCATTGTGTTGGCCTGACGAGGGTAAACAGCCCACGTGAGCAACACATCTATATGCAAAATGTCACCGGGGACAGGGACGGGGAATGGAGGAAGACTTGGGGAATGCTGATGCGACTTTCCGAGCCCTTTCCACCGAGCGTGTCCAATGTGGAGGGCGGGAGGGGTGTTGGGGGGGGAGGGTGTTGGGGGGAGGCGGTGAAGGGGGGAAGGGAGGACAGTGTTATATAGTACAGGGCGAGTAGTGATGGACGAGGAAAGATATATATATAAGCGTTTGACAAGGAGGCAAAAAGAAGGTAGCAATGTATAGAGGACTGAAAAGGAAAGTAGGATGAGTAGGATAATGAGGAGGGGGGAGGAGGAGGAGAGGAAATATCAACATAAGGAGGACCCAAATGGGAGGTAAAAAGGAGAATCAACAGCAGAAGGAGGAAGGGACGCTAAGAGTAGAGAACACTTAGCCCTTGGAATAGTGCACGTGGTGTCTGGGAGGAGGAGGTTAAAGAGGAGGAAGAGGAGAATGGAAGAGAAGAGAAGGGGGACCAGAAGAGGGCGACCAAACTGCTGAGGTTGTCCAGAGTTAGAAGAGAAGCCTCGAACATTTACTTTCAAGGAGAACACTAGGACGAGGAGGAGGAGGAGGAGGAGGAGGAGGAGGAGGAGGAGGAGGAGGAGGAGGAGGAGGAGGAGGAGGAGGAGGAGGAGGAGGAGGAGGAGGAGGACGAGGACGAGGAGGAGGAGAGGAGGAGGAGGAGGAGGAGGAGGAGGAGGAGGAGGAGGAGGAGGAGGAGGAAGGAGTAAGGCAGCCACTACTGGTAAGGCTTCGTGGAGTGGAGTTGGAGGTAGTTAAGGGAGAGACTAACAGGAAGATGCGAGAGGAAGGCAGGGCTTGGGAAAATGGGATGAAAGGTTCTCACACGGGGATGGGATGGGAGGGGGTGGTGGTGAGGGGTGTCCAGTGATTGCTGGGTTATGGCGTGGGTCCCAAAGTGTAATAAAGTGTAACACGGTGGCCGGGGGGAAGGGGGAGGGGGAAGAGGGAGAGGGTAAAGGCACAGGGAACTACGTCTGCCCTCGTAAAGGACCTCGCGGACCTCCTGATCTCGCATAAAACTCCACCAAAAAACAACTCTTAGAAAAATCATAATGAAAGTTCAGAAAATTCTAAGAAAAAAAATATATCGACGTGAAGTGTAAAAAAAACTAACTAACTTTCCATATGATCGGTATACTCTAATAACCTATACTATTTTGGCTATAATTAAGTCTTCTTCGTTCCCCTGAAAACCTCTGAGTCGATGGGTTAATCCCGTAACATAAGGTGAAGCGGCCGTTTTGATAACTTGCAACGCCAACGCCGCCAACCCACAGTTTACGCGGTCGCTAATCAGGGGCCGTAACGCTATTGGTCCAGGAGCGCCGCGGTCACCTGCCTCATATAGACGTGATAGCAGAAGGGAGGGATTGAAAGGGGTCAAGGGGGGAGGAAGGTAGGGTAAAGGAGGGGGGAGGAGGGAAGAGTAAAGAAGGGGGGATGGAGAAAACATGGATAGGTGTGGAGAGAAGGCAAAGAAAGCAATGTTATCTATATTCCTTATCATCATATGTGTTCTCAGTTTAAAAGGTCATGGAGGTCATACTCTTGCTTAACACGAGGTCTTTTTCCCCCTCGGCCTCGTCACGCGACATAGCGGCGTGACGACTGCTGTGACGACACTGGGGCGCACGTGACGTCATTCCCTTTAATACAGGGCAAACATTGATTTATTTTAGGCATCAATGGACATGCCTCGCCTTTGTCCTGCGTGTTGATGGCGCAATGGTTGATGGGTGACTGATGATGATGATAATGATAGGAAGATAACAATGACGATAATGATTATTATTATTAGCTGCTATCACTAATTATCATTATCATTAGCATTATAATCATTATCTTTATTAGCATTATAGCTATTACTACCACACTTATTTTCATTATCATTTTGCCATTAATTTCTTTCTAATATTATTGATACAAAATTTCGAAAAAGATTCCATTATTGCCCTTGAAATATTATCAGACAGTAACTTTATTTTTTCGAATATATTCTTTGGATGCAATTCAGTAAATGTAGAATTCCATCTTGCAACTTTCATATTTTACATGAGAACTGCTGGCCATGACGTGAAAGTCCATGAAAGTCTGCACTGCGTCAACGGGTCTCGCGATATAATGCAAATGTCACGTGAAATGATCTGTAGTTTTGTCACGAAAATTTGTACCAGAAATTCAGGACAAAAATTGCTGCAAACCTAAATGGAAAAAGAGAGAGAGAGAGAGAGAGAGAGAGAGAGAGAGAGAGAGAGAGAGAGAGAGAGAGAGAGAGAGAGAGAGAGAGAGAGAGAGAGAGAGAGAGAGAGAGAGAGAGAGAGAGAGAGAGAGAGAGAGAGAGAGAGAGAGAGAGAGAGAGAGAGAGAGAGAGAGAGAGAGAGAGAGAGAGAGAGAGAGAGAGAGAGAAAACCCACACACATACACACACACACACTAAACTCTTTACTTACCTCAACGATCGTAGTTTTGGAAGGTGCACGCATGAAGTCGACGCGACACTCGTATCTGCCGGCGTCCTGCAGGGTGGCACCGGTGACTACCATGCGTGCGGGAGGCTGAGGGTAGAAGTGGGTGCGGCGGGCGAGGGCTTGGTCACGCGGGTTGTGCTGGAGGTAGCCGAGCGAAGTGTTGCGGGCATCGTAACTGGAGGAGAAAGCGAGAAAAAAATACTTATAGGAATTGTTTTCTTGTGTGTGTGAGAGAGAGAGAGAGAGAGAGAGAGAGAGAGAGGAGAGAGAGAGAGAGAGAGAGAGAGAGAGAGAGAGAGAGAGAAGAGAGAGGAGAGAGAGAGAGAGAGAGAGAGAGAGGAGAGAGAGAGAGAGAGAGAGAGAGAGAGAGAGAGAGAGAAGAGAGAGAGAGAGAGAGAGAGAGAGAGAGAGAGAGAGAGAGAGAGAGAGAGAGAGAGAGAGAGAGAGAATTCTATATCAAAAACTCTTAAATCCTGAGCCACATACAAAAAAAGATATATACAAACCACACGAGAATCCACATAATACAGTAAAAAAAACTATGTAAGACGTAGGAAAAAAAATGCAGGAAATAAAGGCTGCACGAAATGAGGTCGACACACGGAAGAACGAACGGAGGAGAGAGAGAAAAAACTTTCCCTCCAGGTGTATACAGGTGAGTTGTCGCTAAAGGTGATGGTGGAGGTGCTGGAGGGAAAACTGGGGCGGAAAGTAGCCTAGGAGGAGGAAGGGAAACGAGGAAAAATGTGGGCAAGGAAGAGAAGGAGATGCAGGAAGAGATACATAGGAATACATAGGAGTAACAGACACCAGGAGACCTATTGGTCCATAACTAGGGTATCTGTTGTACTACATACTACTAACTATCAGCTACATGTAAGAGGAACAGTTGGAAAATGATACCATGTCCCTAAAGAAGATAGGAACATGGAAATTTCGTAGTGAGGAATGATAGGATATGAAATATTTTAACTACAACTATCACTATCACTACTCGATCCGGGGGACTATAATATGCATTCGCAGGGCACTATCAATACCCATTTACTTTACAGTGTGCGTCAAGTCTGTTTTTAAATGTAGTTATTGTGCTGGCTTCGACAACATTTGCTGGTAACTTGTTCCATCGATCAACAACTCTAACATTGAAATAATATTTACGGAGATCTGTGATGCAACGATGACCGTTTAGTTTTAAACCGTTATTTCTTGTTATCACTGGAGGAGAAAGTTCGAATAGGTTCTCTTGATTAATGATATCAAATCCTTTTAGGAACTTAAAGGTTTCTATCAAGTCCCCACGGATTCTACGATCCTTTAAGGAAAACATATTAAGTTTCCGCAGTCTCTCTTCATAAGATGAGTTTCGCAGAGATGGAATTTGAAGGAGGAGGAGGAGGAGGAGGAGGAGGAGGAGGAGGAGGAGGAAAGGTGAGTAATGAGATTATGAGATGAAGATTTATATAAGAGAAAAGTGAGCAGAGAAAAACGAAAACAAATTAAAGGAACATGGAAGAGGAAGAAAAATGTAAATGGAATGGAGGATATTAATCAGATTTTTATCTTAATATTGATATTATAATCAGGAAGTTGATATCAAGGGACAAAAGATGGCAAAGAGATAATGAGGTAAGGGTCAGGACAAGATAAGATAAGGGTAAGGATAATATGAGGAAGGTAGAACAGTGGCTTTTAAAACGACAAAGGTAAAGGATGAAAGGAAAATTATTCTGAAACAAGAATGAGAGAAAAATGGAAATGTATCAACTAATGAGAAGAATATGACGATGATGATAATAAAAGGGGAAGATGATGCAGCTATTGATGTTAATAATGTTTAATAATGCATTGTTTTGTACTTTTTGGTACTCCCCGGTACTCACAATACTATAATATAAGCACACGTAATCTGCATAGTTTTTTGATCTCATAAATGTTTACTCATTTCCTGCAATATAAGCATTATGTGCATTTTAAGAGTAGAAAGAACTTGCTAAAAGAATAACACAAAAAGCATGCAGCAATCGTCTTGTAAGAGATAAAAAGCAAAAGAAAAAAAAGCAGTAGTAAAAAAAATAGTCAAAATAGGACAATAAATGATTAATAATATAAATAGAATATGAATATCGCCAACCACGTCACTGCCATGGAAACAAAGCACCAGCAAGACTGTGAGGCAGACAACGATGAAGGGTTTCCCCGAGCGCCAATCTCAGACGCGACACGTGATTACGCTGCACAATTAGGTAATCCCCCGCCTACCCAAATAAAACCCAACACTTCATTAATGTTTCCGCCTCAGCAAAGGTGCGAGGCGTTTACACACGTGAAAGAAAACAAATTTTTTCTTTTCTAAATTTTGTTGCAATCTGGCATTTTATTATGACTGAAGGCAAACATAAAACGCGCGTGACGTTTGTTTGTTTCCTCGCTTATATTTCAATTCTTTTTATTTTTCATTTCATTTTTTTTCGAGCGACATGGTGCAACGACGGAAGAAAAACTTTCAAAATATAAAAATATCGACAAGACAATTTTATCCCAGTAAATATTTGAACTTTACTCATGGAGTCATGGTACGTTGAACACCATTAAGCAAAAGGTGAGAAATAACGAGAACACCTTTTAGAAGACAACATAGATGAGAGAAATTAACACAACGAATGCTACAGCCAAAACTCACATGCAAATAAAAAATAAATTAAAAAGAGGGTGAACGAGGACACAGATTAAATTTATCAATATGTCAGCTTCCGAACTACTTATTCAAGACAATCTTTTTCATTGATTCCAAGCGTGAAAGGCAACAGCGGAATACATGTGTGTCAAGTTGATAGAATAGATTAAATTACATGTCAAAACGAAGCAGAGAAGCAGCAGAAGACAAGCACTGATGACAGGGTGGCAAGTAGAAACTATTGGGAAAGCATCGGAGAGAAGTAAATTTATTGCGCAATTCTTCTTTCTCGAAATAAACCATTTAATTAACTTCAAGATTATATAGTTATATTTTTAATCATATTGGTTGTTGTAGAGTGCGGACATGAGTGTGTGACGATGAGGCCAATGCTGGGTCTAGAGTGAGGGAAGGTGATGGAATGAGATAGGTAAGTAAGGTGTTATTAACCCCTTGAGGCCCAGAACGTAATTTCCATTGTAATTTGACCACTAATAGACGATTTTTAGTGAATATAAGCAATATTTTATAGCTATGACCTGTTTAGTATCCATGTCCACTCACTAATTTCGTATATTCAGTTAGTTTTTGTAATTTTATGGTTAACAACAGACAATTTTATAATAGCAAAGGAAAGATCTGGGCGTGAAGGGGTTAAGCTACAAAAGAGTTGAATGTATAATGCAGGAGTTAATGCAAAGGTTTTATTCAAGCGGCAAGTGGGTTTATTCTAGACAGGTGAATGGAGATGACATGAGTTGGGTTGAAGGGATGGGAATGGACGGGCGGATGCTTCAGGTGCGATCCAGTGCCCAGGTGAGTTTAGTTTGGGTGGAAATAACTCAGCGGTGAGGCATGAGGCAGTAACGTCCACCTAGGCGCGCTCAGGACACGCCAAACCCATTCCGTTAAGTGTGCTGGACTGCGACAAACACACACACATCTACCCTTTCCCCCGACTATCCCCCCTCACACACACGTATACTAAATAACGATAAATATAACAGATCGTAAATATCATGGCAAGCTACAAGGCAACACGTCACACCAGTCGCTCGTCACACCACGGAGCTAAAATATAGACAGAAGGCAACACCATCAAAACAAACCAGACACACCACCACCACCACCTGCCATCATATCTCACCTGCACGTCTATACCTAATATCGTGGTGTCCCGCTGTCCATGGAGTCACCGTAGGGAACAGGCTCCTCATTTAGGTACCAGTGTAAAGTAAAGACCCATTCCCTAAAATCAATACCCACCACACACAAAGGTGATACTTGAAAAAACAACAACAACAACATTCCGCCGTCATTATATCGCTTCCCCGTGACGCCAAACATGTTGTCATATCAAGAGCATCGCATCTCGTAGCTTAAACATGTATGAAATTAATCAATTATGTATACACGTATCAATTATGTATACACGGTTTTTTTTCTCCTATTTTCCCACCGATGCAGCCCTCTGGAATGCGCGTTTCGTGTGATGAACCTAGCGCACTCATTTACCTGTAAGGACGAACTAAATTATGATGAAAGCATGAGTACGGGATTCCTGTCAATACTATTATCACTATCATTATTACTACTACTATCATCATTATCAGAGAGAGAGAGAGAGAGAGAGAGAGAGAGAGAGAGAGAGAGAGAGAGAGAGAGAGAGAGAGAGAGAGAGAGAGAGAGAGAGAGAGAGAGAGAAGAGAGAGGAGAGAGAGAGAGAGAGAGAGAGAGAGAGAGAGAGAGGAACAGAAATATCCTTAAGTCTGAATTCTTAACAACATAAGGTTCCCTGGTGTACATTGCATAGCTTAACTACCCAAACAAATACTTTTCAATCCTCTGTAACAACTCATCTAAATAATTCACAAGCTTCCGTGAAAATATGATCAACAACGCTAGTCAGGCAAGAGACATTTATCATCTGGGAGGCGGGAGTCTTTCTTTACGTGAATGCGAGGGTGTTGCATCGCTAATAACCCTAAATTATACAAGGGGGACCAGATTAATGCATAGCGGTTTCCCTGCTCATAATAAACATGGCATTTTTTCCATGTCGATCTCGTAAGTAATGAAGGGGGGACATGTTACCCGATACCAAATGAGTAAGGCTGGTAAGGTGATAATATTGTGTTGCATGTGTGTGCTATTGTGAGGTGTGTTGCGCTGTGTTGTTGCGTTGTGTTGCCGGGTGTTTCATGTATGGTATTGTTTTATGGCGGTGATGCAATTGTGTTGTTCTTGTTGTATAGTATTGTGGTTTACTGTGTTGTGTTCTGCTCTGTTTCACGGCAATGTTTCGCATTTTGTACGGAATTGGTACTGAATATTTTTCCTGGTATCGCTCCATATATAAGTGGTAGTAGTGTATACGTAGTAGTAGTATCAGTAGTAGTAGTAGTAGTAGTAGTAGTAGTAGTAGTAGTAGTAGTAGTAGTAGTAGTAGTAGTAGTAGTAGTAAGTAGTAGTAGTAGTAATATTATTATTATTATTATTATTATTATTATTATTATTATTATTATTATTATTATTATTATTATTATTATTATTATTATTATATTGTTATTATTATTATTATTAGTAGTAGTAGTAGTATTATTAGTGGTAGTGGTAGTAGTAGTAGCAGCAACAGCAATGATACTCGTAATAATAGTAATTGCTTTAGAAATAGCAGCGTTAGTAATAGTAGTAGTAAATAGTAGCAGCAGTAGTAGTTGTTTTAAGGCATTCTCCACGTTCATACTCCTCTTTGCCACAATACTCTATTCATCCTCTGACAAAACATCTAAAACAGAATACACGTCAGCCACTTTCATTGACTCATCCGTGACTCTCAATACTGTGAGTGTGATGTAGAGCTTTTGAGTTAAACTTCCAGCACACCCCCACGACCACTCTGTACGTCTGTGTAACCCTTAAACCTCCAACACACCCCCACGACCACTCTGTACGTCTGTGTAACCCTTAAACCTCCAACACACTCCCACGACCACTCTGTACGTCTGAGTAACCCTCCTTTTTACCCTGTCACTGTCCATTTTCATCTGCGACACTAACACTTCTTTTTATCCTACAATGTGTCTGCCTTCACTTAGCTGTCACGTCCCTTCTCCCTTCACTTATGATTTTTAGTTCTTATTTTTTACAAACCGTCACGTCTTTCCATTTCATTTAGCACCAGAAGCGAAGTTATTGCTTTAGGATAACATTTTTAACATTTTCACATCACAATCATTGCAGCCATTACCGCCACCTGTCTATCCTTAGCACCGAATAAAGTGGTGACCAGATTTAGTGAAAGAACAGTGGAAGTATGCATATTTGATTTCTGATTTTCCTGGAAGGCAATGTAGAACTGATTTGGTTTTTACTGGACTCAATGAAGGTACGACGTGATGGCTCATACTTTTATTTTATTTTTGTTAATAATAAGAGCTCCCTGCCTCATCCTTTAGTCTGTTTATCATAGAAGCGGCTTTTTAAAATAGGGTGTGATAAGGTGACCAGTCCTGGAAAACAAAATATATTTCCTTACTAATACTTGTGATCAGTCCTTCCATGATTTCAAGAAACATACAATTTTCTGTGTCTCCGTTTTGATTGTATATCTATATTGCCTATGCAGCAAAATTTCATACTCCATTTCAGGTATGTAGGTTTTTATGCATAAGAAAATTATATTACTGATGTTTCCTACATGTGAAATGTTGGACCATAATACTTGCACACAAATCTATAAATGACAAACTTTCATTTCACTTTGTTTCTTTGGAGTTCATTCAGTGAGGCATGCAAGGTAAACACCAATGGTAATATAAATTCAGTGATGTTTAGTTGGCAGAGTCTAACGATCCATTAGGCAGCAGCTGTTATTATTGTGTTTGGCATGGATCGTTAGCAGGCGTGCCGGATGAAGCAACATCCGTCCATCAGCGGCATTTGTTGGCGGTCACTTTATAACAGTTCGATGCCGTCCTCTGCCTTCTTACAGCCATTTAGCGTCATTTGCCCGACAATAGGTGTTTCCTTAACGAGAATAAGACAGTTTTCATCACAAACACAACGTTAACGCACTCTAAACATAACTCTTTCCTTGTTAACTATAAGAACACCTAACTATTTCGCTAAGATAAGAGGTTTGTTATTTTATTGTATATTCTTGGAAATTACCAACACAGAGCTAGATTTTTAAGGCAATTTTAAAGGGATGCTACCATGTTTTTTTTTCATAATGAAAAATATTGCGCGTGTTATTTTCTCCGGAATTTGTTTTTCCACTTAATTTTAGCAGACGTGCACCTTTAAAGTCTACGGTGAAAAATGAAAATATATTCCCAGTATCATCATTACGAATACAATTTCATATCTTATTGTCCACGTTCTCTGCGAGGTCTTGTCGTAATATTTCATCATTTTTATATCTATTTTTCATTAACCTTATCTCCATCGACCGAATGAGTTATCCATCTACTTGAAATATGCAATATTTATCGTGCATTCTTTCAAAGACACAACCTTTCCCTCTTTATATACACTCGCATAGCTCAAAAGAAAACTTCCACCATTGGGTTTTGATGGACATTAATGGAAAGTCACTCGCTACTAAATACATTGAATAAACAGTCTTAAGTCTTTTTTTCTGCAGACATAAATTTACGATGGAAAGCTATAATATGATTCTCTTCGCTTCTTTGTACTTCCATATTTCATTAAGACTTGTGGACGTCCTCATTCTTCTTACATTTTTCAGTATGTTTTAATTTATCTTTATATTGGAGAGCTGGAATTATTTTCTCAGAATTTCCAGGGTATAATTAACCCATATTTATACAATGTTTTTCATTCCAATGTTTCGTAGCGGCACGGTGTTTGCAGTTTTATCATTATTAAAGTGCAGCAAAAATTACGGGATATTTATGCTTCTGCTTTTATGTTTTCTTGATTGTTGTTACTACTCTCCTCTTTATGCCCATCCTCCTCCTCCTCCTCCTCCTCCTCCTCCTCCTCCTCCTCCTCCTCCTCCTCCTCCTCCTCATACTACTACTTCTACTATGCTGCTACTATACTACTACTACTACTACTACTACTACTACTACTACTACTACTACTACTACTACTACTACTACTACTACTACTACTTAACCGGCTACTACTACTGCTACTTGGCCACCACTACTACTACAATTAACATTACTAATATATCTAATGCCGCATTTCACCAAGACATTAAAAGGGCAGAAGAGGATAAAAGGTCAGTGGAGGAAAGGCATATGTGGTGCGCGGGTGAGTCTACCTGTCCTAAGGGTAATAAACTGGAGGCAACATATTATTATCTACTACCTGCCACTACCCCTGAAAGAGAGAGAGAGAGAGAGAGAGGAGGAGAGAGAGAGAGAGAGGAGAGAGAGAAGAGAGAGAGAGAGAGGAGAGAGAGAGAGAGAGGAGAGAGAGAGAGAGGAGAGAGAGAGAGAGAGAGAGGAGAGAGAGAGAGAGAGAGGAGAGAGAGAGAGAGAGAGAGAGAGAGAGAGAGAGAGAGAGAGAGAGAGAGAGAGAAAAAAAAAAGAGAAAAAAAATCAACTACATCTCGTATAAGCCTCCTTTAAAAAAATATCCTGTGTGTGTGTGTGTGTGTGTGTGTGTGTGTGTGTGTGTGTGTGTGTGTGTGTGTGTGTGTGTGTGTGTGTGGTGTGTGTGTGTGTGGTGCGTGCGTGCGTGCGTGCGTGCGTGCGTGCGTGCGTGCGTGCGTGTGGTGGGTGGTGTGTGTGTGTGTGTGTGTGTGTGTGTGTGTGTGTGTGTGTGTGTGTGTGTGTGTGTGTGTGTGTGTGTGTGTGTGTGTGTGTGTGTGTGTGTGTGTGTGTGTGTGTGTGTGTTTGTGTGCGTGTGTGTGTGTTTTCACGAGTATGCTTTCCTTCACGTCCCCACAAGACCCCTGCGGCACTGCTTTGTACGCTCCGTGGCACTGAGGGTCTTCTGCGGCACGCGTGATTGGCTCTCCAGCACCTGAGGCCAGTTTTAATCTCCGGGAATACTTGGGTCCGGGTGGGCAATTTTAGTATTATGTGGATTGTGCGGGTACAGGATGATCTCTCTCTCTCTCTCTCTCTCTCTCTCTCTCTCTCTCTCTCTCTCTCTCTCTCTCTCTCTCTCTACGAGGCCAAGACAGAGGGACTCCACGGCCTTGAAAGACTCCTTTAACGCACTATTGATCGCCCCTCTCTCGCCTACATGACAGATGCCTCCCCTCCTCCTCCCCCTCCCCCTCCCCCCCCTCGTTGGTTCACACGTTTAGGGCAATAAACTGCACCAACTCATCCTCAGCTGCCGCGGGGCGAGTTCATGGATGCGGATCTTGTGTACTTTGTTATCCAGTGTGTTTATCAACCAGTCTCCCGAGGCTTTAGTCCCCGAGTTTGCAAGTGTATCGTCGAGGCAAGGAAAAAACAAGGGAAATGTGTTTATAAAGAGTATGCACTTTTACGAATCTATTCTTTCATGGCAAAATAAAAAAATGTGTGCAATTAAGTCGGGTTCAAGTAAATTGTTGATAAATGGGGAAATTTTGGGTTTTTGATCGTAGTGACTGCAACACAGATTTGTTATTAGTGCACAAATTCGAAAATTATATTGTATTACTATTGTATCTCCGCCTATATTTCATCACGGTTATTGCCAAGACGTACAGTTATTGTTAAACTTAAATCTGCCTCAGGAGGAAATATGGTCCCTGGGTGTGTATGAAAATGGTTTCCTCTCTCTTCTGAAATTTGAGAGAAAAAAACTTTTCCCCCAACATTCCGTTTTTTTCACCAGGAAGTGCTAAAAACTTTGCTGTTTATTTTTTACTTTCAGCATTTGGATCATAATTGCAGGAGACACGGCAACAAAAACTAACTCCATCCAAAACTATGAACAAGGCAAAAATATTAATGCTGGACGCCACTGTGACTACAAAACACTTGAAGCTGAACCAGGCAACCTTCCTACCATTTCACCTATATTAGCTATATATATTAATATATATATATATATTATTATATATATATATATATATATATATATATATATATATATATATATATATATTATATATATATATATTATTATATATATATATTCGGGAGGCGGTAGCAGAGTGGTTAGCGTCTCCGACTGGCGTTCTCGGTGACCCAAGTTCGATCCCCGAAGAAAACCAAAACCTTTCTGCACCGTCGAGTGGCCTAAGAATACCCACATGCCCTGCCCATCAACTCTACCTTCGATTGCGAGTGCATCGGAGGACACAGGGGGGCGGCATGAGCCTTTAATCACAGGCGTCACTATAAGAATCCGGCCTGCGCCACCACGGGCGAGGACCAACCATCAGAGCCCTCAAGTGAACCTCCAGAGCCTACCATCCGAGCCCTGGGTCACCACTGCCTACAGGCGCTATAGGCACATGTAAAAAAAAAAAAAAATGTGTGTGTGTGTGTGTACATATATAAGTACATGCACAGTACGTACGTGTGTGTGTGTGTATGTAAAATCTCACACGTACACACACACACACTCACATTTTTTATTCAGATAAAAGACTATAAATGCATGAAAGAAAAAACATAAAAGAAGGAATGAACGGTAATAAAGATATAAACAGTTGGGGTAGCGAACAGTTACATTATGAAAGCTGCCGATCAATAATAAATAAATCCCTCAGCGGCAGGTCTAGAACACTCAGTCTGGTGCAACTGAGGGAAGGAGGGACAGCTGTGCACCACAACACTAAAAAGCCTCGTGATATTTGATAAATTACAACTTATAAAAAGTTATTAGTCAGTGCAGTGCGCAACGTTAAGGATTTCACAATTAATTTCTAGGAATCAGACCAAGGCGTGTAGGATGACGGATCAATACCAGACGTCATTAAACAAAACTCATAAACACCAGACATTATTACCCTCTCTGGTGGCAACAAACGATGGCACTTCTAGCTTGGGCAATAATTACGTGTGGATGGAAAAAAAAAAATATTAAAAGCATAATCAGATACGAAATTTGTGATAAGCAACATACTGCACAAGATGGAAACAGTATTTAGCAGGCAACAAGGTGTCCAAAAACGATGGCACTTCTAGCTTGGTCAATAATTACGTGTGGATGAATTTATTTTTTAATCATAATCAGATACGAAATTTGGGCTAAGCAGCATACTGTACAAAAAGGAGGCAGTATTTATCAGGCAACAATTCTCCCGCTTTAGCAAGGATCCAAGTTTATCCTCTTTAAGGGCAAGTTCCCTCTTTTGTGCTGGCCGAGTATCCTGAGTTAGCGAGGCTTCGAGGCTCACTCTGCTGCCCAGACTCTATAAATGCTAAAATAGTTGTTGGTCTTTAGAGAGAGAAAGAGAGATAGAGAGAACAAAAAGAAAGAAAGAAAGAGAGAGAGTAAGCTAGAGAAACACTTTACACAGCTCTTTCTATAAAATGTAGATATATAGATAAACGAATGAGTGAATTAAAATAAACAATCAATATTAGTCCATAAAACTCAAGCCTCACAGCAAAATTACACCGAATAAAATGAAAAAAACTAAAAAAAGAAGTATCATTAATTAGAAGCGAATGGAGTTTTGAAGTGATCCCTTTCCAACTTCCACCAAGAGGGCAGTGGAGATAAAATATAGTATGAAAAGGCAAAGGAAAGAAGGAAGGAAGGAAGGAATGAAGGAAAGACTAATTAAAATAAAAATAAAATGGATAAATGGGTAGGAGTAGATAGATAGAAGAAAAATAATAGAAGGAATGATAAATGAAGGATATAAAAGGGCTGAAAGTAGTTATGAAAACGATGAATCAAAACATGAAGAATTAGACGTAGTAATAGCAAGGGTGAGACATTGACGTGACTGATACATGGCTGGAAGGATGAGTAGAGGGAAGAGGTACATGGATGGATGTGAACCCGAGGAAGATGCGTCAAGTGTGTGATCTATGGAGGTGGTGTTGCCTCTTCTCTTAGCGTTATGCTTGGATCAGATCAGATGAGAAGAGATTTAAACAAGGCAGGAAAATGTGGGTCATACGTATGCATGAGGAGAGAGAGAGAGAGAGAGAGAGAGAGAGAGAGAGAGAGAGAGAGAGAGAGAGAGAGAGAGAGAGAGAGAGAGAGAGAGAGAGAGAGAGAGAGAGAGAGAGAGAGAGAGGAGAGAGAGAGAGAGAGAGAGAGAGAGAGAGAGAAGAGAGAGGAGAGAGAGAGAGAGGAGAGAGAAAGAGAGAGAGGACGAGAGAGAGAGGAGAGAGAAGAAGAGAAAAAATACACAAAAGAGGCAATACACCAAGGCAGATACCCAGGTGACCAGCCAGACAGCCAGACACACAGGCACAGACAGCCAGACACACAGGCACAGACAGCCAGACACACAGGCACAGACAGCCAGACACACAGGCACAGACAGCCAGACACACAGGCACAGACAGCCAGACACACAGGCACAGACAGCCAGACACACAGGCACAGACAGCCAGACACACAGGCACAGACAGCCAGACACACAGCACAGACAGCCAGACACACAGCACAGACAGCCAGACACACAGGCACGACAGCCAGACACACAGGCACAGACAGCAGACACACAGGCACAGACAGCCAGAACACAGGCACACAGCAGCCCCAGACAGCCAGACACACAGGCACAGACAGCCAGACACACAGGCACAGACAGCCAGACACACAGGCACAGACAGCCAGACACACAGGCACAGACAGCCAGACCACAGGCACAGACAGCAGACACACAGGCACAGCAGCCAGAACACACAGGCACAGACAGCCAGACACACAGGCACAGACAGCCGACACACAGGCACAGACAGCCAGACACACAGGCACAGACAGCCAGACACACAGGCACAGACAGCCAGACACACAGGCACAGACAGCCAGACACACAGGCACAGACAGCCAGACACACAGGCACAGACAGCCAGACACACAGGCACAGACAGCCAGACACACAGGCACAGACAGACAGACACACAGGCACAGACAGACAGAAATAGAGAATATTCAGGGACGCAAGAAAACATTCTTTCCATTGCATACACAAAGAAAGTGGGGAGGGGAGAGATAGGAAAGGCAAGCAAAGATGGGAGGAGGCAAGGAAGGATTAGGGAAGCGCGGGGAGGCGAACACGGAGAGAGACAAAGACGGAAAGGAGATCACAGAGATGAAAGAAGGAACAGAGGGAATGCGCGGAACAACTGAAAGGAAAAGTAAACAAGATAAACAACTTAGCGTCACGTATTAATAAAAATACTCGTAAGAATTCAATGCAAGAGTGTGAAAGAAATAAAAGTTAACCGATCAAAGAGAAAAAATCCAGCTTGAAATTGACACGTCCAGTGCTATATTATGGACACTTTCTTGTTGTAATTCATCTCAAGGAAATATTTCAATCATCACTCCATAAAATATACGAGAAAATTCACTCATAAAGGCTATTTTTCTTAATGTAATATCCATCATCATTATCACAATCAATCAAGGCGCCATTCATAAAAACTTCAAACAATGATAATATTTCATGTCTTACTAATGAAAAATAACACAACGGGTCTGATATTAAACCAGTTAATAATATAGTTCCCCTCCATTGTACTGCGATACATTAACCATTAGATTAATAGTGACACTGGAGCTTTAAAATGTATTATTTGTCTGTTGGATTATTGATTTGTCACGCATGGTGCCAGGTAGATAAGATAGATAGATAGATAGAGAGAGAGAAAAAAAACCCAGCCAGACAAGACATACATACAGACAGAAACAGGCGGACAGGACAGACAGACACATAATATACATCATAGACAAGCAGCAAGGGAATAGAAAACCCAGACCACTGTGGGCGAAATATGTAAGGAAACACAAGGCAGAAGCCGGTAAAGAAAAACCACCAACGCTGCAAAACCCTCGCAAACATTTCCCAGAAACACTTGTTTTCCACAGGCTGAGGCAATGACATTATTGAGGCCGCCATGAAAACTTGCAAAAATGTTGTGCTTATAAAATAACATATATATGAATATCGACAGGCAACGCACAGTAATAAAGTTGTCAAACACTAATTTATAGCAGGACGAGTATCACCAATTTGCTCGTCGTGTGTGATCTACAGCGACGCAAAGCATTGATTCCTGTCACCCCAGAATTTATTACATTTAATCATAACAATGAGTATAAAGCAACAACAATCTTGCCGTCAGGAGCCATGCCAGCCCCAGAGAGGAGCCGTGGCCCCGCAAACTCCTGCATGTCATGTTCTTCCCGTGACCTTCACTTCCGCAGAGCTAAGTGGAAATGTATACGTCCCATACTCCCTTGTAACCCCATATATATCATCCTCTCATCACACAAGACACCCCTCATCTCTTAAAATATGTCGATAGGAGTCATCAACAACCACACAACACCTTGCCACGACCCAGTGAACAAATAACACCTATTCGCCTCTCCAATAGATGGCGATACTTTCACACGCCCTCTTCGTTCTATTATTATTGCCTCTCATCCTCCTCTATCGCCTCCACTACGCCTCAAAGACCCCCACTAGACCTGGATGCCCGCGCCAGGCCTCTCCATTACATCCTAACTCCCCGCGAAGCTGATTCATTCCGCGGGGTCTTCAGGGATCATTTCGCCTCGCCGTATCGAACCAGAGAGCTTCACTATCTCGGTCTCGCGGAAGCGGTTCATCTCCCGTAACGAACTGCATCGTTTCCGCCGTCAGGATATTTTGGTGCCCTCGTCTGCAGGAATGGCGCTCGCTCGGATAAGGGAGCGAACCATGCCATTAGCTTAGAATATACATAAGCGAACACAGGTTTAGAGAGAAAAGTCCAGCAGCTTCATAGCGAACACGCGCCGGTAAATTGCGAGGTACTGGGATAACACGGCAGGAAATTAATGTTAAATTACAATAAAATATAGAAGTTCCCGAAAAAAATGGGCCAAAAGCATCCACAGAAAAGAAAAAAAAAGAAGACTGAAAAAAAATGGGCCAAACATCCACAACCATTCGTAGAACCCCATCACTTTTACTACAACTACAGGTAACAGGTGTACAACAGGTAACAACTACAACTACAGGTAAACAACTACTACTACAGGTAACAACTACTGCTACAGGTAACAACTACTGCTACAGGTAACAACTACTACTACAGGTAACAACTACTGCTACAGGTAACAAATACTACTACAGGTAACAACTACTACTACTACAGGTAACAACTACTACTACAGGTAACAACTACTACTACAGGTAACAACTACTGCTACAGGTAACTTACGTGTACATGGCATCCGGGTGGTTGTCGCGGTACCATAGAATGACGGCCATGCGGTCATCAATGGGGGGAATGACATCACAGGGAAGCTCCAGGTCCCCCCCAACCACCACCTCCACCTGTTCCACCACCGTCGACGCTGCGGAAGAGAGAAATAAAAAAATAGAAACAAAATTCCACCTTTTATTTGATGGTGGAAAGAACGCGGCTATTTCTTAGAGTTCAAGCTCGTTTCAAGAGGAAAACTATTCAGAAAGCTAGTTTTGATGAGGGACATTTTAGAGGGATTACGGAACAGGAAGGAACGTGGAGGAAGGAATAAAAATGATAAGTGCAAGGGAGTGGAAATTTTAAGGCACAATAATCTTACTGACTTAGTGAAATGAGAAAGCCCGCGATAAGATTTTTACACCCATGATGATAACCATATTAAGGAGTGAAATAATACGCTTCTTGGAGAAAATAAGAAGATTTTACACATTTCCCCACCTCCTTTCCACATTAAAGAAAACTCTTTGACCTCCCAAAATACAGTAAGATTGAATATAGAGCAAAAAATGCATAAAGGTAGTTGTATATGTATCCATTACTAAGAGAACAAAAAAATTTGATCATTATTATCTGGAACAAGAGCAAGCCAACACAAGCTGCTTACGATGGATTTCCCACTTGTCTCGCTTCCTCCCTCATTGTGCCTCGGCAGGAGGGAAACGCCGCCCTCCTCCTTCCCTGATTAGTTAATACGGCAGCTCCGCGTCTTACTAGGCCAACCCAGTACTCAATTAGGACACATCATTTGGCCGCACCACTCATCCCTCTACAACTATATGGGAGGAGGAGGGGAATGAGAGGGAGGAGGAGGAGGAAGGGAACGATTGAGATGATGGGGACAGGGATAAGAAGGAAGAGATCAAATAGAGGGGAAGGAGGATGCGGGGGTGGATCTAGTGACGGTTCTTGATTGTTGTCTTGATTCGTTCAGGTGGAGACACCGCGGTGGTGTGTGTGTGTGTGTGTGTGTGTGTTATCCACCATGGTCTTGACTGCACTAATCACACCACCGCAGCAATCTCCCTCCCTGCAGGGAGCTTAGAGTTCAAAAGATCGATCTTTGGGTAAAGCTGGAACCTCACACACACCACACCCCATCCCCTTGCTCAAGGATAACAGTAAATGCCCGCTTTTCTTAGATAAAAATTATGATCCTTGAGCGGGGCTTGAACGCGGACCATAGAGTGGCGCTCCATGTTGTTATCCACTAGGACAACGAACAACGAACAAACAAATCAGACGAGAACTGCGTGCGCCTAGTGGGGTTCGAACTCACGACCCGAAATTAAGACCCGTGTTCTACCACCTGAGTTAGCCGGGCATAAAGTGTATAGGTGTGTGTGTTTGTAATTATACCCATGTACATGACATGATGAAACACATACACATACACACACAAACATACATACTCTCACGGCAGAGAACAATCCTAAATCCTTAATGACCACCTTTACGTCCAAACTCCTCCCCTCTCTTCCTTCCTCCATAAATATACACAAGCACGCACGCGCTCACACACACGCACGCACATGCCCTATATCTCCAGCCCAACTTGCCTCTGAACAGCGAATGAGCTCGCCTACCTCGGCAAAGATGGGTTGCGGCTACAAATATGCGACGGCTTAGCTGTTCAGAAAAAAAAAACACACACACACACACCACACTGACCAGGATACATCTCTAAGCGCGGACAATTCGATACGTGATTCTCCGTGACCTAACATGAGGTCATCCTATATCAAGGACACACACACACCATCAAACTAACAATTACTTAATCAATAAAATATATGATAAAAAGCAATATCCCCCCAAAAACGCAGTCAAAGAACATCTCAAGTATAGGTTGCTGCAGTGGCGAAGGTGAGCTAAGTCACCTGTAATACGAAGGTGAGGCAAGAGGAACACGGGAAGACCGAGACTTAAAACCACTTGGATAATTAAATGCAGGGAAGTTTGAGTCGAATAATCCGGCTTCATTATTATCATTTCAAAAGATAATTACCATGACTTCATAATTGGCCTCACGGATGACAAGCTTTCTATTGACCATCTTAGAAAGGATCTAATTAATATGAGATGTAGATACACGAGAGAGAGAGAGAGAGAGAGAGAGAGAGAGAGAGAGAGAGAGAGAGAGAGAGAGAGAGAGAGAGAGAGAGAGAGAGAGAGAGAGAGAGAGAGAGAGAGAGAGAGAGACGAGCGAGCGAGCGAGCGAGAGAGAGAGAGAGAGAGAGAGAGGAGAAGAGAGAGAGAGAGAGAGAGAGAGAGAGAGAGAGAGAGAGAGAGAGAGAGAGAGAGAGAGAGAGAGAGAGAGAGAGAGAGAGAGAGAGAGAGGTCACGTAGAGGTCCCAACAACCGGATCAACAACATATCGTCCACCTGGCGGGGCTCACACCTGGCACGAGTGTGATGCAATTAGGCAATACAGGTAATAGTGTAGCTGGCTGGCCGATTATAGGTGTGCGTGAGCGAGCGAGGGAGAGAGGGAGGCAAGGATACGGGAGAGGGTGAGTGTGTCGGATATACAGGAGGAGGAAGAGAAAGGACTGCAGGAGAGAATAGAAGAAAGGAAAGTAGTATGACAGCAGAGTGGAAAGAAAGAAATAGAAGTAAGAAGCGGTAGTGATAAGAAAGAAGAAAAGTAAAAGTGTTAGATAAATGGAGGAGGAGGAACAGACAAGGCAAGATGAAGAAAGGAGGAAGAAGAGGATGAAACAAAGAGGGGAGATAGGAGAAAGAGATTGGAGGAAGAGATAAAAGGGAAAGGAGGAAGAGGGAGAGAATGAAAAAAAGGCGAAGACAAAAATACGTAAAAAGATAAAAGAAAAAGACCTGGAATTTTCCATTTTACATTTTATACTAATTATACGCTCAGATTTCTTTACAATGGAAGATTCCCAAAATTCACACAATTATAAAAAAAAAACACGTGCTGGGAACCCACACAAAATCCTTATTTACTTCTTTTCCTATACACAAAGTTTAACGAAGTCTTGAATCAACATAAGTTTTAATACTACTACAATGGAGCGTGCTGGTGAATTGAATTTAATCATGACAAATAGTAAGCAGGAAACCAGGTACTCATAGAATTACCTTCCTCCTACCCTATTCATCGCTGGTTGTTTTGCCCCGAGTAAGAATGATCCTCTTCTTGGCAGTCACCTTGAGCCAACTTTTCTCGTCTTCCAAGGATTTAGTATTGTTTATGTCCTCTTATTCTTCCTGCATCCCCACCTATTCTTCTGTAAGTTATTGGCTTTGTTTTGTTTTCTTTACTGCGCTTTTCTTATCTTCCGTGCTATAACTTTCTCTTTTTATACATTTTCTTAAGGTATTTATATTATCTCTGTATTTTGTGTCGCCATTTCTCCCTCTTCCTCTTCTTCCACGGTTGTATTGCTTATCTTTAGTCATCTTTTATTTTCTGGTTTTATCTTTCACGTATTCATCGTTTCGTTCCCACTCTCCTCTGGCTCGTTCTGTGTTTCTTAGATTTACTCTCCTCCTCCTCCTCCTCCTCCTCCTCCTCCTCTTCTTCTCCCTCCACCTTCTCCTTCGTCGTGTTCTCCATATTGCACAACACTTTCCCTCGTCCCACATCCGCTGTGAACTCTGCCTCACATCCACCTTTTACAGACCTTCCCTTGTCAAGCTCCCTGCAAGGTTAACGAGCGTTTCAGCGGCAATCTTCAGACAGGAGCTGGTGACGCCCGCAGGTGAGCCATCTGTTATACGAGGCACTGCGACCCTTCCTCATGCTGAAGTAATGGTTTATAATTCTTTTATATAAGAGTCTGTTTGGAGTTTAATTATTTCTGTTGTTTATTCCATATTTGATGTAGTAGATTAAAGTGGAAAAAAAAACGTAGATACAAAGAAAATGTCATTATTATAAGTCGCTTTTAATAGTAGTTTATTCTAATTGCTTAATGGATGTTACTCTTAAAGGGGAGACTGTGATAATACCTGCTATGTCTTACTAACTAACTTATATGTCAGTCTGAATAATCATTATGTAGATCCCCCTAGTTACGTGTATCATAGAACAAGTATTACAATTAAATAGTAATTCAACTCCACACAAGTATAACTAATATAATTTATCTTGGTGCACAGCTGCTACCCTTCTATTATTATGCCTGAACTGAAATGAATCGCTGGCATATGTATCACCAGCGTTCCTGTCTCCCCTTCCTCCTCCTCCTCTGGCTACAATTAATAATGGAGTCACGGTAATTGGCTCTAAGGCCGCCTGACTTTCGTTACTGCCTTCCATGGAGTATTATTAAGGCTAAATGTCGGTGTAAAAGTGACATTTTAGACGCTGTTGTTGTTTGGCAAGCACCTTTTATAAACAAAGTGGGTGCCACCTCGTGTTTACTCTATTACTCAAGCTTATATTTTATTCCTCTTCATTTTTCTTCTCTCTCTCTCTCTCTCTCTCTCTCTCTCTCTCTCTCTCTCTCTCTCTCTCTCTCTCTCTCTCTCTCTCTCTCTCTCTCTGCATGCAGGAATATATATTTTGTATTTTTCCCTAGTCTTTGGTCTCCACTCTTTCTCTTCTCCCTCCTCCAATTACTTTCTTCTTTGTAAAGCTTCTCCTTCACTTTCCATTCTCAATTTTCGTTTTTTACCGTCACCCTACACTTCTCCATCCCACTCCCCTTTCCTCTCTCTCGCTCTCTCTTTCTCTCCCTTCCTTCCTTTCCATCTTTACGACCTGCTCTCTCCCTCTCTTTACCTAACTCACTTTCCCCTCTTCGTGTGGGGGCGGCTGAAGGGAGCACACGCATGCCCTTCGCTAAGTAATATAGGAGTGCCATTATCCAGGTTCGGTAGCCCTTCTTTAGGTCTTAGGGAGAGGCGACTATACCGGCTTGGTGCAGAGGTTGGTGAAGCAGTGAAGACGCTACATCGATCTTCCCTTTAAAAGTGCTCCCCTGTCATCAGGCACACGCACATGGAGACAGACAGACAGACAGACAGACAGACAGACAGACAGACAGACAGACAGACAGACACAGACAGACAGACAGACAGACAGACAGACAGACAGACAGACAGACAGACGACAGACAGACAGACAGACAGACAGACAGACACACACACACAACACACACACACACACACACACACACACACAGAAAGGCAGGGCATGTGCGTATAGGTTTCCATACACGAAATTATTTTAATAGATACGCTTAATTATGCATATGCATACATTTATACATTATAGGGGAGAGAGAGAGAGAGTGAGAGATCGAGAGATCGAGAGAGAGAGAGAGATCGAGAGAGAGAGAGAGAGAGAGAGAGAGAGAGAGAGAGAGAGAGAGAGAGAGAGAGAGAGAGAGAGAGAGAGAGAGAGAGAGAGAGAGAGAGAGAGAGAGAGAGAGAGAGAGAGAGAGAGAGAGAGAGAGAGAGAGAAAAAAAAAACCACTTCATCCTTTGCAATCAACTATAATTAAAGAAGCAGGCACTCAAGTAAATGCGACCTAACATATTTTTCTTCTCCATTGCTCATGCATACCCACAAAACATGGCTATTCTCCACACACGCTCCGGTTCTCACGTGTATTTGCGGTGATCATATTTCCCTTTTAAACTAATGCAGGATGGAATGTCGGAAGCACTTGTGGTAACCCGCTGCTCCTCCGCCCTTCTCCCCTCCATGCCCCCTTTCCTCCCTCCCTTCTCCCCTCCATGTCTTCTTTACCTCCCCACCTCCCCCTCCCTCCTCCCAACAATCCTATAATCCAGGGTTCTTAAGGTAGAGCAGGAAGGGAGAGGAAAGGTCAAGAAAGGTCAAGAAAAAAAGATGGTCATTAAGAATAAAGATGCCGGAAAAGTCACATATTTTATTACACAAGAAGCTGGTTTTTTTCTTTCACTTTAATTTTTTCTTTTGCATGTCCGTGTCAAATAGATGGTTAAAATGGTCTGGGAAGGAGGAATATTTTCAGCGAATATTTTTTCTTAGCCACAGTTACTAATTAGTCTTGTAGTTAACCCTTTACCACAATAAGTTGATCTTTATGTACAAGCGAATTAAGGTGAGCTTGTTTTGCTGTTGTTGCGTCACTGACACTCCTCAATAATCAAGTTAATTATCCCAAAGTCAAAGCACTGTGTTGACCTTGTTAATTCAATGAGCACAACAGAGCGCTTGCCCCACACACACACACACACACACACACACACACACACACACACACACACCACACACACACACACACACACCACCACACACAACAACACACACACCACACACACGCGCACACACACACACACACACACACTACACACACACACACATGATGACGATTCCATTAGACCAAAGTTAGTGCACACAAACCAGTGTCTAAGATTAAAAATACTGATCAAGCTTGAAAGGACAGATGTTGATTTCCGTTCCATCGTTAAATTTACTTCGACTTTCTGTACACACGGAGATAAACTAAGAGTCACAAAAAAGAAGGAAGAGGAGGAAGAGGAGATGAAACTGGTGAGTTTATGTACGTGACCTAAAAGAAAAAACATAATGAAGGACATGATAAAAAAAGATATTTTTAAAAGAAGCAAGGACGAGGAGGAAGCCCTGTGAAAAAAATACATGAGTACGAAGACCTCTAATTTGTACATCTACGAAAAAAGCTAAGGAATATAAACATCTATTGAAAGATAGATGAACTACAACCAGAGTTAATATTTCAGGGCTCAAGGCTGTCCCCTCTACACTGAAGTAACGACAGTAATCTACAGAAACAAAAATTACATACATACCCCCCCCCACATATTTTTTGAACCAGCTATTGTAGAGGCTGGCGTTGGGGGGGCGGGATGGAGGGGGGAAGGAGGAGAGGTTGAAGTGGATGAGTGGGGAGTGTAAAGGGGCAGTGGAGAGGTTATGAGAGGGAGGAGAGGAAGGAAGAAAGGGAACGAGAGGCTCTGAAGTATGGTGACAGATGAAGACCAGAAGCAGTAAGTTCAAGAAGGCACGAAGGAATGAGAGAGAGAGAGAGAGAGAGAGAGAGAGAGAGAGAGAGAGAGAGAGAGAGAGAGAGAGAGAGAGAGAGAGAGAGAGAGAGAGAGAGAGAGAGAGAGAGAGAGAGAGAGAGAGAGAGAGAGAGAGAGAGAGAGAGAGCTATGGAGACAAGATGTAAAAGATAAAAAAATGTTTTTCACTTTACTATTTAAGATCTATTATATACTCGTGAGTCTCTCTCTCTCTCTCTCTCTCCTCTCTCTCTCTCTCTCTCTCCACACTGTCATTAATACACCTCTCCTATGAATACAAAAGTGTCCTTCGTGTTACCCATTACTGTGCCAAAGTTGAGTCACACCATCAATCCCCAGGGCAGGTTCCGAACCACACTCCCAAAAGCCACACCATCCAACCCACTCAGGTCTCAGCCACACACTCCCCCACAAAGTCACGTCCCACAGCCACAAAATCCTTCTCTGCAGTCCCGGGGAAAGGTCAGTGCCTCGCCAAGCCCCTCACCACCAATTGCCTTAAGTTCATCCAGTCCACCTGCACGTTCCACTTAAGCTTAAATATTAATTCTGGACACTACCTCCTCCCTCCTCCTCTGACGCGACGGCTGGCATCTGCACCTCTACCTATACTACCTCCAGTGACTCCGCTTCCTCCTTCTATCTCTCTTCCTGTTCTTCCTCTTTCTCAGCTCCGTGTGAAAGGAAAGACGATAGAACCGGAGGGAAAGAAGAAGGAGGAGGATAATGGGAGGGACACAGGAAGGGTAAAGTCAAGCAGCACAGGAAGAAATATATCGCCTATTACGTATACATAAATAATGCCACTCCCTTCCTGTCTTGTCTCACTTCGATCTCACTCGCTGCTCACATAACGAATGACACCTGTGCGAGTATTACCTGTAATTTACCGATTCTGAAGAGTGCCACAAGTACTCCTAAGTGTGTCAATCCGAACCTCTCTTCTTGGCTCTCTCGCTGTGTGTGGAGTGTTTCCTTCCCTCTGATTATCTGCTTTGTGACGATATTTATCTTAACTTTTGAGGACATTTGGTGCTCTATTTATGTTTACTGTTTCAGAGGCGATTCGTGGCCTGTTATGTGATGTGTCTGGGGAGTTGCTTCGAGTCGAGGTAAGTGTGATTCTTAGAAAGGCTCTCGATCAGTATGAATATGCAGAGCCTGTTGCATTGAAGTACATTGAAGTACACAATGCATAAATATAAACAATAGTTATGAAGCTCATGTTTATATTTACATTCTCTTATTATGAAACACTCTCTCTCTCTCTCTCTCTCTCTCTCTCTCTCTCTCTCTCTCTCTCTCTCTCTCTCTTTCAAACAAACATAACTAATTTACCAGACCATCATGAAATAACGAAAAATATATTTGCTTCCAAACTGCTTACTATTACGTGTCTAAATCATTTGCTGCCACATGCTTGACCTTCAGCTGACCCGGTATGTCCTGCTAGATAGCGTGACAAAGTGTGATGGTGTCTCTCTCTCTCTCTCTCTCTCTCTCTCTCTCTCTCTCTCTCTCTCTCTCTCTCTCTCTCTCTCTCTCTCCCCTTCACATACATAATAACTTCTCTTTGATTCAGTTGGTGCGATTCGAACACGACATTTCACTATATTTATTCGTTTGCCTTTTCTCTTCTCTCACACGGCATTTTTTAATTGTATTTTTTTCTTCCTCTTTTTCCACTTTTTGTAACCTTTGATTTTTTTTGCCCTCAACTACCTGGCAATTTTTTCCACGTCATTTTCTTCCTCCTCCATTTTCTCTTTCATTCTCTCCTCCAATTGTTTTTCCCTACTCCTCCTTATTTCTCTTTCCAGCTCATTTTCTTCCCTCCCCTGTTCTTTCTCTCTTTAGCCTCCATTCTCTCTCTCTCACTCTCTCCTCTCTCTCTCTCTCTCTCTCTCTCTCTCTCTCTCTTGGCTTCTTCCATGCCTCCTCCTCCCCCAAAACACACGCGGCTCCCTCACGATTGAGGTTAACGAGCTAATTTCGACCAGACTTATCTCACCATTGCCTTGTGTTTAGTCGTTAAGGACATCCTTCACTCATCCTAAATGGAGTGTTCACTAAAATATTTTCTCAAATTATTAGGTGTTTTCCCGCCACACACAAACCATTTCACCCCCCCCCCCGTCCTGCCCCAACCATAAAAATAGATTTCTCACACCTGGCAATTTTCTGACCCTTCATCTTTGCTCCATGTTTGCCTATGTTCACTTTTTTTGCAGTGTATTTTCTGTTCCTTTCTTGATTTTAAGTCTCTTTTTCTATTGCATGTTCTTTTCTCTTCTTGGTTTAGTCCATTCTTTTCTTTAGTATTTTATCTTCCCTTCTTAATTTTGTGTCTCTTTTTATCTGGTTTCATTTTGGTGCCTTTGTTTTGAAAAATATATATCACGGTAATTACTTTGCTCGCAGGAGATTGTTTTCATATTTTGAGCGGTATTTTTATCATATATTTCAGTTTGGTGGTGTTATTTTGCCATTTTTTCTCCTCGTCGTGTGTTCCTGACCTGTGTTTTGCAAGTAGAGCCGTTTGATGCTCTTTTCTCTGTACTTGTTTACTCCTC
>JACEEZ010019208.1:252500-272500 GCA_016584305.1 Chionoecetes opilio
CATATTTTTTTTGATCCCGAAACTTTCGTACCGCCCCAATTTTTTCCATTTTTTTTAAACTAACGCTAGAGGAAAAACAAAAAAATTTATAACCAGCTTCGACGTTTCATCATTTCCCATTTTGAGATACGAGACTCACCACACAGAGCAGGGACAGAGACTGCGAGGAACATAACACCTAGAAAAGGAGTGAGGAATGGGACAGAGACAGAGAGACGAAAAGGAGAGTTGGAGAGAATATATAATAAGTAAAATAATGAGTAAGGAGAACAAGACAAAGAAACCAGAAAGAAAGAAGAGAGGAGGAAGTGGTTAGATGATAATGATGAGGCGAGGAGGACGGAAGATGGAAATATTCAAAGTTAAAAAATAAGGGATAAGGAGGAAGAACAAAATGACAAGGATAGGAGGAAGTAACGTGACAGGGCAGGGCAGGGTAGGAAGTTGAGGGAGGGAGTGGGGTGAGGGGAGACAAGGAAAGGGGAGGGGAGAGGGGGGAGAGGGGTAGGAGGGGAAGTGGTCGCCTGTCACCCTCAAGACACTCTCACGCGACGCCATACTTCTTGTGTGCTTCCCGTCATCGCCTCTGAAACTCTCCTCAGAATACCTTTTTTTAAGCATTTTTACTTTCCTCCCTTCTCTCCTTCTTTCCTTCCTGCTGATATGACGCGAAGAATATGAGACAAGTTGATAAAGAGGAACACACACACACACACACACACACACACACACACACACACACACACACACAGGTAGGATCACCTTACAATTGACAGTAAAGTAAATATAATAACAAACAGTCATTAGAAACAACTGACTTTCTGATCATAAAACCCTGCAAACATGAACACGTGAACACATTAACCTGTAATAAGGAAGAGGAGATGGTACCCGTTATACAGCCCAATAATCACATTTCATATCGTATCTAATTGCCTAGTTGAGCTCGTTAGGGTGGTTACAGCAAATGAGGATTCTGTACCTTTTATCTCCACTTTCAAATAGCAGTTCAGGTGGTGATTGTTGAATATTTAGTAGCATATGAGATGTTTTAAGAGGGGCAGAACATCATATTTTTCTATAAAGCGAGGAGGAGGAGGAAGAGGAGGACGAGGAGGAAAAGTATGTATATGATAAGGTAAAATGAAGTTTGAATGGAAGTGTCCCAGGATTCTTCACACACGCTAAATCAACCTTGACAAATTAAGATGTACTATATATGAATGTATAGTGAAGGTGTGTGTGTGTCGGGGGGGGGGGGGGGGGGGGGGGGGGGGGGTTGGAGGCGGGCAGCAAATGGAAGATGATGTTTTTGTGCTGGGAATAGAAAGGTGTAGGCGCAGGCAACCCAAGACGCAGCAGGATTAGGTAGCGATGATGATATAAGCGGTGAAGGTAAAGACGCGGCGGTCGATCCCCTGCTGCACAACCTTCACAACACAAGTCAATAGTGATCCTGCGTCGTTATGAAACCAGCCAGCCACGTACCGCCGCTCCTCCGTGTCCTTTTATTTCCGCTGATGACGTGATTACGGCCAATTTATGAGATAATTACACCAGCCGAGGATATCCAATTAGAGCAAAAAAAAGGAAAAAATAGAGTTGAGTACTTTTACTTTTCGGCGGCTGGACGTGCGCCTGGTGGAGGGGCTGAGCGTGAGGGCGCGCGATGCCCCGGCCGCGGCGATGGCAGGTGGAGGTTAATGATGATGTGATGCCTGGCCTCGTGTCCCTTCGTTATTATGTCAACATGAGAGTTAAGTGAGCAGGAAAATATCACGTCATCCGTCCTGAATTTGCATTCACTTTACATTGAAATTGAGTTTTTGTTTTTCTGAATTTTTCTAAACTACCTACATATATAAAATATATATATATAAAAAATATATATATTATATATATAATAGATAAAATATATATATTTTATATTATAAATAAAACAAGAGAGAGAGAGAGAGAGAGAAAAGAAGAGAGAGAGGGGAGAGAGGGGAGAGAGAGAGAGAGAGAGAGAGAGAGAGAGAGAGAGGGGAGAGAGGGGAGAGAGAAAGAGGAGAGAGAGAGAGGGGAGAGAAGCGAGAGAGAGGAGGAGAGAGAGGGGGAGAGAGACAGAGGAGGAGAGAGAGAGAGAGAGAGTATAAGAGGCTACAAGAGGTATAAGAGGCTACAAGGGAACATAATTAGTGTTTCATCATATTCAGTATCTATAATTCTTTTCGCAGCTATCCATAACTTTTGACAATAACGCACACTAGCTAACTGCTACATTTCATAGAAGTAGCAGTCAATAGCATATAGTCTATAGTCACGTTCGGAGTATGAATCATATTTCTGTTTCGCTAATCTCAAATCATATCTTCGTCGTCTTTCATCTTCTCGTCCCCGCAGCTGTCTTCTCCCTCCTTCCTCCTGAACGCCTCCGAGATTACTAATGTCACTCAAGTGTCAGCATGTGGGAGGGGCGAGGGGAGGGAGGCGGTGTGGGGGGGGAGGGGCGGATGGGGCTTCCCTCTCATCGAACACATCACGTTTCTGAAAGCCTCCATCCTCATCCTGTTCCCTTATCCTCCTCCCTTTTCCATTATCCATGTGTGTCTGACGGAAAATATATGAAGTTTTAAGTGTTCATTCTTGAGCCTCGTTGACGTATTGACACCTCCATGCAGCAGAAGCAGCAGTGCCAATATAAATATGCTACTTGAACATTTAGTAAGTTGAAGTTAGTAAGTTACGTCCTACTTTCCAAATTTATATAAATTATCTATCTTTTTTTATTACGCACTTCGCTCCTTATCTCTTATCATGATAATGATAAGAGATACGATCATGATCTGTTACGTCTTCTTCTGCCATGCCTTTGAAAAACGGACACTTACTTCAAGTTTCACGGCGCCGTAAAATAAGAAGTATTTAAGAAAACATGGTATGCAAAACCTACGTCCGTTTTCCTCCTCACTTCACATTCGCGTCGCCCTCATCAAAGCAGCGGTAATTATCCCATTATATATTTGTGGAGGCGGCCCCCGGCGAGGCTGTCCTCGCCCCAACCTTTGTCCGCGTTAATTACTGGGCCACACCTGTCGGCCCGCCGGGAGCAGGTGACGAGTACGGCAGGTGAGGAGCACAATCAGGAGGGAAATATACGGTTTGTTTATATTCCATCAATCTATCACACGAGGGCTAATATGGCGGTCAGGACGCTGGACATTTTTCGCGGGTCATATTTCATCATACAGCTATTACACTATTTATTCATCATTAGTATGATTGAGGCACTACAGCATTTAACAAAAATTGATTACAACGACAGATATTCATTTCCCTCCCATTCATAACAGTGACGTCACCGCTTATTTATTTCCTTCTTTTGTTCGCAGCTTCTAATGTATTACGGATATAACCGGCTTTCTATTAAATTAAACGGATACAAATTCTGAGTAAATGTAATTATTGTGTCTATTTATATCACCTCATTTTATAATGTAGAAAAAAATATCAGGATATATATGTTATTCTGCATCATTTTCATGGAATTTCATTGTCATTACTTTAATGAAGCAAAAAAAGTACAGTTAAAAAACATCCTCATCAACGTAAATAAGCATTCTTTATCACTTCTGATGTTGTCTACGAGAAAGCAATTAAAAACATAATTTTATTAATTACAACAACACTAATTATATTCATGAAGTAATAGGTAAGTTCCGCTTGTGATGTGTTTTCTTTGCAATAGTTCTGCTTCAGGAGTACAGAGGAAGGGCGGGTCTTCTAGCGCCAAGGGAGAAAAGGTATAAATAAATGGTAAAAGGTATAAAAGGTATAAAAAAAATATATAGAAGCAGCTCATCCACTAGTAAGAGATCCACTAGTATCTTAAACAACGTTAGTGAGAAGGATTAATATCACGATTTCGAGTCTTATTAGTAATGTTACTTATTTTGATTAGTTTTGTGTGCTCTTAAACAGGAAAGACAGACATAATATAATGGAAGGAAAGTCATTTTCATCATCAGAAATGTCATTTTTCTCAGAGAGAGAGAGAGAGAGAGGAGAGAGAGAGAGAGAGGAGAGAGAGAGAGAGAGAGAGAGAAGAGAGAGAGAGAGAGAGAGAGAAGAGAGAGAGGAGAGAGAGAGAGAGAGAGAGAGAGAGAGGAGAGAGAGAGAGAGAGAGAGAGAGAGAGAGAGAGAGAGAGAGAGAGGTGAATAATAGATGTGTAACAAGAGAAAAATAATAAAAATAAGAAAATTCAAACTAATGAGGGTAAAAGAAATGAAAAAAATACTGACTCATTGAAAAAAGAGAAAAAAAGAAAGGATTATTAAATGAAGTTGCCAAAAAATATCATAAAAAATAAATAAGTAGAACGACATAACAAACTTTACGACGGAGAAATTACAGTTATTACGCTGAAAAAAATTCAAGACAATAAAGTCAAACTACGATGCAGTTTGAACACGCGACGACAACTAAAAAGTTATCGGGACAAAAACCTAATTGAACAGTGTGGACAAATTACATTGTACAAGACATGGTCAGGCTTACTACAACATGTAAATTGCCGTCGTTTCTTGGCACTTAATGTCCGTAAAATGTTCAGTACAGATAAACTATAAAATATCAGCCGTAAAGTACACTTCTCTTCTCTCTTTATTGTTTGTATGTGTTGGTTCTTTCTTCTTTTCTTTCTCTTCCTTGTTTTCCAAAATTTTCTCGTCTTCTTTATCTTTTCTGGCCACTGTTTTCCATTTAACTTCGTCTTATTATCTGTGTTCCTAATAATTTTCCTTGACGGTCTCATAAAATCACTCCACCTTAATATTTGATGTGAGGGTCAGTTATGTGTTTCCCTTTCTTTTTCTGCTCTTTTCACCATCGTGGTCGTTTAATATTTTACCCTAGCATATTCTCTCTCTCTCTCTCTCTCTCTCTCTCTCTCTCTCTCTCTCTCTCTCTCTCTCTCTCTCTCTCCTCACTGACTTATTGACTTCTAAAAGCAATAATAAAAATGTGTTGAAAAGAAAACCGAGAAAGGGTTCCGTGGCATTGAAGAGAAACGTCAAGAGCTAAAACCGCTTGGAAAATAGTGTGTGTGTGTGTGTGTGGTGTGTGTGTTGTGTGTGTATGTGGTGTGTGTGTGGTGTGTGTGTGTGTGTGTGTGTGTGTGTGTGTGTGTGTGTGTGTGTGTTGTGTGTGTATGTGTGTGTGTGTGTGTGGTGTGTGTGTGTGTGTGTGTGTGTGATTATGGACCAAAGTAGTTACTATACAGGATTCCAAGTGTTTGCTAGTTATCCTGGGTGTTTTTCTCGCTCGGTCAGAAGTGCAGTCTTTACGAATGTGTTTTTATTAGCGATCGCACACACGCATCAAACACACACACACACTCACACACACACACACACACACACACAAACACACACACACACACACACACACACACACACACACTCACACACACACACACACACACACACACGTCAAGGCTTTTGTAGGTTATCTATTTACTCGACACTTAAAGGAGAGACGAGATGAAACTCTAGCCACACTTCATGGGTGTTGGAAGTGTGTGTGTGTGTATTCATCTAGTTGTATTTTACAGGGCCCAGAGCAACGCTCGTATGGCCCCGTCTCCATATCAACATTTATTTTTCTCATTCATCTTTAGTGTTGGCCGTAGCCACCACCCCGGGAGGGGGGTCACAAACCCCCGGCTAACACCCGGTACCCATTCACTGCTGGGTGGACAGGGGCTCGGGTTTAAAGAAGACCGCCCGTCTGTCTTCGCTCCGCCCTAGGATCGAACCCGGGACTTCACGGTTGTGAGCCGAGCGTGCTAACCCTTACACTACGGAGTTCCCCCCCGTGTGTGTGTGTGTTGTGTGTGTGTGTGTGTGTGTGTGTGTGTGTGTGTGTGTTTACATTTGTGCCTATAGCGCCTGTAGGCATTGGTGACACCCAGGGCTCGGATGGTAGGCTCTGGAGGTTCACTTGAGGGCTCTGATGGTCCTCGCCCGTGGTGGCGCAGGCAGGATTCTTATAGTGACGCCTGTGATTAGAGGCTCATGCCGCCCCCCTGTGTCCTCCGATTGACTCGCAATCAAAGGTAGAGTTGATGGGCAGGGCATGTGGGTGTTCTTAGGCCACTCGACGGTGCAGAAAGTTTTTTTTGGTTTTCTTCGGGGATCGAACTCGGGTTACCGAGAACGCCAGTCGGAGACGCTAACCACTCCACTACCGCCTCCCCATGTGGGTGGGTGTGTTATTCACCCATGGTCTTGTCCACGCGAGCTGGCTCGCGATCGCCAGTTTCACCCTCTCAGTGCGAGCTTGGAGCTCATTATTACCGATCTTTGGGCAATGCTGGGACCTCACACACCACACCCCCCATCGTGTGTGTGGTGTGTGTGTGTGTGTGTGTGTGTGTGTGTGTGTGTGTGTGTGTGTGTGTGTGTGTGTGTGTGTGTGTGTGTGTGTGTGTGTGTGTGTGTGTGTTGCAGCCTGGAGCTTCACGCGTCAACCTGTCGGTATCTGATGCGGGTCATAAAAAGTCCAGCGAAGGTTGTTGCCTTGACTCTGAGGGAGCGTAAATCAGGGCTAATCACTCACCCTAACGACCATAACTGGCTGGCCAATCACCTGCCTGGTTGGTTTTATCTCCCTTCTCTCCCCCACACTGAGCCACAACTTCGATACACTTTCCTTTGCTATCATAAAGGCTATCCTGAATGCCAAGATGGATTAAAGGTACTGCTTGATGGCTGTCAATCTCACCAATACCGATGGGGGATAATTGGAAGATATCTAATTTTACGTTCTAAAGAAACTTGAGTGAGATGAAAAAATGGAAGATGGCAAAATGAAACTTGTAAAATTAAATGTATAAGTAAATAGATTGATGCTGCATAACACATTTTTAACTTTAAGAAACCTTCACAAAACTTTGATTGGCTATCTTCCTGCATTAATACTTAAATACTCAACTTCTTTCAACAAAACTTTCCGTCTTCTTTCCATTCGTCACTTTCTTCCCACCACCTCTTCTTTACGTTTCCACGGAGACTTCTTCCTCCCTCTCTCCCCCAGCAGGCAGCAGTATCTCTCCCCAAGGATTTCCCGGGACTCCATTCCATAAGCTCTTCTTCATCCATGATCCCATCCCGAGCGTCCCTCTCTCCCTCCTCCTCCCACGGTGATGAAGACTCCATGACTGACTCCCATCGGCTCTCCTGAAGGTGCAGCATTTATCGTCCCGGGAGGCAGTCGGTAAAGCCACAGGGACGGGAGGGAACGCAACGCTCTCAATGGGGTTCCTTGCGTCCTTCTCAGTAATCAGCAGCCCTTTTGGAGTCTCCACCACATTTCAGACACGAAGCGGCACTGTATACCAGACAGAGACGCTGGGAAGACGCAGAGGGAAAAAAATAAAACTTAGATGACGGTTTAAATCTTCACGTTTATGAGGTCAGTGGAGTCGTCCTCGAGCGTCGTGTGCCGGACAAGCCACGGACACTTCGGGAGGAAGGGATAGAAAAAAACTAAGTTGTTCTCTTTCACCCAGATCAGATCTCACAGCCGCCCGAGTCTTCCTGTAATCACAATAAATTTTTTGTCTTCTGAAGGTGAGGATTTAAAGTTTTTTCCCTCCTTGGGATTATCTGGACTTTCATGGCCGTCACTCATGAGGGGAGGTGACACTAAGCTTCTTGGGTGGATTGTCCAGCTCTGTAATTGGCCAGTTACACGGTCGTGGGGGAATGAGAGGTGCGCGTTGATTGGCTGTGGAGGAGATCAGCTGACCCGTCATTGATTACTTGACTGGACTATCCTGGACTATCCTGGACTGGTGATTATTTTTCTACACGTCTGTCTCTGTTTGCTTTTCCTGTCTGTGTATTGGTTCATGTGACGTGATGCGATTTGTAAAGGATGAAGGAGGGACGCCAAATAGCAGCGAAAAGACGGGGATTATAAGCGAAGAGTGATAAGCAGCCTTTTACATATCATGTTGTAACTATTTGCTGTGTGTGGGGGGGAGGGGTAGTATAAGAGGACAGCGAATAACACGAGAACGGAACGAGATGGCGAGAAGACGAGACGCACAGAGAGGAACGTTCACATATGCACTGGAACACAAACACTGGCAAGAGTGTAGCGTTGAACAATGGTTGGCGTAAGTCATATATACATTACTATTGTGCAGGCCGAAGCATAGGGACAAGGCTGCATTGCTAATCTAGCTAAAGGGTATGTCAGGAGTGGCAGGCTTGTGTCTGCAGATTACGGCCAATCAGATCAACGGGTCACAGTCTGCAATGCAAGTGTAAAATTAATATTCCAAGCCTTTTAGCAGGACGAGCAAGCCAGACTAATCCAACCCTGTTGCAAAGCGGTTAGGGGTTGTAAAGGCAACACAGGCATATTGTTAATCATCACAGTGCCCTCTCTCTCGTCCATTCCTTTGTGTCTTTGTATTAAACTATAACATTTTGGCCTGATTTTTTTGTTATAGTATGATCTCCTGCACACATAAAAACACATTGAACACGTCTTACCATCTCGCTGATCCTCAACTGTCACGATCACTAAACATACACCTACTATACACTTACACTCTTCACACCATTCATTCATAATCTGATTAAAATGTAAATAAAATCTTGACTGATAAACATACAAACAAAGAATCTCTCTCTCTCTCTCTCATACTATAACATCAGAGAGTTTCTTCCATCTGATGTGGACTTCTTTGATGTGCGTGCTGCCTACATGTTTTACTGAATGTTTTCTTGTCCTTAGGGCACCGGTTTCGTGGCTTTGGTTGTCGCTGTAAGAGTAAAACGTTTCCTCTGGCGAGTGTAAAACCTCTTTTGGGGTTTAATGATACTTTGTCCCCTTGCAGACCTTTTCTAGCCGAGAACGAAACTGTCAGGTGCAACACGGAATAGTTAGACTTCTGTATCATCCTTGGTCGTAATTCACATTTTCTATCTTTTATCCAGGTGTCATTCTATTTATGGAGCTTCAAGGTGATGGCGTTACGTTGACATTGACAGAGAGAAGAGAGAGAGAGAGGAGAGAGAGAGAGAGAGAGAGGAGAGAGAGAGAGAGAGAGAGAGAGAGAGAGAGAGAGAGAGAGAGAGAGAGAGAGAGGAGAGACGAGAGAGAGAGAGAGAGATGAGAGAGAGAGAGAGAGAGAGAGAGAGAGGAGAGAGAGAGAGAGAGAGAGTGTGTGTGTTTGTCCTCGCTACCTTGTAATCTACTTAATTCATGAGAATACATTATTTACCTGCTTCTCTGACGATCACACTCGGGGCTCTAATCAAGTCTTCCGTCACTTAATTAGCTAAACGGTATACACACACACACACACACACACACACACACCACACACACACACACACACAGACACACACACACACACACAACACACACACACACAGACACACACACACACACACACGGTGTAAACTAAAAAAACTACTATATTAGTCGTTTCGAAACCGGAAATATTTGAAAGCAATTAACGTGTACTCAGCAAAAACACTTATCACATGTTATTATTATGTGTTCGTTGTATTTGTTGATGTACTTGGCTAAATAAATAATAGACTAAACTTCCTACCATACTACCATCACAATTGTTACTACTATCACTACTACTACTACTACTACTACTACTACTACTACTACTACTACTACTACTACTACTACTACTACTACTACTACTTCTTCTACTACTACCACCACCACTACCACCACTACTACCACTACTACTACTACTACTACTACTACTACTACTACTACTACTACTACTACTACTACTACTACCACCACCACTACCACTACTACCACTACTACTACTACTACACTACTACTACTACTACTACTACTACCACCACCAATACCACTACTACCACTACTACCACTACTACTACTACTACAACTACCACAGCTTCTAAGCGTGGTGCACTGCGGAAAATTGATAATACTCTAATGAATGAATAAAAAGGCAAAAGAAGACCAGCTATCGAGACGCATCGCAGCTTAAAAATCATAATTAGGCGTGAGTAATGACCTTCCGACACGCCACACACACACACACACACACACACACACACACACACACACACACACACACACACACACACACACACACACACAACACACACACATACACACACACCAAGACGCGGTTCAGTATAGTACAAGCAGAGGTGTTTCTTCAGGTGTTACACTTGTACTTGTGACCTCCATGGCGCGGCGTTCGGCGAGGTAAGAATCCTATTTTCTTTAGGTTATTTCTTTTAGGTTTTTTTTTTTTAGGTTTTAAGTTCTTTAAGATTTTTTTTAGGTTATTTCTTTATCATAGTCTTCTTATTATATAGAGAAATATGTCGTTATTATTGTTCAAATCGGTATATCGTCAATTTCTGGTTGATTATATCGTTTAGTTTTCAATTAAACGTTGAGTAATAAACATTTTTACGAACTATGCGTGATGATATATTTTGATACTCCTTTTTGATTTTTAGCTTTGAGTTTCATTATATTTTTCTTAATTATGTTTGCTCTGAAAAAATATCCAAATAATTACATTTGCAACATATAATACATAATTTTTGCTGCATTAACACCATTTATATTCGTTAATCCTAATGTTTTATGAGGCAAATAAATTCTTGTTTACATTAATACATTTCCACACACAGTTCTAATATCAAAGAACATAAATCCCAAATATTTATACACAAATATGATGTACATTCCGTATATAATATGTAGTACCATGGTATTATGTACACGCTGAATTTTACTATATATAAATTTATTCAACGTAGAGATATTTCCATTTTCATTTATTTTCTAACACTGCCTCATGTTTCTTTCATCTCTCTCTCTCTCTCTTCTCTCTCTCTCTGGCGCACCAGCTTCTATCTCTCCACTTCTCACTCCTAAGCCCTTGTTAAAAGACTCATCTCAAGGCACGGTCCGAGCCAATATCTTGTGTATGATGAGAGAGAGAGGAGGCGGAGAGGTAGCCGGGAGGCAAAGAGGAAAAGGGAAAGAGAGGAATAGCGTGTGTATGAGAGAGAGAGAGAGAGGGAGAGAGAGAAAAGGAGAGGAGAGAGGAGAGAGGAGAGAGAGAGAGAGAGGAGAGAGAGAGAGAGAGAGAGGAGAGAGGGAGAGAGAGGAGAGAGAGGAGAGAGAGAGAGAGAGAGAGAGAGAGAGAGAGAGAGAGAGAGAGAGAGAGAGAGAGAGAGATAATAAAATGGAAAACATGTAAGGTGAAATAAAAAAAAAGATCTTAATTACTCACATGCAAAACTCATTATCTTTCCTAAATAGCCACGCAGGTAATTACAACCATTAATCATTTATAAATAGCACTCAACCCTCCATTCTATCTTCATTACACAACGCCTAATCCAATGCAGAGAGCACAGGTAAGCAGGCCAATCAAAGTATCCTCTTCCTCCTCCCCCTGCGTCTCATTTTCTTTCCTATAAAGTGTGGGATGTGAAACTAAAGTAAAAAGAGTATGAGATTCCAGGAGGGCAAAATGTGCGCAGGGCTAAACGCCTCAGAAAGTCTAGAGTCAATAATCGAGGTCTAAGTACTCCTCCCGCCCTTGCCTTTCACGACAGGCAGGTGAGGCAGGCGTGAGGACGAACCAAAGGACTTGAGGCTCCATGGGAAGGGCGGAAGGGCGCCGGCAATTTTTTGTTTTTGCGGCACTAACGAGCATGTTCTCAAAGGCTTTTTTTCGGCACCTCTCTCTCTCTCAACCTATTCGTTATAATGTGTGTGTGTGTGTGTGTGTGTGTGTGTGTGAGTGTGTGTGTGTGTGTGTGTGTGTGTGTGTGTGTGTGTGTGTGTGTGTGTGTGTGTGTGTGTGTGTGTGTGTGTGTGTGTGTGTGTGTTTCTTACGTGATATTTCTGAAATTCTATTTCACACCCTTTGTCATCATGTGGTTTATTATTTGCATCGATTAAAAAAAATCTGACACCATTAAGTAGTAAGTGACTGCCTATATTTCTCAATTCCGTATAATTTATTTTCAATTACACTGTTAAGTAAATAGTTTTTGTTTCCAATTGAAATATTACACCAGTGAGAGTAATATATATGATACAAAATTTTTCTTGTACATTCCGATTGACCAATAACATAGACCACTGTATACCTGGACTGCGCACGGAATATCGGCCTGTTGCACATGGGCCTGAACTTGCCCTGAAGTCGGAGGGCCGCTCGGATTCATATATATATATATATATATATATATATATTATATAATATATATATATATATATATATATAAATATTATAGACATATATATATGTATATATATATCATATATATATATATATAACTATATATATAGACATATATATATTATCTATATATATATTTATATATATATATTATATAATTATATATATATATATATATATATATATATATATATATATATATATATATATATATTATATATATATATCATATATATATATATATATATATATATATATATATATATATATATATATACATACGCATCATATAGACTGGTTTATCAGTATATATGATATACTGTAATCTTCGTAAATGTTTGTTATATAATATTATCAAATAAAAAACAGTAAAACACGGTAAAAAAATGCCATTACGAGACTCTGAAGAAATATGCATTCACTTCAACTCTTCGCCATTTAAAACTTTGCGAGTCAACTTTTATCATGAAGGGTATCAATAGAAGCGCAATTTTATTAGCTTTCCATTGCTATATTTCGTTATCTGATAAATTAATTAGAACCATGCATAAATTAGCGTTAAATAAATAAATAAAATCATCAATCGGGTAATTTTCCCGATTGATGAGGTTATTTATTTAGTTAACGCTAATTTATACATGGTGCTAATTCATTTATCAGAAAACGAAATATATAAGTAAATAAATAACATCACCAATCGGGAAAATTACCCGATTGATGATTTTATTTATTTATTTGACGCTAATTTATGCATGGTTCTAATTAATTTATCAGATAACAAAATATATCAATGGAAAGCTAATAAAATTGCGCTTCTATTGATACCCTTCATGATAAAAGTTGACTCGCAAAGTTTTAAATGGCGAAGAGTTGAAGTGAATGCATATTTCTTCATAGTCTCGTAATGGCATTTCTTTCGCGTGTTTTACTGTTTTTTATTTGATAATATTATAGAACAAACATTTACGAAGATTACAGTATATCATATATACTGATAAACCAGTCTATATGATAGTCCATAGACCACTATATCTCTTTGTTGGGCGCCCCGCAGGCCCCTATGCAGCCCCGCAATTCAAAACATTGTCGCATGTGCAGTCCAGGTATACAGTGGTCTATGCCAATACACATCCCTTTCATTTTCTAGTAGCCTTAATAGAAGGTAAATCTTAGTTTTTTTTATTACCCTAAATCTTACGAATCTTGGAGGAGAAACATGAAGCAAATTTCCTTTCAGCTATTTGAAATAAAAATAAAAAACGAACCAACCAGAATCTTTGTGAGGCTGTGGTGAATACTTTGAACATTTCCTTAACGATGAAAGGATACATTCAATTTTTTAGCCAATTCTTCAAGAAAGAGAAAGAAAGTGTTTGTCCTTGATGCTGCTGAGGATCGTTTGTGCGGCGGCGCGAGGCTTGGAGGGGACATCAAAGAGCCGCGAGGGTGTTACCGCCGAGGAAAGGCTGCACAGCTACTTTACATGGGTGACAGGCACACTCGGGGCCTGGTTATGGCGCTGATGGGGTGCCAGCTGGAGAGAACGAGGATAAGAGAAGAGGAGAGAGTAAAAACAAACGACACATTTTCTCATAACTTCTCTCATGTTCGCTGCAAAGAGACAGTTCAGGGGCGGTTTATTCTCCCTTCAACGTGTTATTGTGGGTGTTACTTTGCTCCTTTTTCTTCGTCCCGGCTAATCACTCGGCAGGCAGAGCAGTCACCCTTGCGAGGATCCTTTGATGGCCGCGTCCACTCTTCGATTCCTGCCTGGCATTCCATTCGTCCTGGTGATATTTACTTCTGGGTCAGTGGTAAATATTCTCTCTCTCTCTCTCTCTCTCTCTCTCTCTCTCTCTCTCTCTCTCTCTCTCTCTCTCTCTCTCTCTCTCTCTCTCTCTCTCTCTCTCTCTCTCTCTCTCTCTCTCTCTCCGCAAGTGTAAATTATTACTTAGTTTGCAAACATGGGCACTACTCACCGTCTGATAATAGTTACACGGGGTACAATGTTTCTTTCTTTGTCTTTATTTAAAGATGAGGAAGCATGAATTAGCCAGCCGGTAATGGCAAATAACAGATGAAATGGAGTTGTCTATCACTAACTCTTCATATAGTGAATGATTGAAATAAACTCGCCGTAGTGCATTACGTATTCTATCGGTGAATATTTTTTGAGTAATTGTAAACGGTAGAGCTTGTCTGCACTAATGTTATACCTTCAGGATATAACTCATGATATTTCTAAGCAAATACAATCGAAGAAAATATATGTCCCAAAATTAGTGTCACGAAGTTTTAAAAGAACAGAAGAATCCAGAATGATGACCTTCTACAAATACACATACTTGAGGTGTGTTTCACTCGAAATGCTAACAGGAAGTTTCGTATGTGTCAACTTTTGTTGTATAGTTTCTATAAATTCAAGTGTCCTTTGTTATAATATTTGTTCTCTCTCGCCGCCCAGACGCAGACCCTACACAGCTGTCTAGCGCGCATTTATATTGACCGCTCTTGTCGGGTGATATCCAATCACCATCAAAACAAGTCTGATTATAGCTCAATCAATGGTTATTTGTACCGTCAATCATGCCTGTTTACGCTCACTGTATCTAATGTCTCTAAGTCCACCAACGTGTTGCTATTAGTTAGCGTGTTGCAAAAAAAAACTGGTGAGAGCGAAATGAAAGGAAGGAAAGAAAGTATATCATGTGAAGAAGAAAGGAAAGGTGCAGGCGATGAGGAGTAGGCAGTCAGGAGGGTGACGCTGCTGGATGTTAGGGAGGCAGCCAATAAAACATTCAAGCTATCGATACTCTGTCACGGTAATACATCAAATAAAAACATGTCCACTATGATTTATTTACATGTAGATAGTTATTAGTCCTACTTTATCTTGAAAAGCGTCGCGTGTAGCAATTTATGTCCTAGCTAACTGATATCAGCTGCCATTACTACTACTACTACTACTACTTCGACTAAAACAATTACGATGGTGATAACGAAAGCAACAACTCATTTCCCTCTCGCAATGTGCCAGAAAATGTAATTGAATCTATGAAGTCGCAACAGTATTCACAGAACCTTCATGCACATGTACAACTGCTTACAGACACACACACATACACACACACACACACACACACACACACACACACACACACAGACACACCACACACACACACACACACACACACGCGCACACACACAAACACACACACGTTGAAGGAAGTGAGTAAAATTTGATATTCTTTTCATTTAATTCGTTAATGTAAATATTGACTAGTTTGTTTTTCATAATTGCTAACATTGGAGTTTACATTCTCTCTCTCTCTCTCTCTCTCTCTCTCTCTCTCTCTCTCTCTCTCTCTCTCTCTCTCTCTCTCTCTCTCTCTCTCTCTCTCTCTCTCTCTCTCTCTCTCCTTTTCCAATCTTGAGTTTCTTCGCTTTTTCGCTTTTACTTCCCTTTTTTTTTCTCTCTCCCTCCGTTTATTTATTTCCAATTTCTTTTCTGTCTTCACATTTCATCCTTCCCTCCTTCCTTCCATGGCCCCTTCCTCCTCATCCTTCCCTCCTTCCTTCCGTGGCCCCTTCCTCCTCATCCTTCCCTCCTTCCTTCCGTGACCCCTTCTTCCTCTTCCTTCCCTCCTTCCTTCCGTGGCCCCTTCCTCCTCATCCTTCCGTGGCCCCTTCCTCCTCATCGTTCCGTGGCCCCTTCCTCCTCATCCTTCCGTGGCCCCTTCCTCCTCATCCTTCCGTGGCCCCTTCCTCCTCATCCTTCCGTGGCCCCTTCCTCCTCATCCTTCCGTGGCCCCTTCCTCCTCATCTGTGTTTTATTTATTTTCCTGTTTCTGCACTTGTTTTCTCCCACCATTCTCCTCCACTTCCCTTTCGCAGCTTATCTCTCTGATTCCTTTCCTTCCGCACCTCCTTCACTATTAGAGGGAAGAAGGAGACAGGGAGCGAAGAAGATAAAGAAGAAAAGGAACAAAAAAGGAGATGGAAAAGAGGACGAAGAAGAAAGAAGAAAAGCAGCAATAACAAAAATATTAGTCAAAGAGGAAGAAGGAGATTGACAAGGTGCGAGTAGGAATCCAGCTGCTCTGAGAAAAAAACCCAGAAGAAAACGGCAAACAAAATTAGGGTGATAAAGAAGAGGAAAAATAAAAAGAGAAAATATACTATGAAGAAAAGTATATCAAGAAGAGATTACGTGAAGGGTAAATAATGTTGCGGTCAATAAAGAAGACGACAAAAATAAAACCAATATAAAATAGTGAAGCACGCAATTAATGATAATGTTCACATGATCGGAACAAAATTGAAAGGAGAAGAGAGACGAGAGAGAGGCGAGAACAAGGATAAAAGCGCGTGCCGAGAAACGACACACGACACAAGAAACAGAGGCTTTCATCATTATCAAACACAATTCACTTCTAATTAGAACAACACACACAGGACGCCCGAAAAAAAATTAAGCAACACAAAAGTTTTCTAATTATAAAACGTACTAATAACTCCTAACTGACTCACAGGGAAGATAATCAAGCCAGATCAAGATGAGAAAAGGAGGAAGAGGATAAGGAGAAGAGAAGAAAGAAGAGAGAAAGATAGGTAGATAGATAGAGAGAGAGTTAGATAGATAGATAGAGAGAGAGAGAGAGAGAGAGAGAGAGAGAGAGAGACGAGTAAGAGAGGAGAGAGAGAGAGAGAGAGATGAGGGGAGAGAGAGAGAGAGAGAGAGATGAGAGGAGAGGATGAGAGACGCACCGAGAGCACGATGCACCGCCCCGAGAGCGAGAGCAGGACGAGAGAAGAGAGACGAGGAGGAGTGGCGAGACGCACGGGACGACGCCAGCAAGCACGAGAGTAGAAGAGAGGAGAGAGAGCGAGAGAGAAGGAATAGAATGAGAGAGAGAGAGAGAGGAATACCATGAGAGAGACGGAGAGAGAGAGAGAGAGAGAGAGAGACGAGAATAGATACAAGGAGAACAAATACCTTTACACCTTCCCGTCTATAATGACACCACCTGCTACGATGTTCCCGCTATAAAAAAGATAAACAATGCTGCCACGCCCCCCCTAAAAAATAACGTAATATAAAAGGAGGGAAGAGGAGGAAGGTAAATCGAGGCTCCTCTCCATACCTCCGTCTGGCAAACGAGTCGGCAATGGCGCACAGCCGAGAATATAAAGCGCCATGTCTAATTACAAGATGATGATGATGATGAGTAGGAGGCACGGAAGAGGAGGAGGAGGAGGAGGAGGAGGAGGAGGAGGAGGAGGAGGAGGAGGAGAAGCGAGGAGGAGGCACGACGAGGCAGGAGGAGGAGGAGGAGAGGAGGAGGGGCGCGCAGGAGGAGAAGGAGGTGAGGAGGAGGAGGAGGAGGAGGAGGAGGAGGAGGCAGGAGGAGCTGAGGAGGAGGACGGAGGACGGACGCGAGGAAACAAATACAACACCGCGCGCACATACAAAACAAAGGAAACAAAACAGCAACAGACCGATACGGTCTTACAAGACTGTTTGCTTTAACTATTACTACACTAAAGCAGATGAATAAGAGAGAAAAAGGATAGGAAGTAGAAGGCTTCTCCTCACACACCCATACCTCACAGCCGAAGCTGGCGGAAAGAAAAGAAGTGATTTACCAGGCAATATAGAAAAACTGATGGACATTTGGGACGGGAAAGTTGAATTGAACACGCCTCGTTACAGCACTATGGCTAACTCACTACTAGTTTGTGGGCCGGTAGGACACTAGTGTAACATAGAACTTAGCGTCATGTGCTGTTACTTCAGACCACACCGTTTTTGTCAATGGTAGCGCGAACACACAGTGTGGAGGTTCACAAGGGATGCGCGCGGCTAAGCCACACAGGCCGTGGGCACGCCACAGCACTCGGGACGGCCAGCAGCAGTAAATCACGGCCCCAAGCTCCGTTAACATCACCACTCGCCGGTAGTGCACTTTCCAAGTAGTACGGAGGAGGAGGAGGAGGAGGAGGAGGAGGAGGAGGAGGAAGGAGTGAGAGGAGGAGGAGGAGGAGGAGGAGGAGGAGGAGGAGGAGGAGGGGAGGCGGAGGAGTGAGAAGGAGGATGGAGGAGGAGGAGGGAGGAGAGGTGGAGGAGGAGGAGGAGGAGAGGAGGAGGAGAGGAGGAATTACATAGGAATAACAGACACCAAGAGAGACCTATTGGTCCATTAGCGAGGGATCTGCTGAACTACACATATACTAACTATCAAACGTTACTTGTAAGGAAAACAGTTGGAAAAATGTACCACGTCCCTAAGAGATCGAACATGGAAGTTCAATAAGTGCAGGAATGATAGGGATATGGAAAACATACTAACTACAACTACCATCACCACTACACACTAACGATACGGGGGACTAATACGAATTACGCACTATCAATACCCATTACCAGAACTAGCAGTGCGCTTTTCGTCTCAAGTCTGTTTTTAATGTTATAGTTATTGTGCTGGCTCCGACAACATTTGATGGTAACTTGTTCCCATCGTTCAACGACTCTACACACATGAAATAATTTTTACGGAGATCGGTGATGCAACGTTGACCGTTTAGTTTTAAACCATTATTTTTGTGTCACTTGAGTTGGAAAGCTCGAATAGGGTTCTTTGAGAGTGCCATCAAAACTTTTAGAATCTTAAAGGTTCATCACGTCTTCCCAGGATTTCTCACGATCACTTTAGCGCGAAAACATACACTAAGTTTACACGCAGTCTCTTCAAAGAAGCGCACAATTTCGCAGAGATGGAATTGTTTTGCGCAGCTGCATCTTCTTTGCACTGAATTCCATTTCGCGGCTTGCACTCTCATTCACGAAACACAGGGCAGCACCAAGACACCACTGAACGGCATACCACACACACACGTGGGGCCTAACAAGTGACACGCACCGCACATAGAATTGTTCATTACTTTGCGGACGTTTATATGTTCAAGTTACGTTATAAAGCCCAACATATATTGCACCCCACTTTACTGGCAGATCCGCAGCACACATGCGGACTGGCGCGACGCACACACACGCACTCATTACTGATGATGCCACAACACCGCACACAGCACTTTTCTGCTCGCTACTCAGTTAACGATTTATTACTGCCACACTTGATATTTATATTTGAGGTGATCGGTGGCCTGATATGCATACTTTACATTTATTCGGAATTGAATTTTAATAGCCATTTATCACTCCAATCTGGGGGGGGGGGATTAGTTTGTCGACGAGAATCACTTTTCATGCAGCGATCGCAGTTTCTCTTAGTATATGCTTTACCGACTAATTTGCTGTCATTCTGCACAAATTTTGATATCTTTAGATAACAAGTTCCGCAGTCAAGATCGCACGCGCACTATATATCGCAGAAAAAGAGTATGGACCCAAAGACCGAGCCACAACGAGCAGCAACCCCACTAGTAAACACACCCTAACCAATCAGATGCCGCCCGAAATTTATTACTACCGTTTGTCGCTACGATTTGAAAGCCAATCGCAATCATGAAACATAATTTGCTTCTCCTAAGCCATGTGCCCTAGTTTGGTCAAAAGTCGCTTATGGGGAACTGTATCGAAGGCTTTGGGGAAAACAAGGTATATTACACCGAGTGGATTTTAGCGTCCCAGTTTGAAATAAATGACATTAAAAAAATCCGTAGGTTGGTTAACAGGAGCTTCTTATTTTCGAAAATCTCATTGCTGGG
>JACEEZ010019208.1:277500-290000 GCA_016584305.1 Chionoecetes opilio
AATGGTTTACCGAGTCAGACAACTAAGTGAGGGAAATGGTTGGCAGGGGGCGGGGGGGGGGGGGGGGAGAATGGGGGTTGGTAATATTGATTTGACTGAAGAGGTTTATTCGGCAATTAACTAAGGAAGCCCGCAAGGTTAATGTCTAAGTAATGGACCGTGAAAGTGGGTCAATTTGCCTTGGAAGGTGATGTACGAGTGTCCGTGGGAGCCCATTGCATTGAATCATAACCCCCACTTCTCTCTCTCTCTCTCTCTCTCTCTCTCTCTCTCTCTCTCTCTCTCTCTCTCTCTCTCTCTCTCTCTCTCTCTCTCTCTCTCTCTCTCTCTCTCTCTCTCTCTCTTTCACATGTTCCTCTGTACGTACATCTTCACATAAACTCCAATCATCCTACTTTTTCCTCCCTTGGCGCGTTTAGACTAGTTATCTGCCCTCTTATTATTTCTCACTTTTCTCCTCCTCTCTCTATGTCTCATGATTCCCCCCGGAGCCGCCAGAGCTCTGAGGTGACGATAATGAAGAGTCCGGGTTACTGTTATGGCAGGACTGTTATCATAAAACAAAGCATAACAGAGGGAGTGGAGGATGGTGCACGGTGACTAGGTTATGGTGTGAGGCGGAGATAAAGATTGTGAGGATGGTGAGGGAGTGAAGATTAAGTAACTGGTGAGACGTGATGAGGTATGAGTGTTGATTGAAAGAGAGATGGAAAGGAGGTAGTTAGTATAGATGAGTGTATAAGGACAGTGATGTAGAGAGAGATCATGATTCATTTGAAGCCTAAATTGATGAGTGGGTAAGAAATAATAAGAAGCTGATGGGAGTTTGTGTGAGTATCATCTGTGAAGAGGATAAAGGAAGGGATTTCAGTGATATGGATTTATGGGTAGAAAGGAATTGCGGGGAAAAGGCAGGAGAGATTATGATAAACCTTGCGGGGTTCCTTAGTTAATTACTTATCCATCAAAAGTTATGGCAAATGGATGGATCTACAATTGTATCCCCGTCATTTCCACTTATCTAACGAAAAAAACACTCGGATTTCTGGCTCCTGAATTCCAAAATTGACGACGATCAGGTTTTTGTTATTTTTCCACAAAACTATGAGTCGTAAAATACAACTTAACGACGTAACAAATGTTCATCGTGAGGTGTTCTACACGATGCAGTAATCGGTTTGTGAAAACACCTCATGGTTGTCGAGAAAATTGATATTTTGTAAATGTACGAATATGCTATTTTTTCGGTTATTTACCAATCAATATTTGCTTTACGCCAAATGATAGCCCTTGATCTACTTCATACTACTTTTTACTTATCTATACATGTTGCACGTATCTGCCATAGTTTTTTGAGTTATTGTGAAAAACATGATTTTCTAAAAAAATATCAAGGCCTCGCAAAATTTGCCTAAAATTTTGTAAAATAGATTTGTTTGAAAATTTGTTCCTAGCAGTTATCGGGCATGCTGAACACGAATCTGGAGTCAGTTTTCAGTTACAATGATTAAAAGTCCCTATTCCAGCCAATTTACAATGACATGATACTTCCAGGTATTCCTTAAAAAACACATATTAGACAAAACTTACTACAAGAGATAAAAATATGATAGGCATTGCTAGATTAATCATTACTTCAATACAATGATCAGTATTAGTATTAGTATATCAGTATTAGTATTGGTAACGAGCTGATTTGAAGTGCTGAGGTTATTCTAAAGCTTTATTTGGCTCTAGTCAGGCCTCACCTAGACTATGCGGTTCAGTTTTGGTCTTCATATTACAGGATGGATATAGCCTTGTTAGAATCAGTGCAGAGAAGGATGACCAAAATGTTTCATATGATGCGTAACTATAGTCATGAGAAGAGATTGAAGCTATTAAATTTACACTCACTCGAGATACGTAGAGTAAGGGGCGATCAAATAGAAGTTTTTAAGTTTAGTTTAGTTTAGTTTAGTTTATTGCCATATCTTTAGAAGTACATATATTATATAATTATATACAAATGTGATCTTAGGCATTAGTCCGCCGAGCAACAGCTCCCTGGCGGACAGGAACAGTGTACAAAATATTATAAATATATGAAGGGCGGCAATAATAAAATATATTTACAAATAAAAAAAAATGTTAACTACCATAACAATTACCCAAGTTGATTGATACAATTAAACACTAATTTTGCTACTGAAAATACTAATGATGTGAAGAATATTCATATTAATCCCTAATGTTTTGATTCTGTTGATGGAAAAAGTAAGTCTTAAGTCTATTTTTAAATGTATTAAAATTGTTAAGTGGATAAAGGGATATAATAAAGGCGATGTAGGAAAAGTTCTTACGGCTAGTAACCAGGGTAGAACAAGAAGTAACGGATTCAAGCTGGAAAAGCGTAGATTTAGAAAAGAAATAGGGAAAAACTGGTTCACAAATAGGGTGGTAAATGATTGGAATGGACTCAGTAGACAGGTATTTAGTGCGGAGTCATTAGGGAGCTTTAAAAGGAGGCTAGATAAATTCATGGATGGGGATGAAAGGTGGATGTAGGTAGTGTTAAGGAAAAGGAACAGGAACTACCTTGTGTAGGTCTCACGGCCTCTTGTAGCTTCCTTATTTTCTTATGTTCTTATTACTATAAAAGGCTAAGAAGGGTTCAGAAAGTGATGGTATTTGTGAGAGTCATCTGTGATAAAAGATAAAGGGAGGGATTTAACTGATAAGGATTTACGACTGGAGAGACATTACGATTATCAGGATGTCGTAAAGGAATGCGAATAGGATTATAATGGATAGGAGGAGCAACCATAACTTCACTGCCGGTTAGTTTCAAGACACCAACCTTAGCCATTATCCTCCTCATCTTCCCTGAAAGCTTCTAATGACCGTGTAAGGTTAGTATTACGTATGATAAAATAATACGGTAGTCATATAAGTAAAGCGTAATGATGATGCGGAAAGTTATGGTGGTGGTGGTACGTTATTAACCAGCAGTAATTCGTCTCCCTTTCCTCCCACCTCTAATTAAACCCAAGGAACCCAGGTAACATTCTCACCTGTCCATTATTTCCCATGTAACATGCTCCAATTAGTATATATATCCCAGAGAACACCTTTCAGTTACCCTTTATCCATGTAGCACTCTCCCTTTACTCATCCCTTCTTAAAGCCACCTCCTCCCTTTAGTCAATCCCCCAGGTAACACAACTGCATAACCCTTTTCCAGGAGTATCCCTTTAACCCTCAATTTCCCACGTAGTTCACGCCTTAGTCATAATCAGACGACCCTTTCCCTTTAGTCACCCTTCATATACACCATCCTCTATCTCTTGTCTGTTAGAAAGGTAAGATTCCTTCGTCCTTAAATATTTTCAGTAGGAATGCCTCAGCCTCCATCTTTTTGTATTTTTTTCTTCAAGTAACACCATCCCCGAATGACACGTCCCCCTGAATCCCCAATCTCAGGGGACACTTGCCTCTCGTCACCTTCTTCCAGGTCGTAGCACAACCCCCTTAAACCTTCCTCTGCCTCATTTCCCAAGATATTCGGTCCCTGATTCCCCACTCCCCTGAATCTCCACGCTTCCCTCGCCTCCCCCCCCCTCTCTCTCTCTCTCTCTCTCTCTCTCTCTCTCTCTCTCTCTCTCTCTCTCTCTCTCTCTCTCTCTCTCTCTCTCTCTCTCTCTCTCTCTCTCTCTCTCCTTTCCTTCTCTCTGCTTTAGACGGACCGCCTCGTGTCCTCCTCCTCGATATGTGCACGATGTCAACACAAGGCAAGGACTGTTGGTCTTCAGATCCCATTTACGGCCTTTATTAAATCAAGTCGCCGTAATTACAACTATTAACCGACAAGCGACGCACAGAGAGACTGACGTGGCTGGGAGGTAATGGCAGATGGTGGTAACGAACTGCACAGTAATTAAATACTCGAGTTTGATGTACCTTAATTAATCCTGTGAGCAGCAGTAATTTAAATCTAATAACCGGATTACCCTTGCCTCTGTTTCTTGGTCCCTTTAATGTGTTTAGGGAGGACCAATGGGGGGGAGGGGGGGGGGGAGGTGTGGTGTGGTGGGCTAATAGTTGGAGGTGGAAGGATGGTTTGCATGAGGGTGAAGGGAATGGTGCTTTTGGTGGCCTACTCTCACCTTCCTCTCCCTCCCTTCCCTCCCTCTGCCATCTTTCTCGTTCACAGTATTGCCACGACAGAGATAGTCTCCCCCCACACTACATTATTACATTATTGCTTTAGCTTTTGTATCACTACCTCGATTTATTTTCTTGTGTGTGTGTGTGTGTGTGTGTGTGTGTGTGTGTGTGTGTGTGTGTGTGTGTGTGTGTGTGTGTGTGTGTGTGTGTGTGTGTGTGGGTGTGTGTGTGTGTGTGTGTGTGTGTGTGTGTGTGTGTGTGTGTGTGTGTGTGTGTGTGTGTGTGTGTGTGTGTGTGTGTGTGTGTGTGTGTGTGTGTGTGTGTGTGTGTGTGTGTGTGTGTGTGTGTGTGTGTGTGGAGACACGTAGATATATACACTATAAACACTCGTACATAGACGCCTCTGGTGTGCATTTTATTACCACGCATTATCTTCAGGCTTAATTGCACCGTGCATAACGTAATGACCCAAGAATTGTACCACTCAAAGCAGACACTCATTTGTGGTGTTATATTCAAAGTCCCGATTTACATGAACATAAGGGTGTCGCTCGAATGGGTACCGCAAGTCGCATATACAATTCCCAATCCTCAATTGTGCAAAAATAGAGGGGAAAAAATTACGAAAAAAAGTCTCGCAAGAAAACACGAGGAAGCTCACAGGCAGTCCGAAGCCCCCTTGAGAAACTGAGAGAGGTTCTGTCTAGGCTGAGTAAGGGCGTTGTAAACATTACCCTTCGCTGCTATAAATCCCAGCTTACGAGGCCTCGATCACGGCTGAGGCGAAGATAATGGTCACCCCGGCCAGACTCGCGGATACTGACCACCAACACCTCTGTCACTGTGAAGATGGACAAGACACTGCAGCCAAATTATCCCCAACACAAACAAGAACCCGAGGAAACTATTTGGAAGGCCCGTTAATCTGAATGTCTTATTATACCCAAACTTATGAGGCAAAATCAACGGACCACCAATTAATACGAGGCGAAGGAAAAACATGTAAATATCCTCTATGAGTCTTTATGCCTCTATTTAGTCTCTATGATTCAAAAGCCTAAATAGTTACAAAGAGCAAAGAAGGAAACAGATTATTAATATTTATCGGAGTAACGTAATGAATTGAGGTTTAACGTGATTTATATTTCTCTCTTCTCGCACCTTCAAGTATGTTTGTAGTCTGTCACGGACGCTAACGTGACAAACAAGGTTGAAGTGGAACCAACTCAAAATTTTGCATTAGAAGTACCGAACCAAAAACTAACCAGTCGGAAACAAACTGGTTGTCACGGCAGTTATGCAGACACAGGAAATAGAGGATGTAATGCAAGAAAAAAAAGAATATAAATAAAAATGCAAAATGAAAATAGCGACGTTCTGTCCAAGTTAAGGCAGAAAAAAGCCAGACAAAAAGTATGACAAAACTATATTTATTTTTCCCATGAAACTTGCGAGTAATTATAAGTGTATACAACTTCAACACGGGGAGTCAGCCAGTCCGCTCGTTTATAAGTTTGCGTTGTACGTCTGGCTGTTTTCTGCCTTAATAACTTTGGTCTGTTTTACACTCCTGGCCTCTACTAGCACACACACACACACACACACACACTTCACGCCTCCCGCACGCGTCCCTCCACACTTCTCTTTCCGGACCTTAGACGCGAGAGTAAATCGATGAGAGAAGCGAGGCGAGGCAGTAGAGGAAGGGACGAGGGAACTAGCCGAAGGAAGAAACGGGGAGGGCGTGGAAGTTAGCCATAGATTTACGAGAAGAAGAAGGTGGAGAGGCTCGGAAGTAGGAGGAGGAAGAGGAGTTACTTGATGACTGGAAGGCTGACTCGGCAGGTGAAGGAAAGAAGGAAGAGGGATACTAACCTAAAATAAGTTGAGAAAATCTATCGGGAAGAATTGGAAGAACCTTTAGAAGATGTGATCCGGGGAGGAGAACTTTAAGTGATGCAGAGAAGAAAAATGTAAGTATAATAATAATAATAATAATTTTATTCTCGCCCGGAGGCATACAGACAAAAAACAAAGCAACAAGAACAAGCCAAGTACTAGAGCAAAAACTAAAAACAAGAACAAGGTACAGGCACATTAGGGGACACAGTATCAAAGTGCATAAAAAAGCATACATGGACACCTGTGCTACCCCACATTCTGCACAAACAGCAGACCCAGCCACCGCTGTTGTATAGGTCCACATACATAGGCCGAGCTCTGCCTGACAGAGGTGATGATGGAGTTCGTGGAGAGCTCCACCCTACTCCTTAAACTGAACACGGAGTGTCGACGGATCACATCCAGATTGTTCACCCCGTTCCTAGCGAAAGCCAGGGACGAGCTGCACCACCTGGGCAGCCCCAGAAGCCTCTTAATGATGTCATTGTGACATCCTTATAGTTGTGTTGGTATGGATTAAATGGTGAGGAAATACAGATTGAGGTTAGTAGGAAAACTTAAAAGGCTTAAAAGACAGTGGATAAACTTGAGAAAGGACGGCTATGGGTAAGAAAATATATGGGATGAAAAGGTAGCAAATTGGTTAAAGGTATATATGTGAAAACTTATATTCTAGGGAGACAAGGAGGAGGAGGAGAAGAAGGAGGAGGAAGAGAAAAATTTAGCATTATAAAATGTATCGTAACTTTACTAGAGTGCCTCGGACAATAGATTACATGTTTGTTGGAAAGGATTTGAGCTGCAGGACATGGTATGGCTATGCTGGGATGAGCAGGACAAGGGGAAGCAGGGGGGATGGGGGGCATAAGAAGGGTAGGGTAGGGGCAGGACGGGCAGGGCGGGGCAGGACGGAGTAAGACAGTGGCGGAACATTGTTAAGGGTTGCTGCATATGAGACACGAACATAAAAATTATATTACATTTTTTTGGATGGAATAACTTCCCCCTTACAGTTACGTGAGAGAGCATTAAAGAGAGAGGTGTGTTAAGTGGAGAGAAGTGGCAAGATAGGAAGGAAGGAGAGAAGGTAGAGGAGATGATACAGAGAACATAAGATGAAGAGGAAGATATATGAAAGGAGATAAAAGGTGGCGAGAAGAAAAGATACGTAAATTGAAGACAAGGAGGAGGAAGAAGAGGAGGAAGACAAAGGATAAAATCTTTCTTTATCTACAGATCTAATACAATTTTATTATTTTCAAAGAGCGGCAGAGGGAGTGAGGCGACTTCATTTTTTGTTTTTCTTTCTCCTCGCCTTGGCCATCCCTTCAACACGCCGCGGGGCAGGATATGTGAGGGCGGGGACCTACCGACGCAGGATTTGTGGGGCGAAGGGAAATCGTAGGAGGCATAAAAGAAGGAAAAAAAAACCTTAGCTGAAGATAATGTTACATGGGAAACCGATTGATGCATTTTATATATTCCTGGGAAAGCTTTTATGGTGTTTCGAGTATACTAAAATAGCAAAAACTACTACTACTTCTACAATCACGTTTATAACCACTACTATAATTGCTACTATAACTCTTACTACCATTCCCGTTACGAATAAAAATACTATCGCTACTACAACTACCACTGCAACCACTACTTCTTACTAACTATCTAACTATTACCATTTACTGCAACCAAACTTCACCACTACAGACTAAAAATCCTTCATACGTCACTTTCCACTTCACTTAATCTAACGTTTCCTCCTCCAGTTGGCATCCCACTCTGACTCCACACACATAACAGTCCCAGGGGCACGAACTTCGACGAGGAGTTGGGGCTGGGCTGAGGTAGGGGAACGAGGAAAGGGACGGCGGAAGATAAAGGGAGGAGAGAATCTAGTAAAATATAGAGAGAAGGAAAGGGCGGTAAGGAGGGGGGGTTGTCTCCGGTCCGATGCTCACAGTACAAGATATAACAAGCGAAGGAGAGTGTTGGGTGCCGCGATGTGTAGGGGAACACCTCATTAAAAGTTGGTCAGGAGTGTCCTTGGAGAGGACTAGTTAGGGACAACGTGCGTGTATAGGCCCAACGTGCGAGGCGGGGGAGGGGGGGGGGAGAGAGAGAGAGAGAGAGAGAGAGAGAGAGAGAGAGAGAGAGAGAGAGAGAGAGAGAGAGAGAGAGAGAGAAGAGAGAGAGAGAGAGAGAGAGAGAGAGAGAGAGAGAGAGAGAGAGAGAGAGAGAGAGGAAAGAGCCGGTAATGACGGTGATGAAAGATAAGTATCTGTAAACAAAAGCTACTGGAGAGGTTACTTTACTGATAAAAAAGATAACGAAAGGAAGATAAAAACGGAGAAGCAAAGAAATGGGTCAAAAGAGCTCATTTTTACCTCTGTTGTTGTATCATCTAAAACGTCAAAGAAAATATATACTCTAAGATTCTCCTTTGCCATCCTTTACCTCTAAATAAAATACTGTTACTGAATATTTTCAAATCGCTACTATCACTTCATTCCCAAAACAGCTTGAAGCCACTGAATCTATTTTCATTAGTGTCGAATAAATCATATTTTCAAGAATATGTGGGAAGGAAAAAAAAAGAGAAAAAAAAGATAAATGTTGCGTGAGAAAGATGTTTCGCTCCACTGACGAAATTTGTATGAGTCAGGTTTTAATCTAGAATATGATGATGAAAAAGATGAAGAAAGAAAATAAGACGACGGAGAAGAATTTGAACAAGGAAAAGAGAAAATTGAAGATGATGAAAAAATATAAAAAGGATGGCAAAAAAATGAAAGGGAGGAGAAAAGAAGTAAAAAAGAGGAAGACGACGAAAAGAAAGAAAAAAGGAGATTAGGGAGATGATGAAAACAAAAAGGAGAGAGAAGAAGAACAAGAACGAGATGATTATGATGATGACAAAAAGATATAGAGGAGTAAGAGGAGAAGAAGGGGGAAGAGGAGAAAGAGGAGAAAACGAACAGGAGACCGAGGTAAAGTAAAGCAGAAGAAAGAAGAAAGAAAAGAAAGAAGCGAACGTGGAGAAAAACATTTGAGGGTAGAATGAAGAAAGCTTAACAAGAGAGGCTAAATAGATGTCATTTCATGATAGTTAAGTAAGAGCAGAATCACTATGAGTGGAGGAGCTCTTTGCCTACTGAAGACGTTTGCTGAGGAGGATGTCTTAGAGAACTGAGGAGCCCTTGGGGGGGTGAACAGCTCGACTGCAGCTACTCCGAATGACGTCTCTCTCTCTCTCTCTCTCTCTCTCTCTCTCTCTCTCTCTCTCTTCTCTCTCTCTCTCTCTCTCTCTCTCTCTCTCTCTCTCTCTCTCTCTCTCTCAGATATGCAGAAAGGAAACAAGAAAGAAGAGGAGAAGGAGGAGGAGGGTGAAGGAATAAAAAAAAGCATTTCGAGTGTATTGAACAAAAGGATGATGCTTCTCAGAGTGGCCACATTGCCTTTCAGGGGCGGCGCACACCTTTAGGTCGCTGGCCTTCCTGCAGTAATGCTTGAGGCGCCGTCAGATCAAGTATTCTTTTCCCAGGTGCGCCTCCGCCTTCCCTAAACCTTCATATATTACGTGTGTGTGTGTGTGTGTGTGTGTGTGTGTGTGTGTGTGTGTGTGTGTGTGTGTGTGTGTGTGTGTGTGTGTGTGTGTGTGTGTGTGTGTGTGTGTGTGTGTGTGTGTGTGTGTGTGTGTGTGTGTGTGTGTGTGTGTGTGTGCGCGTGTGTGTGACTGTGTGTCAGTCTAGGTCAGCCTGAGTATTAAACAGAGTGATTTGATAACTAGGGCAGACAAGGTGTTACTGGAAGACACACCCACGGAACCACCATAAAACAAGCCATTATACAACATTATACAACACACACGCGTCCGTACAAATAATAGACCTTCGTGATATTACCTGATGAAATGACTTTTAACCTATATTTTTTCCTCCTCTAACATCCCCCCCCCCCCTCCTCCTTGCTGGTGTTGTGTGTGGCGGGTACGGGTGAGGAGTGAGGTGTGTGGTGGTAGTGAGGTGGAAAGGTGTGGTTGATCATTAACCGCAGAGACTTTGTTGATTCTACGTCCGCTAATTACATAAAGTGGTGCTGGCGGTTGCTCATTGTTAGCTGACATGAAACCTTTTGCTGCAGGGAGGATTTTTTTACAAAGGATTACAAAGGAAACACAAAACAGCAACAGACCGATAGGTCCTTACAAGGCTGTTTGCTTTATCTACACTACACTAACTAGATAATAAGAGAGAAAGGATAGGAAAGTAGAAGGCTCCTCCCCACCCACCCATCCCTCCAGCCGAGGAGGAGGAGGAGGAGGAGGAGGAGGAGGAGGAGAGGAACCCGAGAATGGAGGAAGAGGAAGGGTTATAAGCAAAATATATAACGTTAGATGTCAGAAAATATCATAAATACGGCTTATATTTTGTCTCGTTAATTGAATTCCTGTACTAATTACAACTTCCACATCTGAGAGGACACGAAAGGTTCCTCAAGTGCATTAACAAGGTAACGAGAGGGTGATTGATGCCATTTTGCTGCTTGAACATTAGAAAAACCCTATCCTCTGAGATGCGTCCTAACTAATGTTTTTTCTAAATCATTTACACCACTGGGATAGTCTGATTTAATGTTGTTTAGTCTTATCATATTAATCTCAATCTATTCCAAATATTTTTATTCTCCTACCACTACCAATCTTAACACATCCTCCTCCTCCTCTTCCTCCTTCTCCTACTCTAGTGCTATTCATTAAGTCATGTTTTGTAATTACGCCATGTTGACGTCAGGACACCAAACGCAATAGAATTTCAGGGACAAACTCGTGCAATGTTTCTCTTCCTTATTTAACCTTTAACTCATGTCTCTCTGAATATACCTGTCCTACCTTTCCTTTTCCCTTCATCTAATTTTCTGTTTATCTAACCGTCTATTCCTGTCCCATTCATACCATTGTACAGAGATTTGCTTTCACTTCTTGCTAACACTTCGCCATTAAGTTTCTCTCTTATTAACCTCTTCGTTATGCCGTTTTATGTCCTTTTCATCTATTTTCTCCTCATCGGCTTCTTTCCTCGCAGCCTTTAATGCCCCCGCGCCCTTCTTTCCCCTCGGCTCTTAATCCATTCTTGCTCCTTTCCCAGGTTCTTCAAAACACCACCTCCCTCTCCTTGACTTTTCACCACTCCGCTAATCCCCTCTCCAATCTGACGTCTCTCTCTCTCTCTCTCTCTCTCTCTCTCTCTCTCTCTCTCTCTCTCTCTCTCTCAAAAAATTCACTCTCATAGAATCTCATTACTCTGTTTTCGCTGCATGTCGAGAAAATTATAGTCGACTACGTGAGCCAAGATGCAGTGTTCAGTGCAAATGAATGAGAACTTTTTATGAATCGTGTAAGGCTTCCGTTGGTAATACGATCCCGTTTTGGTAATACGCGATAGTACAGATTACATGAGTGATGGGTCTGAGCCGTTAAGAGGATGGGGACGCGGTGTTATTATTGTGGGTTTTGTGTATTGTGGATATTGAAAAGGCACGTGTCATGCTTGAAAAAGAAGAATATATAAATGTTACATGAAATTGCTGAATGTATATGAAAAAAGAATGAATGTTCGTATGAAAAAGCCCAATAAAACTTGTAAAATTGTTGTTATTCACAATAGAAGCGCCACACACACACACACACACACACACACACACACACACACACACACACACACACACACACACACACACACACATGGGAAGGAGGGGAGGCAAAATGCTAGTAAATAAAAGCAGCTTACAGTTTCCTCATCCCATCTTGACGAAACTCTTAACAACCAAATCTTCTTGAAAGTCACAAAAATAGATATGAAGAAAAACTTAATCAGAAAGTCATGTGTGAAAAGCGATTCATTTTTTCTCCTAAGCGGAGCACAATCATGGAAAATGTAGTTTTTCGAATATTTGTTTTTCTATTCTTTTTGACTATTAAAAACTCCCAATCAAAATAAAAAAATATCGAAAAGAAAGAAAATCAAACAATACTGAAATAATTAGAATGAAAATAAGATAATTGATAAGAAATATAGCAAGACAACATTCATACTGATAAATCTCAACATCAACACTTCCGAAAAAACAGTTCGCTATTGAAACGCCTCTCATTAACACCGCAGACTTTACTTAAACGTGCGAGAGTAAGAAAAAACAATAAGAGGCTGAAGGGGAAGAGAATGAATGGTCAGAAGGGGGCAAGGGAGTAGGAGGAGGTGGGGAGAAAAGAGAGGGAAGGAGGTAAAGAGGGAGGGAGGTAAGGAGGTAAGGAGGTATGAAGGGAAGGAGGGAAGGGGGATGAGATGAGAGAGATTCGTGGCTTTGTTGTGGTGGCTTTCGAGTGGTTTGGTCTCTCATACGTCACATTAAGTTAAGTTACTTCCTCTCTCTCTCTCTCTCTCTCTTTATTTCTC
>JACEEZ010019208.1:297500-300000 GCA_016584305.1 Chionoecetes opilio
TATGTTAAGAAACTGATATTTAACAATCATCATAATAGTATACGCTGTAAAGACCTTTAAATATCAACACTGGCTTTTCAATGCTTTAGTTTTGAGCAAGCTAAAATTCCCAACACTAATTCCAGCCCCAAATGAAAGGTGACAGTTTGCGAGATGCAGTATTTGCGCCTTAATGCAAGCTTCCCTCCGAATACTGATAAGGGTATCGTATATATTGTTTATCTTCAGCACCGCCAAAGGTGTAGTTCCCGAAGCGACCAGCTTTCACCTTCATAAAATGTGCAGTGTAATGAGCGTCTCTCCTTCCCCCCCCCCCCCCCCCCCCCCATCGCTTCCTGACATCCACCTACCTGCTAAATTATACCTCCCTCTCCTTCCAGCACATCCCACCACACATCGCACATCACCCTCATTGATCTGCTTTAAGAACTACACGCCTAAATACGGCAAACATTATAATTTCTTCACTATATTTCGTCATGTGGTTCTTGTGGTAATGCATAATAGCAGTGAGTTTAGGTATATACTTGCATTTTCTCTGCTTAAAACGTGGACATTACACGAATGTATTTTGGTGAAAGCCTTGTATCATTCACACACACAACAAAAAGTTGAATAGAATCTTATGACGACTCATCTTTCCTCTGAACACAATACACACAGAGCATATTAAATTACACCAACTCAAAAAAAAGTATATCAATACAATACTTGGAAATATATGAAAACCAGTCAAAATACAAAATGGAAAACGCCACACGCGATATATTGGTAACGAATAGATAACACAGGCGGGCGGGAGAGAACGAGGAACGGAGGGTCGATTAAAAGTAAATTAGCCACATATCAATTCTGCCACGGCTGGACACACCACCACGTCCCTCCACCATGCCTCGTCGCACTCACACAATAGCACGAGGGCTCCACCATTATCCTCAAGACCCAGATCGGCCCTTAACGAGGCTCCGCAGGCAGGTACACGTAGGAGCGAGCAGACCTAGAGAAGAATAGGCAGCCAGTCCTCTTTTGTGGTGCCATCTCCCCCGTCTGTACTCGAGCTGGCGCTAATCGATGGCGGTCTAGCTCAGCGTCCGCCGTGAAGAGGTAACTAGGACACACGGTACTTTGGATAGAGGTTTTACGGGGTATTGTTAATGAAAGGGAGGCTTAGCAGGAAACGAAGGAACGGATGGAAGCGTGGTCTTATGCGGAGGGGTGTCAGACGTATACGTAATTAAAGTGTAACATTTGCTTTGACTAAACGTACTTCGTGTTACAGGATTAAGGCCAATTGAAGTGTTACATGCAAGGCACTAGAATGACCTAGACGTTAGAAGTTGTTGTGATATTATTAAAGTGAAAAAAAAGGTGTGTGTGGGCAGAGAAGAGAACACAAAGGCCGAGGTTAAAGGAATGGTATTAAGACGCCTGTGGGTTAAAGAAATGGTGCTGAGGTTAAAAGGGTTAAAGGGAATAGAACCTCACGGAGTGTTTAGAAAGAAAAATACAAGAAACAAAGATAGGAAAATAGGATAAAGACGGTGAGTATTATGACAATTAAATAATGAAGGTATATAAACAACGGTAATAATTCAGAGGAAACATACGAACGTCCTAAAGGGGTGTAAATATAAACCAGAGTCTTTATTTAAGAGTGGGATGGAGGTTCAGACACAAGGCAGAACATGGACAGATTAATAATGGAGGAGAGAACATACTGTGTCAGCTATTTTCTTAAGGGCGGCTCCTCGGAAAGATGTTATTCAGCTCTTTTAAAAGGCCACGAAAGCACGGCAGGTAATTATATAAAGATACTGTCATATATATATATATATATATATATATATATATTATATATATATATATACTCAGCTTTTATTTTCACATTTATTTATATTTATTCGTTGGAAGGTGTAACAAAAAAGGAGCGACTTCTCTCTCTCTCTCTCTCTCTCTCTCTCTCTCTCTCTCTCTCTCTCTCTCTCTCTCTCTCTCTCTCTCTCTTTCTCTCTCTCTCTCTTTCTTTTTCTAGCCTTTCCTACACATACGCTCTCGCTTTTCCCTTCTCCTAGTAACGCACGGAACCCACATTATGCTTAAGAAGTGGAAAATTGCAGGAACTTTTGCATAAGAGCTTCCAAAACCTTGCCGTCAGGAATAGTGCATAAAGGGGGAAAAATTATGAAGGAGAAAAAGGGGAAAAACAACCTCCATACTTTGAAAAAAATCTGAATTATGTGAGTTATACGAGAAAAGTATTGTACGAGTAATAACGGATTGTGTGTCTGTAACTTTGCCGATTGCTATTTGACTACAGTTTTGTTCGAGTGGAAAATCCTGGTATGAAATTAACATGGATGAAGTCAGAAACGGAATCTATATATAGCCGCCAGGGTCTTGAGAGGATGGTTGGGCTCCAAGCTGAGAGACATTGACAGAGAAAAGGCCAGAGGGATAGACACATAAACCGATAGAAAGACAAAGAAAAAGGAGAGAAAAA
>JACEEZ010019208.1:307500-337500 GCA_016584305.1 Chionoecetes opilio
ACGAAATAGAGTATAATTTGGCATAGCATTTGAGTATAGAGTAGCAATAGAGAATAATTTAGCATTTGAGCATAGGCGATATAAAGATGCAGGAGGCATAATGAGGAGGTAAAGTAGATGTGTTCCCCTGGCACTTACCTCTGATTCCCGGGGCGGTGAGGAGCAGGAAGGCGACGCAGAGGGTGGTGGCTCGGCTGCTGCACATCTTGCGTCTCACACACACCATGACACGGCGGGGCAGCGGCAGGCTCAGAGGGAACATCCAGTAGCGCACATAGCAAGGAAAACACACACACGCACGCACACACACGTAAACTCGAACGCACACACGGTTAAACAGAAGGAGTGTTGGCAACTACGGTCAATTTGTCTTGAGACCGTCAGAGAATATCCAGATTTCTCTCTCTCGATCTGGAGTCAATTTATGGACGCCGGAGGAGCTTCGCCTCTGACATACCGGACACGATTCCAAAACAAGTTTTCAAAAAGGATCCTGTGCACTGTATTTTTATCTTTTCTTTACCACTAGAACTGTTAGAATGTCCCTTAGCAAAGACTTGGGGAATGACACTCACAGTCTTCCAGTGTCCTCGCTACAGTGTATTCCTTCAAGCTAGCGCTCTAGAGACATCTCGACTCGTAGCCAACTTCCAGGGCATGTAAGCACTTCCTACAGCCAGGGTTCAGGGAGATGCAGGCAGCAGCGGGAGGGGCTGCCTCGTGCCCGGCTCACCTCGCATGCCTGTCTCCATGGATGCCCCAGAGTCTTCGCTTTGCCCGCTGGCCACCAGGTGTCATTCTAAAGGTTAATCATATTTGCTATCACATATATTTTCACATTAACTCACTGTAAAAGCACAACAGTGTACACTTGTTTCAGGTGTTATTTACAGTATGTGTTTATCCTGTAATCAACTCTGTCGCGCTAGACTTATCACTGGATTGGTATCACCTGTTTAAAGACAAACAACAGCTACACATAAAAACATGTTTCCTCTTTCACTAGCATGTGACCTATCATTTGGCACATCACATACTATTCACTTTAAATTCATAAAAGCGAAATGTTTTGGATGCGGATGTTTTGTCATTTATGTGTGTGTGTGTGTGTGTGTGTGTGTGTGTGTGTGTGTGTGTGTGTGTGTGTGTGTGTGTGTGTGTGTGTGTGTTGTGTGTGTGGTGTGTGTGTGTGTGTGTGTGTGTGTGTTGTGTGTGTTGTGTGTGTGTGTGTGTGTGTGTGTGTGTGTGTGTGTGTGTGTGTGTGTGTGTGTGTGTGTGTGTGTGTGTGTGTGTGTGTGTGTGTGTGTGTGTGTGTGTGTGTGTGTGATTGCACAAACTTGGAGTGAGAGTTAGCTAAAAACAATACATAACTTTTACAATATATATTGCAAGTAACATAAATCATTATCATATACGTACAAACAAACAATAGAAGAACGAAAATCAGGGTAGAAAATAGTTCCCTTTTGTAAATATCGCTTTTTGGAACGCATATATATATATTATATACAAATGGGTGTCTTTCTAGAGTAAACACACTTTTTTATGCACAGCAGAGAAAGATAAAAATAATTGCAACAATGATCTGCTATTACACAGAAAAAAGTATTTCCTAATATGCAAAGACACAAGAGAACTTTGCATATATTCAAGAATTCGAACAAAAATGCCAAAAACAACAATACACTTAATCTCTTTTACAGCAAGACTGGTCGCAACATCTGTGCAAGCTTCTAAATTTGAAGACAATCGACCGAGAGTCCAGTAGAATCGGACTGAGAAAAACCCCTAAAATATGCAAAGGTATGAAACATTGAAGGCTTACAAGTTCCCTGCCTCAAGCCTCCAGCCACTCACTCCATCTGCTGCGACTAGAACCTACGTAGGTATTGCATTTACTTTGGTTCCTGCTCATCTCCAAGTAACGTCCCCAATTTTCAAGCGCCGCCTCGCTGCACACTCGTTACATATTCACTCTTATAAATCTGTCATAACGTTTCAAAGCCTTGATAAGAAACACGCCTCCGTTTTATGCCGTGATGGCATTGACTTATTAATAGGATCCCAGCACGATGAAAGGGGATCGGCGCACTTGGCATTAATTCAGATATTCCCGCAAAAGATATCAGGGGGAGAAAAGGGGACGATGCATTTCCAAGATACCTTCATCAAAAAATATATCATAAGAAAAAAATTGGTAATTACAAACACTTTATGATAGCTTGCAAAGATTGTAGTTACTCACTCTTCTTGAACACTAATCATTCTTGCCTGAAATATTAAAATTTGAAAATACAACACCACCGAGAATTCACTTCACATTCATAGCAATACGAGCAGACGCCTGACTTTCACGCAAACGTATTCCCGCGGGATTGGTTTCTTTCGTGATGCATGAAGATTGCTCTAAATAATGTGCAGTGGAACAAATCTTCAAAGGGTGATGGTCAAGGACATCTTTCCAACACGCCATCTACGCTGCAGTGTTATCTTTGTTTACATTGATGCCAGTTTTCTACCACCTGCATCCCACATACCTCGCACAGCAGGTTTCAAAGTGCTAAATAATATATCGCTAAATTCATGATTTGTAAAGCCGTGATCACGAAATGTCAGCATCCGAACAATCCTGATAGTCTTCTTACGACATTATTTTCTCCAATTGGATTCCCTGTCTTTTGTTCCAACGAAGATTTATATAATTAAACAGCAACTCAGTAACAGAAACTCAGTGAACTCAAGGCCGTTTACTATCCCATTACCTCTCCGAGATTATTTGATTCAAGCCGATTAGTTGAAAAAGTTCTAAAATATACTTGTTTACAATGGATTATAAGACACTAATTCACTGATATTCAAACTAACAATTTCTTTCACTCGCTAAATAATTACATGTTCATTCAATTGAATATATAAAATTTCAATATTTTCTTTCATTATTCTCTAATACTATTAAATAAAGCTCGGTTTTCTAGGCGTGTGCAACTGTGCATGCGTGCGTGCCTCGGAGCGCTCGTGTAGGTTTGCATTCGGTATTATGTACGTGTATGTATTGCTACGCACCTGTGACTCTCTATAGGACAGGTATATACAGGAAATGAAAACGTGACCTGCGTGCGTGGGTCAGTGTATAGAGCGCTTCCAGGAAAAGTGATCACCGCAACTGCGATGACCCAACGCGACCAACTGGATCTTTCACTTTCCCTAAAAAAAAACCCCACTCCGAAAAATGTACCTGTTCGCTCTCCTACAGCCAATCACTGTCTCCCATTTCTTCAGCAAGATAAACATGGACTCACACACACACACACACAAAGAAATGCAATATTCAAAATCGATTTAAAAAAACCCCTTAATACTCTCTAACAAAATTACTCAAACAAACATTTCATTATAAATAGGTTAATTAAGGCACTCTTACAATAAATATGTAGTAAAGCAAGATAGATAGAGAGAGAGAGAGAGAGAGAGAGAGAGAGAGAGAGAGAGAGAGAGAGAGAGAGAGAGAGAGAGAGAGAAGAGAGGAGAGAGAGAGAGAGAGAGAGAGAGAGAGAGAGAGAGAGAGAGAGAGAGAGAGAGAGAGAAAAAAAAAAAGAGAGAAAAAAAATGTATATATCATTAAGGATGAGAACTAAACCTTGGGAGAGAGTTGGAACACCTTATCATCATTAGTTAATGAGGAAAGGTAAGTCAGCAGGTAAGGGCGTCCATGCAGCAGGTGTGTAAGGGAGACGGATAAGCAGGGAAGAAGTGAAGCAGAACCGGCGACTGTGATGCATAATGGCGTGGGAAAAACTGAGGTGCCTAGTAAAGTGATTCAATGAGGTGGTTCAAAGAAATTATATGATTGTGAAGACTCTCATTGCTTTGATCATAAGTATCCTTCTCTTCTCTCCCTTTAACTTATTATCAGTTTTTTTCTTTCTTCATTCATTTCCCTCGAGTGTTCTCCAAATCTTATTAATAAGTCAACACTCACCTAAATTGCAATTCATTTATCCTGATCACGATTTGTATCCCTTCTTTCTTTATCTATTAATTATTTCATCCTTATCCTTATTCCTTGCTGAAGTCGCGTTACCCTTTTCACTAAACTTTACCTTCTTCCTAACAACCATGATCCCCCGTCCTCCCTTCCCCATTAAAGGTAATTTGGTTCATTTACCACCAAGGTCACAGTCACCCTTCCTTCTCTCCCTGCCCCGCCCCGTCCCGCCCCGCCCCGCCCATCTCAAGCCTTCAGCCATCACCAAACACTCCGGGTCTTCTAGGGGCACCGTCACCTTCATATGTTTCCTGTCCCGATAATTGTGTTGGCGTGTCTGGCGTCCGTTTCTCCATATGTATGAGTGGGTCTGGTGCACGCTTGCTGTGTATCATTGTATATCTAATGTTTGTCCTGACTCACTCCTCTTCCTTCCTTTTTATTCATGGGTGCTAAATTATAGTTTCTTCTTACCTAGCTATCTATCATCTATCGATCCTATTATACATAAGTTCATTCATCTATTTAAGGGATATACAGACAAAAACAAGCGAACGGAAAGAGTGAGAAAGAGAAAAAAACATGAGTATTAGAAGACATGTAGAAATTAAAACAAGAGCTAATAAAACAAATAAACGTAACACACACACACACACACACACACACACACACACACACACACACACACACACAAGAGTAAACACCGTCAAGAGCGTCTCATAAATAACTCAAGCCTCGTTATCCTGTCAATCAATCACACAGAGAATTCAAAACGACGCTTTCGAGAGGCAATTCCACTTTTCAAGCCATAATTTGGGGATTCTTTTAATGATTTCAACTGTAGAGGAGAGAGATCTAGGAAAAAAAACTATATAAATGCTCTCTCTCTCACTTTATCTGGGACGTGAACGTATGTAGGAATAAATGACAGAATGAAATGAGCAAAAAAATTGAGGCTTTGACACTATTGGCATTACAGTACAAAGCCGTGAATTGCGACCCTGAAGCAAATATTAACAAAAGGCTGAAATGTGTACGCTATAGAAAGCTTCCCAAATTACACTCCATGCGCAACATGGATCCGAGTTCAGAACAAAGAGCATTATTATACATATTTAGAGCCGTAAAGTAGGACATGGAGCCCTTTAGTACGAAATGAAGCGATAAACACACTCAACCTGTAATACCCAATGCGAAAACAGCGACAATAATGCAGGGAAACAAAAAAATATTCAATAAAATAACAACAGACTATCGATTCCTGGACCAAACCGTCGACTTTCGCCTATTTAGCCTTTTTTTTGTTTCTCTCATTGCTTTTGTTGATATGCTCCATCTATCAGTGAGTGAGAGAGACAGATAAAGTCAATAAGTCAGTCTCAGTCTCTCTCTCTCTCTCTCTCTCTCTCTCTCTCTCTCTCTCTCTCTCTCTCTCTCTCTCTCTCTCTCTCTCTCTCTCTCAGTAACTTTCACCCTCATACAATTCATCCCAATCCACAACTTCCAATCTTTCACCATTATAATCACATCATGTACCAGTATAGGCCTATAAGCCTAATAGCTAACTCCATTCATCCCCCTAACCCTGACTCCTCCCTTCCTTGCACCCTTTCACTAATCATCAACACCCAACTGATCACAACATACCATTTAAACACACCGGTAGGCCATTAACCCTTAATTCCCACGTCGGCATTATATATTCATCAAGATCATTATATATTCAACTCAACAATCGTAGACTAATCGATATAAAGGAAAAATCATGTAGTCAAGAACAAAGGCATTAAAGGTGCTTCAGAAGGCTCAAAGGAGGGTGAGGTTCGCCATTTTTTCTAATACAGGACATGATAAGTTATGGAAACCGGGTTGGACTGTGAGAGAGATGGCATGTAAATCGGGAGAGGTGGAAAAGAGGACTGAGTGGGAGAGGTATACGTGGAAGAAGACTTGAGTGGCAGAGCAATGACAGGGAAAAGGTGGGTGGGAGATGGATTAGGTGGGAGAGGGACGAGAGGGGAAGGGTGGGAGATGCAGGGGAGAAGGAAGGTTTGCAGCTTGAACTGAGTGTGAAATCAAATTATTGAACGGCTTCAAGGTACGTTTTGCTTTGTTTGTGTTTGTACAACTACTACAACATGTACTATTAATATTACTACTACTATTACACCCCTAATACTACTACTACCACTGGAACTTTTACTATTGGTATAAAACTATCAACACCAATATTTTAAAGAGTATTAACGCAAACCTAATATATGAAAAAAGATGTGAAAGCAGATCTCAAGGATGATGAATGACCTTGTAGCTGTCTGTCAAATATTGGAAAGCAAAAGTCAGGATCATTGAAAACTTACGAGAAGTCTATTGATTATTAGGATCCATTGAGAGAGAGAGAGAGAGAGAGAGAGAGAGAGAGAGAGAGAGAGAGAGAGAGAGAGAGAGAGAGAGAGAGAGAGAGAGAGAGAGAGAGAGAGAGAGAGAGAGAGAGAGAGAGAGAGAGAGAGAGAGAGAGAGAGAGAGAGAGCCATAACATTTTCAATAATGACAATTACTATATTAACAATAAAAATAATAATAACAATAATAATAATGACAAAAACTAACAAAATAAAGTCATGATAGCCACATCAAAATTCAAAACATTCATGCGACTGACTTTTATCTTTATTCACAGCACTTTGAGTTGGATCCAGCTAATGCCAAAAAGTGAAGTTACAGCTCTCTCTATCTCTCTCTCTCTCTCTCTCCATTCCATTCCATTCCGGGGTCCACTCTTTCCTTTTATCTACTATTCCAAAGCCTTCACAGTTGCTTCCCGTCACGCCTTATGGCTAAAAAAGAAGGTTGAGTAAGACTGACTGGCATGGCTAACGCGAGATAATGTCCCGGCAAAGTACGCGGATTCGTCAGTGTCTGTATCATCGCCTTTACATGTCAAGAATTCAGTATCTCTCTCTCTCTCTCTCTCTCTCTCTCTCTTGTTCATTATTCTAAATCGACTGGAAAAACTTCTTCCACGAATATCTTAATCGATGGCGAGTCTAGAATTACCGATACCAAAATATATGTCCCCGTATTGTAGGACATAAAATAGAAAAATAAAAGCAAGCTTTATGATCGATCTTCGTAGTAGTTCATATTTCACCATAGATTAAAAAACGATGCGCTCTTAAAGGTCAGGTGGATGAAGGAGGTGGAGGGACGAAGGGGGGAGGGGGGTCAGTCGTAGGGTGGCATAAAAATCATAGTTTATGGGTCGTACTGCCTGTTGTGGTCCCGCCTTTGAGTGTGTGTGTCGTGTTGTATGTCGTATGAGTAATGTCCTCAGCTACCCATTAATAGTACTGTAGTGTAGGTGAGTGAATGGTAGCAATGACCCGTGTGTGTGTGTGTGTGTGTGTGTGTGTGTGTGTGTGTGTGTTAGTGAGTGAGTGTGTGTGTGTGTGTGTGTGTGTGTGTGTGTGTGTGTGTGTGTGTGTGTGTGTGTGTGTGTGTGTGTGTGTGTGTGTGTGTGTCAGGAGAGCAGCGTTACTGAGGCTGAACACGTACCTCGCGATTGCTTTCAGTCGAGCTACCTCTTGCAAACTTCTTCAGAATTCTTTATTACTTTTCTTTTCTATTTTTTTCCCAAACCGAGAACATACAGCGCCACTTGGCCGTCAGTGTGTTCCTTGCATCAGCACAGTAGCGCAGACAGGCACACCCAGTTGAACGGTTACTACCACTTATAGTTTTTTTTCGACAGTTACAATAAAGTTTGCAGGGGAAATGGAATGAAGAGTGGCACGTATTGAAACCATTCGAGTGCTATGTGAATGCCAGGGACACTGATACTCTACAGACACCGATACGTGGATAGGTACAAAGCGATAGATACACCTGCGAGGCATCAATACAGATCGGCGGAGACATCAGCCTTCAGAGTACCGGGAGGTAAATCGGTACCTCTCGATTGCCATGTATGTCTCGGGAAGAGGGAATTCCATGCGACTTGAGGACAAAGCAAACAGTTTCGTCTAAAGCCGGAGGGTGAGACAACACTACCCGACAGACGCTTCCAGGCTGTCAGTTTCCGAGGCTACTGTAGCTTGAGGGAGAAGGTCTTGTTTCTGACGCTGCATGCAAACTATCACTGCACAAGGGCGACTATTACACGTAGTAAAACAGACCTTCTTTAGACCTTCAATGCGGACCTTCTGTGTAGACCTTCATGTGAGGAAAAATTATTGACCCAGACGTTAGCCCATGACTATGCATGTTAGTCTTATCTGTTGGTTTTCAGTATAACACAAAAGGAAAGCAAGAACTCAAAGACATGACAAAAAAATAATATATTTTTTTCTTTTTGTGTGAAATCTCCCGGCTTAACACTCCCACCTGCCGCCGCACGTCACCTGGTGGAGGACGCGACACGATGACGGCTGTCGGGATTCAAGGCTACATACAAGATACACAGTCACACGCCTGCCTGAACGACAACACCAAAGCAACACTATGCACAATGCAGCAGAACACACACACACACACACACACACACACACATAATTCTCTAGGACCTTTCTACCGCATTCAGACTCACACAGCTCCTAAACTTCGGTTTTAATCATTTCCGATCCATCTCGATTTTTTCTTTGACGCGGCATTAGTGTTTTTCGCGATATCTTTCACCGAACCAAAATTGTATTAACTTCGTTCGCCGGTAAATGTCTTGCACACGACTCATCTTATCCATTTAGGGTTATTTACATCAACGTTGAATTGCTTACGTTGACTGAAACAAAGACATTCGAGCCAAAGTCCCTTCTGGTAAAATATCGTGCCGGTGAACACAGATTATGCTATTACATTCGGTGTCATTTTCTCATTAAAGATTCAATACAGCTTTGCAGGTAATCCTCTTCTTAACACAAAACTAATACAGATCAACTAAGCCTGCAAGTTCGAGGTTACAACTTAAATCTTCCGGTCACCGCCAAACAAGAATATCATGTGGTGCATTCCTGCATAAATAGGTAGAATACTTGCACCCCGAGGCGGCTGTCTACTGCCAGGCACGAGTCTACCCCAAGTCCCATTATGCCAAAATAGCTACATTGCAGCGCGGAGAAAATCAATGTGCTGCCCACAACGCAACAGCCCTTGCTACCAAAGCGCGAGGAATTACTTAAAAAACAGTAAATTTAGATAAGTTTAGCCTCCCCTCTTCATGTTTTATATATATATATATATATATATATATATATATATATATATATATATATATATATATATATATATATATATATATATATATATATATATATTTATACTGTATATAATGTATATATAAAACGACCACATACTTCAAAGCTCATCTTCAGTTAACAGGAATCCTTTGTAGTTACTTCAAGTATCTCTGGCAAGCCTCTTAACCTTGGACAGAGAGACGCAGAGATAGATGGATAAATAGATAGATCGACATACAGACAAACAGACAGACACACACACACACACGCTCATGATGTCAAGTAGACACAGAAATACAGACATTACACACACACACACACACACACATTTACACACACACACACACAGGATGTCACGTAGACAGACACACACACGCACGCTCACGATGTCACGTAGACACAGGCATACATACATTAAACACACACACACACACACACATTCATTCACACGCATACACACACACAGGATGTCACGTAGACACCACACACACACACACACACACGCACATACACAGGAATTTTCCAGAGGTACAAATCATGGAAAACAGCTGACCCATATCTGGAGAACATGAGAAGTAATGGACGCTTTTACTACATCGCGTCAGTAAAGGCGCGCGCTATAAGTGACCCACTAGACACTGTATTTCTCTTGCAATACAGAACACGAAGTGGACACAACAGGACACGGTAACTCACCAAGGGACATCACAATAACACACACACACCCCACATAGTATCAATCATAACCGGTAGCATCTCCTCAGTCGGTACTATTACTTATCTTCTATGTATAAGTGCCCTGTGTAGTCTAGACACACACATGCAACAGTGGCACAGCACAAAGCCCGTCTCACTCCTCGTCCCCTTGCACCAACGCCCCTGTGATTCCTCAGCAGCTCAGTCTTTCAGCGTGCAGGCGTCGAGGGGCAATCCTCCGTCAGCTGCCAAGTTACAAGAAAGGAAAGCGCGTCCCAAGAAATATATATTGTTCAGCCATGCATGCATCAATACTGTCATGGTTTTGCCCACAAGTTGCTTGCTCCACACACATCGGACTCCCTGACTTAACTAAATAACTTGAAGCTTTAAAAGGATTAAAGCACAGGAAAGTATTTAACTAGATTAGAAAAAAGCGCACAGCCCCCTGTAGTCATTTCTTCACTGCGCTGCCTTGACCATGTCTTGACGCCACGCAGTATATCAGTCAGTCTGCTAAAGTAAAGACTCACCAAGATGTATAGTTTCTTTTAATGCGTTCCCTCACGACAAGATGATCGCGTTCTGTCTGATGCCGATGCACAGTCTATCTTCTATGTATTTCTTTATAACTTTTATTTTCCAACACAGACACAATACGATAATCGACACTCAATTAAGTGTATGAATAAATGGCTCCTAACTTTTCAGATGAGCGTAAAGAACGAGGAGGACGGCCTCGGAACAGGTGGTCTAATCGACAGGGCGGAGGTCCTCCCTCAACTGTGGTCGATCACACACTGGCGCTTGCACGGCTCCCAACTAGTGCGGCCGGTGGAGCGGTTGCTAGTTATTATATTGCATTATATTTTTTACAGCCATAAATAAACTTTTGGAAAGGTGTTTAACTACGGATAATGTAGATCGTAAGAGATATGACCGAGGTGCATCATTTTCCTATCCTAACCATAACTAAATCATTGGTTTCGGCAGCTAAAAGTAAAATGCCTGGAAATAATGACCGTCTCCACTTTTCTACATGTACAGAACATGTACAAAATCAACCAGGTGATAAGGACCAGGAATGAGTGCTGCGTGAGAGCCTCCGTCGGTGATGCCTCGGCGGGACAGGGAGAGCCGCACCTGGTCGCCGCCCACACCTGAGCCTCCCGAAGGTGGCGTTAAAGCACGGCGGCAGACGCTCCGATCGCAATGCTGCTTCTTCACCTGTACCGCGCGCTGCTGTCTTCCCACACTGTCTTCTTTGGCCATCCTGCCGTCATACTATTTTCATAAAGTAACTACGACATTATGATCTGTTATTAGCTTTAGCCTCACCTGTCGGGCCTCCACCTCACACCTGCGTCACATCTTCCCGGCTCCTCAACATGATGTTCAAAACATCTTCCTCAAAACATGTGTCCTCAAAACATCTTCTCTTATGTTGTTCTTCTGACGTTATTCGTGTTACTTCAAGAGTCTCGTGATCTTCAGTTTCACTTGTTTCATCATTTATCGACTTCCCTCACGACGTTTTGTAATACTGACTTATTTTTTAATTTCTTCAAGATTCACGACCTCAACTTTCGATTTCTTCATATTTTGTATCTATTTTATTGAGTTTCATGACTAAGCAATGAACACTAACTATATTGATCTCAAAAACCCTGACAAAACATCCACACACAAATATGCTTGAGTACATCAGTAAGTGAAAAGTCAAAACGCCCTGTAAGGCCACTCGGTGAACCAACAGAGCCAGGCGAGGACCGTGGGCAGCGGGGGAAGAGTCGAGGCTGCCGGGTCAGTGGCCTCGGCAGGAAGCACCAAAGATTTGTTCGGATTGCGATCGAGCCGCTGACTTAGGATTCGATCAGATGGGGTGCGTGTGGCTCTCCAAGGATGGAGGGTGAATTATTTGTGGCGGGGGCTGCAGGTGGCGCTTCGGGAGATGTCTTTATTTTCTCTCTTTACAATGGAGGACTGACTCTCTCTCTCTCTCTCTCTCTCTCTCTCTCTCTCTCTCTCTCTCTCTCTCTCTCTCTCTCCTCTCTCTCTCTGTATATAACACCATCGCAGAATCAGGTCTTTAATATATTTTTTTCCTGGTCAATAAAATTAATGTTTGAAACAAATCTTTCCTTGACTTCTTTTTATAGATGTTTTTTTTCTGGTGACAAGCAATGCACGCGAAACATTTGTTTTTCTTCGCATCTGACATATTTGCATAAGATACACCTCTTGACCTCATTCATGCGTCTACGGTCATGCAAGCCCACTGGATTGTGCATAACAACTTCCTTGCAGCAGACTCTCCAGCATGGCTTAGCTTCGACGACCGCTCAAGCCTGAGGTTTTTCACTGACACAAGCGGGCAGTTAGCGTCTCCCTTGAGCAAAGGGATGGGGTTTGTGATATTTATATATTAGCTCCCAGCCCTACCAAAAGGCAGGACTTATAAACTATAAGCTCCCTAGCTGGAGGATGATAGCTGGAGATCGCGGGTCCAATGCGTAATCAAGACCACAGTGAATAGCACACCACACACACACACACACACACACACACACACACACACACACACACACACACACACACTGATGAAGGCCAAAAGATACACCTGTGGCCGGGCACAGATTAGTTACACCAGAGGCAGTATATTCACCCGGTACTGGTGTAAATTTTCACCTTTGGACACTTACGCGGTTCATATATTCTCTCTAAACTTTGCCCTATTTTTTTCCCTCACACGACAGGTAAAATTAACCCATTCAGGCACCCTTTGCACCGCTTCCCCTTAGCTGCATCTTTCCATACTCTTCAGCCCCCACCCAAAAAAAAAAAATCATACACACACACACACACACACACAAACAAACAGACAAATATACACGCACAGTAAGTTACATCGCCGGGAGATTTTCCTCTTCTATTGTGGGGAGTTAATTGAATTTTCTCGTGTATTCTGTTTATTGTCCTCGTCCACGGTGCACCTCATTACACTTAGCACTGGGGTGGAATGCGATTTTTGTGTCCAGGAGGAAATATAACGCGGGATTCTTGGGCCTCGGTAATCGCCAGGTCTGCAGTGGTAGCAAGATAAGACCAAATTATTTTTTCCCATCAACCAATGCATTTCTTCTTAGGTCTCTTCGATTTCGCTCTCCTTCTCACCTAATCGAGCGACGTCTTTGAATACGATGCATTTTGTTTAGATTTTGTTCATTTTCCTTCTTGGTGCTGGGAATTGTATTTTTTTCCTTTTCTTATCATGAGTTTTTTTTTTTTTTATCTCTAGTGAATCTCTCTTCAATATGTGTTTCTATTATTAGATGCAATACTCGAATTCCTAAATACATCATCTCATTACCTGGAAATCTATTTTATGTGTTTATGTGCTCTGACGATATGGTGATGATTTAATGTGTCCCTTCGTACGCACATAATTTTCTTTTTTTCAAATTTATACAAGAATAACACTCGTGATAAAATCTAGGTCAAGTTAGATTGAATTTATATTTTTATTAGAGCAAATCAACTATTTTCACCTATTTTATTTATGATTATGTGTCCTCAATTTTCTGCCTATACCGTAATGTCTGCTGGCCATCCGTCTCCCTGTCTAAAGTTTCCTTCCCGTCTTTCTGTTCCCTTCCTCTATGCATACTATATACTTTCTTGCTACCTTACATACTTCCTTCTGTCTCCCTGTCTAATATTACCTACTACCCTGTCTATTGTCCGTCCATCTGATCCCGTCTACTGACCTACTTACTTACGATCCTGTCTACTTCCCATCCTCATGTTCCTTCTGTCTACTCACCTACTCACCTACAATCTTGTTTAATTCCCGTCTTTCTCTTCCCCTGTCTCCTTGCCTACTGTCCAGTCTACTTCCCTCGAATAATTCACTCGCCAACAGCAGCGTGTAAAGCAATGGTGCACGGAAAGTGGCGGCTGAAAAACAAGGCTAAAACAAACGACCGAGCAAGGCACAAAGTAGATGAAGGAGTACGTGGCCATGACAGTCTGGAGAGGGGAAAAAAGAGGGGAAAAATATACGACAAAATGAGTGAAGTTCAGTAAATTGAAGTAAAAAAAGGCTGGAAAATTGGGAAAGGAGGAGGGGAAGGAAAAATGAGGAGGCAAAGGGATTAACTTAAGGATGTTAGGGATTGGTGCAAATATAAACCACTTTGAAAGTTTGAAAGTTTGAACACAGTGTAGATGTGTAAAGTAATAGTTGATGTGTATGATTGGTATTGATAAAAAAACAACGTTAACGGTCATAAAAGTGAGTGAAAAGGAGAAAGAAAAAAACCAGATAAATAATAAAATATGATTGAAGTAACAGAAATTGTTTTAGTAATACAAAATAAATAAAATCAAGGGATGACAAAAAAAGGACCACAAATCCACAGACGTCGCAGCCAACCCTTGCAAGGAGAAAATGAACAAACACAAAATAAAGCTGAGATAAAGAAAACTAGACACACAGACTTCACAGTTGATCGGCCTCAGGTGGCTTTTGTGTTTCATCACGACGCCTGACCTTTAAACACTTGGACGTCACTAATAATTAAGGATCAAACTCTTGAAATAAAACTAATGGTAGAAAATAAATTAATTCGACAAAGAAAAAACGAAAAGAAAAGCAAAGAAATTTAATGTGGTTAGCAGGAAATGAAATATAATTATTATTCAACACCATTTCCGAGTTTTCTCACAATATTCTGAGATAGTTTTCTAAAGCTATACTACTAATAAAAAAAAGAAAACTAATATATAAAGACATTTTCGAAGAAGACTCGCTATTCAGTTACTTTTATGAATGTTTTTTGTATTATTTCTTTGATATTCATTTTAAATTTTTCCTCGATTACATTTCTACTTCCTCACGGCCATTTAATTTTGATGAAAAAAAAACGAACTTGCAGACTGGGGGAGGGAGGAAATAGGATAAAATTGAGACTCGCTCATACACGACGAAAAAAGTTGTATAAAACATTTAAAGAGATCATGAAAAGATAAATAAATATTGTAAGAGTATTAACGGATCAATGAAGGAATCAAAAGAGTGCAGCAAAAGTGATAAATAACTAATAGAATAACCCAATGAGAGCTAGAGAGAGAGAGAGAGAGAGAGAGAGAGAGAGAGAGAGAGAGAGAGAGAGAGAGAGAGAGGGGAGGAGAGAGAGAGAGAGAGAGAGAGAGAGAGAGAGGAGAGAGAGAGAGAGAGAGAGAGAGAGAGAGAGAGAGAGAGAGAGAGAGAGAGAGAGAGACACGTGTCACTCAGCCTTTGGGATATCATCAATGAAGCAAAAATAATGGCAGCGCAAACACGACGGATCAAACTTGTGCTTCATCGACATGAATAAAACCAAAAGGTCGTACAAAAAAGTGTAAAAACAAAAAGTGGGTGTTGTACAAAAGGTCACAAAAGGTCATCTGTGGTTCTCGTGTATGTACTGAATTCCGGCAAGTCCATTAACAAATATCAGACAGTACAGTACAATCTTTTTCATTTTAAATTGTTCTTTCTTTTTAATATCCTTATGATGAGTGCAAACATAAGTCACACAATATCAAATTAGAACTGGAAAAATATATATCTGCCACTATTATATTTTATAGAAATCATGATCAATGAATTACATATCATTATCATCTTTATTATTTGTTTTCTCGTCAAATGTCATGCAATCGGTACTAAAATAATAAATTCAATATCGCAGGGTATGAAAAAAATTACATCGTATTTGAAGGACATTAGTTCGCCCATTATACCATCTCCCTTCCCTTCCTCCCCCCCCTGCGCATCCCAGCCTTCATTTCCCTTGGGGGGCGGGGGGCGTCATACCGGTAGTTGGGCATTACAACACACATTTACACCCCTTCCCTTACATACAAAACTAAACTAAACTATTATTATTTTGACTTTATTTTTTTTCCCTTAAACTATTTACCTACATATTTCAATTACTTATTTTACTTTATTGCGTTTTATTTGCTTATTTATCTATACAGTATATTCATAGATATTTTTTTAGGAGAGAGAGAGAGAGAAAGCGAAAAAGAGAGAAAGCATCTTCCATTCTACACTTCACACTAGATTTCCAATAGACTTTTTCCAGCACCATCCAGTAAAGCTCAAATTGAATTCCCTCGTGACCCTTTGGCTGAAGTAGATGAGAAGAAATAACTCGCGGCCGACAGAGTCACGCCGATGAAAAGGTGCCAAACGCCCTTCCTTTCAACCTGACCCATTCGCAAATGCACTAAGCTGAAGATTCGTCTCAATAAATCTAACTACAGCACTTTTAGGGGCACAAAAGAGAGAGAGAGAGAGAGAGAGAGAGAGAGAGAGAGAGAGAGAGAGAGAGAGAGAGAGAGAGAGAGCAGCGTGAAGGGGCAAGATAAATTCAAGAAGGTAATCGAGCAGAAAATAAGACGAAGGGAATGAATAATAGCAGGAAAAAGTATAGTAAGGCAGGAAAAATGTCGAAAAAAATAGAAATAAATATAATACACTTTTTCAAGAAGCAAGAAAATGAAAATGGGTTGTGAGAGTCAAGAGACATTAAGAAAAATGAACAAAGCGGAGAGAGAGAGAAAGAGAGAGAGAGAGAGAGAGAGAGAGAGAGAGAGAGAGAGAGAGAGAGAGAGAGAGAGAGAGAGAGAGAGAGGAGAGAGAGAGAGAGAGAGAGAGGAGAGAGAGAGAGAGAGGAGAGAGAGAGAGAGAGAGAGAGAGAGAGAGAGAGAAAAAAAAGAGATGAGATGAGATGAGGAGAGGAGTGAGGAGTGAGGAAAAGTAGTGATGAGTGAGTGAGTGAGTGAGTGAGTGAGTGAGTGAGTGAATAAATAGGAAACAAAAGAATGGCTAAAAAAGGAAAACCAGAGAGAAAGTAAATACGAAGAAACGGACAAAAAAAAAGACGATGTGAAGAGCAAATAAAGAAAAATTCTTGATCGCAAAAGCCAAACGGAAATTGAAAAAAGAAAAATAGTCAAAAGTCAATATTGTTTTGAGACGTTGAGAGAAAAAGGCGAGACATTGAGGCGGCAGGAAAAAAAATAACTGAAGAAAACAATAAAACAACAAAATATAAACTGATAAATGATGATGAAGAGGAGAAGGAGGAGGAAAAACGAGGAGGAAGAAGAAATGAACAAGATGAAAAATGAACATGAAAAAGTATGAGTAATTGAATGAGAAGGCAAAAAACATTAAAAAAAGAGGAGGGAGAACAGAGTAGAGAAGGAAGCAGAGGCAGGCAGCAAAGTGAGCAAGAATGGAAGGAAAAGAGGTACTGGAAAACGTCGATCAGAGGTTCCTCTTTAACCAGCACCGAGGGAGGGGGGGCTGGAGCAGGGCCGCGGCACGCTGGAACGAACTGACAATTACCTGCTGGACTGAGTGGGCCAAACCTGTTCCTCGCACCTGTAGGCGTTACAAAGGGAAGGGAGGGTGATAGGGTACATATGAGTGACAAACAGTTACTAAGACTTGTACCATTACAGTGATTATTTATGAATTTACATATAATTACGTAATTCCAATAGCATTGAACTGATGGTATTTCTAGGTATCAGTATTTTTCATTCGGTTGTAATTAAGTTACATAAATGACACCTGAGGCTATGCAATGAGTGACAATTAATAGTTGTAACCATATATGTTATTCTCTGTCGTATTAAATGTTTATAACGCTCAGGATTACATTTTCCCCCCTCATTCCTGGATATCACAATGCTTGCTCCTCATCCAATTTATTATTTCAACATCACACACGCTCACGATCCCTTCAGATTACCTTCCAACACAACTTTTCAGAACTTCCCAAGCCTGAAGGTTCGACGCAAACTCCCTGTTGTAGAAAGACTGTGCCCTCTTCAGCCTGTTTTGTTTTTTATTCTTCCTGTTACTTTTTTGCATCTCTTACTTTTTTGTATCTCGTAAATGTATGAGTTTCTTTAAGGTTTCTTGTGCACTCATACATATACTGGTCGTTGAGGTGAAATGAGTAAAATATGCAAATTCTTATCTCTGTGTATGGTACGTCTCCTGCCTATATATTTGTTTCTCTTAGTCTCTGTCTAATTTTGGCTATGGATTGTCAATTTTGTTGTTCTGTATGTATGCCCCCCACCTCTCTCTCTTTCTCCCTCTCTCTCTCACACACATACATACACACACACCCGTCTTACCTTATAACCTATCAATTACCGTGAATCAATTACACCTCTTGTCATTCATAGACGGGGTCACTATCATTAGCTGAATGATTAAGACTAATTAGGAGATGACACTCAAACGCCGCGCTGATACAGACAGACATTCCCCGATGCTCCCCCGTGAAGAGGACGATCCCGAACACCTGCCACCCATCGGGGAATTGAATCATTGCGCCAATTCACTCCTTATTTATTGAAGGGAATATTTTCATCTGAGGATTTTCTGGTCGTTTATTGCTTGAGTCTAAATCAAGTTATTGTGAATGCGCCTCCAGGGTTCGACCTGTTATACTCCGTAGTGTTGGTTAGTGCAGTATTTACACTCTCTTTGTATTGTGTTCTCCTCTCTTTAACTGTTCACTGGTGCTTTACTCATTTACAGTTAAGATATATTTTCTTTACGTTGATAAAAATAAATGTATAATCTCCCACAAACCTGTTAGTGTTTCAACTAATTTGAAAACAATCGAATCTAATTGTTTTTATGGAAATTAAAATGCGACTTTAATACTGTGTACAACACTATTATGATTTGTTTTGTTCACCAAAAGAAAATTTTAATTAAAGTCAAGAAAGTGGTGAAAGTAATACAACTTTCCCCTTCCCTTCCTCAAGCCTCTTCCCTTAATATATCTTTCTTTCTCATCCCTTATCCTCTTCTCCCCTTCAATTTCAATTCCCTCCAAGCTTAATTAGAGAGAGGACATCCCTTCCCTACCTCCTCCCTTCCTGTGTCTTTGCTTCAGTTTTTATACCAATGTCAAAATGTTGATAAACCTCGTTGCTCTTTGATGCCCGAATACCAGAGACGTCCATTGTTCAGGCAGAGACCACCATTGTTCCCGCCTCATCCTTAACATTCTTTGTACGTCCATATTTTTTGTGTTCCCCTCGATTGTGTGTTCAAAATTGTTAGTCTGGTTGTCGTCATGACCTAGTAAAACTCATACAAAACGGAGGGAAAAAAATAAATAAAAGTGGATCTATTTATTCCCAGTTCTGACAAACGACAGAAGTGTTGGATGATAATGAAAGTCGATTTGAAAGCGGAGATGAATGAATGGGTTAAAAGGCCACTGACGACGACAACACAGCACTGACAACTCACACAGTTATCCACCCACCCACTCATCATACCCACAGCCACACACGGTAGAAGATTACAGCTGTGGCGTGAGAGAGCAGCTAGTCAAGTGGGAGACCCTTTCCTGAAGGAGTCTGGACGAGAAGTTGACGGATGAAACGCGTGTAATCGGGTTAGCAAAGGGACGTCTCGAGGTGTTGGCGAGCGGCTTGCTTGGTGTCCATGGGAACATATGTAAAATACGTAAACATTTTTCATAAAGATTAGAAAAAAAGGGGGAAAAAACTGGGGTATCAATAATGAGAGGAAATTTATATTGAGTCATTTCTAACTTTATAGTTATATCAAGGGCTCATTACACTCACATCTTATGATTGAACAGGCGACATATTATTTTAACAACACTGCTATCATGATATCAGTTAAAAAGTCGCTACAGTAGAAATAACATCGCCAAGAAACATAATATTCACGAATTGACTACAAATTTAGAAATGCGCCAAAGAGTAGCTCAATAACAATTTCCGAAAAATCTGATGAAAATCCATATACGAGTAGAGCCAAATACTCAGCGGTGCAGGATGGATCCAATGAATTCAATCTTCAAAAGAGAGGAAAATCACTCATAAGAAGATGGAAAGAAAATAGATGAAAAAAATGGGGAATCATTTCTTTCGGCGTAGGTGGATGACTTTAGGAGGGCGAGCGACAGGAAGCATGAATGGCAGCTTATAATAGTAGATAGGAAATTGACAGGGATATAGGGAACCGACTGAGATCTCAATTTAGGGAGAAAAAAAGTCAAAAAAGCCTATTACACCCCGGCGCCTCATTTATGCAACACTTCCTTCACTATCGCTTCAGAGCAATATAAAAAAACGTACATGTTGTTAAAGCTTGAAGCATATCATATCATAGCATGTTATGATAGCAGCAATATTATGAACGAGGGAAGGGAGAAAAAAAGAGGATTCAGAGATTAGGTTCTAAGCGTCAGGTGAGTAAAGTAAAAATTCTCTAAGATGGATAATAAGCTTTTGTGAAATTAGGAAACTTTGATCGGGAAGATACGAAGGTTTTTGGGGAGACGGCGAAATGCAGTGACAAGGTGAGCGATGGGTGACGAGCGGCTCCTAACACCTGACATTCCCTGGTGACGAAGAGAGACCTACATGCGCTTTTATATATAAGGAATAAGCGACGTTGGTGAGTGTGGTACTGTGGTAACCCTAGCACATCCATCCATCACCCACCCAAGGAATGATACGGTCTGTCCTATAATAGTATGGGGTGTAATACTATACCTGCTAGCCACTACATGCCCGTCCTTCCCGATGCTCTTAGTGTCATGGTTTATTGGGTGGTGAAAAAATCCATGTAGTCCATACTTTTCCAAAATATAAATGATTACTCAAAGAAGCTGCGCCACACATTCGCATCATACAGGAAACAATAAAGGACACGAAAATATAAAGCAATATACACAAGACATACCTGTATTACCTGTAGAAAACGGACAGGTAGAGCAAAGAAACTGAACAATATTTTAACCAGTGTTTACTCTCGGTATAAAAATAAAAGAGAGAGAGAGAGAGAGGGGGAACGGAAACATTTTTAGAAATATACTTCACTAGAAGGAAGAAACAATTCATGAGGGACAGCCAAAGACTAAACGACACAAGCATACCAGAGCTCGTAAAGTAGAAATTAAATGTATTCAAGACCACGAGGGTAAGGTGAGGATGGACAAATGTGCAAAATGAGGGAGGTATTTTATGTAATGAGGACTACTTGTAGGAGGTGATAAAAGTGGAGAAGCGAGTGAGGGCAAGAGTGAGGATTGGAGGAGAAAATAAGTAAAGGAGAAGAGAGGGAAAGTGATAGAATAAAAGAGAGAGAGAGAGAGAGAGAGAGAGAGAGAGGAGGAGAGAGAGAGAGAGAGAGAGAGAGAGAGAGGAGGAGAGAGAGAGAGAGGAGAGAGAGAGAGAGAGAGAGAGAGAGAGAGAGAGAGGAGAGAGAGAGAGAGAGAGAGAGGAGAGAGAGAGAGAGAGAGAGAGAGAGAGAGAGAGAGAGAGAGAGAGAGAGAGAGAGAGAGAGAGAGAGAGAGAGAGAGATATGGGTCATATAGTAAGGGAAACAGAGTGCAGTATACACTTCCCTGTTTAGACAAAAAATATTATGGCATCAATATAGAAAAAGCTTACAATATAACCCTTGAAAATAAACAAAGACTATCCAAATAATTCAGCTTTTTATGTCACATGAAGTAGACTGAAGCAAATAACACCAGAAGACAAAATAATATAGGAGCCAATGCAAAAAGATTAAGGGAATAAACACACTGTAAAAAAAAAAACGTAGGGTAAATAAATAAAAGAGGAGGAAAGACAATATTCTGAAGCAAGTCAACAAAGCGGGACGGGTTGGGCGGATACAGGAGAACGGGAAAGGAAAGAAAAAGAATGAGAAGGAAAGAAATAAAAGTTGGCCGCGTGAAGGATGAGACTCGATGGAATGGATTGCATGGAAGTGGATGAGTCGAGAGAAAAATACACGAGGGTCTTTTCTGCCTGAGAGTTGGATTGATTAGTAAAGGTCTCTCTCTCTCTCTCTCTCTCTCTCTCTCTCTCTCTCTCTCTCTCTCTCTCTCTCTCTCTCTCTCTCTCTCTACACACATATAACTCATGACCGCTCACCCGTATTTCTTCTATTGTTTCTCGTAAAAAAAAATAGCGAGGTCCTTTTTCAAACGTGCCGCATTTGCCTTTTTGCCTCTGAAAGCGACAACCACTGAAGTTTAAGTGAAGCGTTCTATTCTGCGAGGCAAGGCGGTGTTGTGTGCTTCTTCCCTGCCTCTTGTTCATTTCGTTTCCTTTTCCAATTTCTTCCTCTTTCTCCCCTTCCTTTTTATATTAGCCACTCTCTCTTCGTCTACTGAGTGTGTTTTCTCCTTGAATCTCCTTTCTTGTCTTCTCTTCCGGTTTCTCTTCTTCCTTTCCTCTTCCTCCTTCCGGTTAAGTGGTTCAGAAAGACGAAATAACGTTTTTGAAGGGATGTATGAAGCAGCAAGAAATGGTGTGTGTGTGTGTTATTCACCCCATGGTCTTGTCCACGCGAGCTGGCTCGCGATCGCCAGTTTTCACCCTCTCAGTGCGAGCTTGGAGCTCATTATTACCGATCTTTGGGCAATGCTGGGACCTCACACACCACACACCCCCATCCAGTGAGTGTGTGTGTGTGTGTGTGTGTGTGTGTGTGTGTGTGTGTGTGTGTGTGTGTGTGTGTGTGTGTGTGTGTGTGTGTGTGTGTGTGTGTGTCTGTGTTGTGTGTGTGTCTGTGTCTGTGTCTGTGTCTGTTCTGTGTGTGTGTGTGTGTGTGTGTGTGTGTGTGTGTGTGTGTGTGTGTGTGTGTGTGCGTGTGTGAAGAAATAATGTTTCGTAACTAGGTTTGACTTTCTTTATGAAAAAATAATCGACTTTAAAATAAACTTCCTGCAACTTATTAATTTTCCGTGTTAATTTTTGGCTTAACTTTCTAATCCCATTTCCTCACTGTGAGACGCCGTGGAAATTTGTACAATTCTCGCTATTAAATTTATTATTTTGACGAAGGCGAAAAGATCACACACACATACACACACACAGACACGTATGTTCATTTAGCCAAGAAACAAGAAATAGAAGGACGAAAAATAAGATGAAAAAGAACTGACTTTCACAAATTTTGTCACTATTTTTTATTCTTAGTCACAATGTTTTTGTCTTATCACTTAACGACACTATGACTTTATCACAAGTAAGCTACATGATCAGTGTCAAGTTAAACAGTACTAAACTACATAATGCAGAGAAAGAATGAAAAACAGGTCAAGGTACTGTTGGGGCGATTAATCCATTGTTTAATCTTTTAAGACTCAACACTATAGAGAATTCACAACCCGTGCCATCACTCATACGATTTATAAATGCCTTTGAAGTGCTGTTCTTTCCTAAGCACAATCACCCGACCAAGAGTACAAAGCTCCCATTAACATTCTTCTCGTTTACTAATACAATACCTTCACTGTCGCCATTTCGTTCCTGCTCCCCTCCCCTCCCCTCCTCCCTCATTCTCATTACGCCTCACGCAACGCACATAACGCCACTTTGTACACCTCTAATTCCACCCTTGCCCTGCCACGCTTACCCTGACCCGCCCTGCATTGCTACGACCACGAACTATCTGTAGACCAGTGATAATATATTTCTGTCTATCACGAAATTTTCAAACACCTGGATTAGCAAAACATAAAAATATCTGACATTTCTGACTTCAACATCTTTCTCTGCATATTCCTACGATTAACACGTGCTGGACAGACATTTGTTTCACTGTTTTTCTTCTTATCTTATCGAGGAAAAGAAGTCTGACTAAAGATTGCAGTAAAAACTTTAAGAACGATGCACGCTAAATGTCTTTCTCCATTTGAAATAAAATGAAATAAAATATTTCTCTTAAAAAAGTAGCTTAGACAAAAAAGAGCAGGGTTAACTTTGTTACCTAGATGTCGTGATGACCTTGACGCTTTTACAGTAAAATGAAAAAGAACTGTGAAAGCAGCTGGTGACGAGAAGGGCAGCGAGGACTTCTCTCTCTCTCTCTCTCTCTCTCTCTCTCTCTCTCTCTCTCTCTCTCTCTCTCTCTCTCTCTCTCTCTCTCTCTTTCGTCCTCGTCATTTTCATGTCTATTGTCAGGGTTGAGGTCGGGCAAAAAAAGAAAAAGGGAGAGCCATTTTCCAGCCTCCTAAATCGTCGTCATTGCTTATTTGAATAATATTTGCATTGCAGAGACAGACACGCGCCAGTGCAGCCACGTCCTGTTTGCCTCATCAGGAAACGCTTTATGAAGGATAGGCAAACCAGTGACTGTATGTGTGTGTGTGTGTTGTGTGTGTGTGTGTGTGTGTGTGTGTGTGTGTGTGTGTGTGTGTGTGTGTGTGTGTGTGTGTGTGTGTGTGTGTGTGTGTAAGTAAACATAATGCACATAAATCCATCTTGATATACATTTTGGGGTGAATTTGCAGCTATGTGCTCGTGTTCATCGCTTAGGTGGCGCGTGAGCTATTTGCTGGGGTGTGTATACAGTCTCTCTCTCTCTCTCTCTCTCTCTCTCTCTCTCTCTCTCTCTCTCTCTCTCTCTCTCTCTCTCTCTCTCTCTCTCTCTCTCTAACGCACCAGCGCACACACACACAAACACATTTAGTCCGGCCCTAATATTCGCTCTCGGCTTTCTCCCTTTTTAAAAGACTATGAATACAAATAATATTGTATCTAATTTATTCATTTCTAAAAACAAAGTGTGATCCAAGTTACATAACAGTTCAAATATAGCATAGGTAAAAGACCATTATACAGAATTGGGCCGTTAGATGGGGCTATGGAGATGCTATGTAATAATGCACCAAGTGATATGTTGGTTGTTCTACGTAATGATTTAGCTCTTAAGAGGCACTATAACTGGGTTTTTTTCTGTTTTTTTTCACAAGGCATGACTTTTGTATGTTTAGTTTTCGACCCGTTACTGTGAAATTAATCTTTTTCATTACAGGTTATAAATTTAGATCGTTTTGGGCCTTCCACTTCAAGTCCTCGATGCCTTTGCTTCTGAGTACGCTGGCAGCATGGATATACATTTTGCAGCAGTTGAACTTGTTGAGATTTTATTAGAATATATTGACATGAATCGAACAGGTCGACGATACAACAAATATCATTCATGGATTCACCAGTGTCCACGACTCCACAGGTACGATTCAATTCCCTTTTCCATCATTTTCGAGTTTCTACTGAGTGAAGGGAGATCAGGACATATGTAATTCTCGACCGATGTTTGCCGACTGTTGAACCATGAGAAGGATTGAATGCTTGCTATGCTTTCAATGCATCACCAATAAGTGGATTATAAAAGAATGTATGTATATCTGATACTGCTGTTTATAATTCAAAGCCAGATTTGATGTACGAGTCATGTTCCTAAAAGTCTTTTGTTTCCTTGTAAAAGTCGTATATAACCATTTAAAAAGCAAAATTTATTCACACACATACACGAGTTTATCTGATATTCATTTCCTTACCAATCCAATTATCTACTTGTATTGTACTCCCAGTATGTCGACAACCTTCAATATGAGGGCCAACAGTATTGCCTCATTTGTTCTCTACCTTGATTAAAAGCTGGATATGTATATATTCTTACTATGTCTAGTCTAAATCATTGCCTGCATGTCTGTCTATATTAGTTTATTTATCTACCCATCTATCTATCTATATATCTATCCACCTATCGGTCCATATATCCATCTATCTATTCATCTATCCACCCACCTATCTACCGATCTATCTATCCACCCATCTATCCACCTCTCTATCCATCCATCCATCCATCTAACCACATATTTATCTATCTCAACACACGCTCCCTGCACCGTGCCTTTAACAGCCTCTCTCCAGCTCCTTCCACTCCTCGCTAATGACCAGCAAAAGCTTCTCTTTCTGCTCTTTGCTCACCCGTTGTCTCTTTTCTCTGTCTCGTGAAGTTCTCTCCTGAAGGTGTGTTGTGTCACTTCCAGGAATACTCTCAAAGGAGAGTTCTCTGGAGCGTCTGTTTTCTCTTCCTATCTTTTATGGCGTGTGTGTGTGTGTGTGCCAATGTGTGTGTGTGCGTGTGTGTGTGTGTGTGTGTGTGTGTGTGTGTGTGTGTGTGTGTGTGTGTGTGTGTGTGTGTGTGTGTGTGTGTGTGTGTGTGTGTGTGTGTGTGTGTGTGTGTGTGTGTGTGTGTGTGGTGTGTGTGTGTGTGTGTGTGTGTGTGTGTGTGTGTGTGTGTGTGTGTGTGTGTGTGTGTGTGTGTGTGTGTGTGTGTGTGTGTGTGTGTGTGTGGTGTGTGTTGTTGCCATGTTTTGCTGGTGTTTCTTGTGCAAAAAATATAAAAAACACATCTCGTTTTGTTTCGCTCAAGGCCTTGGTGGCGATGACAGATGCGAACACAAAACACATTTCCCATCGTTCCAATAGGTCTCACATGATCATAAGATTTTGGGATCATTTTCCGTCATGTCACATTAAAATCAGGTTTATCTACTTATCAATTTATATCTAATTACGTCATATTTTTCACGTATCAATATAGATTGATTACTATTACTTTTAATTTTTCATATGCGCACTCAGCTATAAATTCCTAAAGAAAAAAAATCCCTTGTAATGTAAAAAAAGAAAATAACACTTTGAAGAACAGAAGACAACACATAACTGCTCTTAACTGTTCATCATTCCATAACAGTCGTTAACGTCGTAACTACGAACATCCCATCAATTCAACAATCATCATAACTAATCTAATTAAACCCACTTTGCAACGGGCGTTTATTGCCCGTAATACTATCCGTCACAATCAAAAAATATATAAAAACTATCACACACACATACACACACACACACACAACACACACACCACACACACACACACACACACACACACACACACACACGCACACACACACACACACACACACACGTACACACACACGAAGGTCAGTAAGCAAGCAAAGAAGGTACCAACCAACCGACCTAGAGAAGTAAACAAACACATTTTCTCGCCCACCGAATACCCTTCTACATCCTTAGTGCTCTTCAGGAAACGTTACGACAAGAGCTTCCAAAAGACTGCCCTGGACTTTCTCTCCTATATTCGTGGAGGCGGGAGGACTCCTCAAATCTATTCAATGCAAGAAAGGGGACTCCAATGAAGGATTAAAGCGGATGAAAGGGTCGGTCGGCGAAGCCACCTCAAAAAATAGCAGATCTTTCACTCCGAGACGAAGGTGAATTCCGCAGATTTGGTTCGGAAAATGACGTCGTGAGGAGCATGAAGAGATAAATAGAAAGGAAGAAGGAAAAAACGGAGACAGAGGAAAAAGAGGGAGAGAAAGAAAGAAAGAAAGAGAGAGAGAGAGAGAGAGAGAGAGAGAGAGAGAGAGAGAGAGAGAGAGAGAGAGAGGAGAGAGAGGAGAGAGAGGAGAGAGAGAGAGAAGAGAGAGAGGAGAGAAGAGAGAGAGAGAGAAAGCTGTCAAAGTTTGTGAATGACACAATGGACTTTGGCAACAGGGACCTCGAGCAGAAAGATGAGGAATAACGCCACAAAAAAATAATACAAATAAAAAGAAAAGGAAATGGGAGTAAAGAAAAAGTTTGGGGAACAACCGTTAACAAAACAAGGTCATTGACAACGGGACTCTGAGTTAGAAAGAGCAATGAGTCCTTGAGTTATGGTTGCAGAGTTAAGATAAAGTAAACATAGTGACACATAATAGAGGGCTATGATAAAAATACAATTAAAACATTAAACAATAAATAAGTGACACAAATCTACCTTACATTACCGAGGGAGGAGATAAAGAACAGAGGATGATAAGGGAGCCTCTTGAGACATGTGCCTTAAACCTTAAAAATAAGAAAACAAGCAATGTATAATATGAGCAAATGAAGAAATGTCAAAGAAAAAGAATATTTGTCGAAGTACCGTACGTTTGTGATCTGTTTTGATGGCAAGGGAATAAAGTATTGCTAAAAAGTTGCCTTTCGTGGAGACCGTACAAAGTTGGCATTTCTCAGGGGAGCGACAACCTACAAAGCTGCTTTCCTGTATATTGGCTTCACTATTCCCTATAATTTGAGACTACGACTGTTCTATATATAATTCCTTGGTTCTGTCCAGCGAGTGGAAAGACTATTTTTTAGCCTTTTGAGCTCTGGATTTGCGAAAGTTCCTCACTTTCATCATGATATAAATTGTAACGCTGGTTATTATGGAAAGATTAGAGTAAGTTTTATTTTCCTCCCCTTTCTGTGTCCTTTCCCCTTTATTCCTTTCCTCTCTACTCCTCCCCCTCTCCTCTCCCCTCTCTCCCTCTCTCTCTCCTCTCCTCTCCTCTCTCCTCTCTCTCTCTCTCTCTCTCTCTTCTCTCTCTCTCTCTCTCTCTCTCTCTCTCTTCTCTCCTTCTGCAGGCGCATAAAACCCCTACCTAATGGGTCCCGAATGGCCTGTGGGTTGCCCTAACGCCCCTAGACTGACGCAGTCCAATTCAGCAGCATATGGCAATCTGATTTCCATATTGGCAGGTTTGACTCCTTCCTTCGTCTTGTCCTTCTCTCCCTCTCCCTCCGTCAATATATACGGACTGGTTGGTCTGCCAAAAGCGAGGCGACGTCACTCTGTCTGCCAAGATTGTACTAATCATCTCAGGTCACGTCTACCTCCATATGTCCCTCGACGGACCAGCCAAGGCGACACGAAACACCCCAGAAATTATATATTAAGTAAGCCTTAGAGAAATATATTTCTTTGAGCTCATTTCATGGTTTAGGTTTAGTGGTCAGAGTGCCTTTTGAGCTCTATTCGGGTTGTCTTTTTTACGAAATGTGGAATTAAAGCTGATTTCAGAACATATCAAGAAACCTCTTCTGATATGTATCTCGTATGTGATTACACGTATACCTGGGTAACAAAAACAACACGCTTTTATTAATTCAGGTAACAAGCCTGTGTGTAGGACTAGATAAAACAAAACACACTCACACACATAATCGTTCTGTCATTCTGTCTCACACATATACACACGCACATTCCTTCTGTAATATTCGTTTTCGTTCAAAATAAAGATAATATAAAAGAAAATTGTTGAAGCTTTGTTGAAGAGCAATTGTGAAAATTACACCAAATTGGTAGAGGGAGGCAAAGTGACGCAGACCTTGAGACAGCATGTGTTATTGCCAGGCAGGATAAAGCTGTGAGGCGACAGTACTCTGGGAAAATATAAGGTGGAAGAGGAGGACGAGGAGAGAGGAAGAAAAGGAGGAGAATAAGTAGGAGGTAGAGGAGCCTAGTTAGGAAAGTTACAAGGGAAAGATTACGCGAGGGAGGGAGGGAGGATCTGCAGAGGAACGTGGAAGCGTGAGGAAAATTATGCTGCCCTCACAAAAACATGCCACATGGGAGGAAAAAACGCGAGGGGAGAAAAAACATGTAAATACTTATAATCTCTCTCTCTCTCTCTCTCTTTCTACACACACACACACACACACACGCACACACACACGCACACACACACACACACACACACATAAACATGTGAATGGGTACATATATTAGACCTTATTTATTTCTCTATTGTATGCATGTGTCTCTCTCTCTCTCTCTCTCTCTCTCCTCTCCTCTCTCTCTCTCTCTCTCTCTCTCCCCTTCTCGCTCCTCTCTCCATCTCTCTCTCCTCTCCTCCTCTCTCTTCTCACTCGCTTCTCTCACACACAACACAGGTCCGACACGAGCGAAGCAAAAACTGGTGGTTCCTATAATTTCATTTCATGTTTTCCTTCTTATTCCTCCCCATTCTCTCCCTTTATTCCTACTTTTGGGTCAACACACGAGCAGGAGCCGCCGATGAGACCCACTCGAAGTGACCGTCTGGAATGGCTCCCATCGATTTCTACTTGCGTTAATACACCGCATCTTTCCTTTCTCCTTTTGCGTTTGGTGCGTCTTCCTTGGGCAAAAAAAATAAAAAATATATCGTACAAAAGCTCCCTGGTCAGACAGATGTTAAAGATAATGATAACATTGACAATAATAATAATTACGATAACAGCTATGATAATAATAGTAATCACACAAACCCACCGGTCGTTGAACTATCACTCTCAACACAACGACCGTGACTATCCTGTCATTACGTCACC
>JACEEZ010019208.1:342500-352500 GCA_016584305.1 Chionoecetes opilio
TGCGTGGACACTGCTCAGGACACAGGTGGAGGGGCAAGGAGGGCATACGCACGGAGGCGAATGTAAGTGTACCTGACCTATTTTTGGGCTGTATAATAATGTCAAATTATGTAATAATGTGCAATAGTGTCCTAAAGATTCCTTGGCCTTGGAATTGTCTCATTACCAATATTATAGGATGAAAACGATACTGAAGTTGCCATGAGGACACTGGATGAGGAGTGTGGATGTAGAGGTGACTAATGTAGGCGTGAGGAGAATGGCATGGACGTGGGAGGAGTGATACGGGCGTGAAACAGTGTTGGAGGCATGAGAACCGTGATGTGTGGAAGCAGTGGGCGTGTGAAGAATGGCTGTGTGACTGCGATGTGGAAAACAGAGAGAGAGAGAGAGAGAGAGAGAGAGAGAGAGAGAGAGAGAGAGAGAGAGAGAGAGAGAGAGAGAGAGAGAGAGAGAGAGAGAGAGAGAGAGAGAGAGAGAGAGAGAGAGAGAGAGAGAGAGAGAGAGAGAGGAGGGAGAGACGAGAGAGAGAGAGAGAGAGAGAGAGAGAGAGAGAGAGAGGAGAGAGAGAGAGAGATCGAGAGAGAGAGAGAGAGAAAAAAAAAATCATGCCTAGCTCCATCTCACGCATCTGTGAATATATTAAACATTCAATATCCATTTATCCATCAAAGAGAAGACCCGAAGACTTGATGAATAACATAAATAGAGCGAACATTTCATTGCTCGTGTTATGCTCCCTTCATTTCTCATCAATTATATAACGTCATTGCGAACGCTCACTGAGTTTCCAAAATGGTTGTCTTGGGTCTCGACGCGTCCCACCCCCTCCTCCCACCGCCTTTTCTTCCCAGCTATCACTGAAATTGCATTGCTGTTTCCTCTGTTATTTATCTTTTGAGTGTTCCAATTTATCATTTCACAGCTGTTCTGGGCGTTCTCTCTCTCTCTCTCTCTCTCTCTCTCTCTCTCTCTCTCTCTCTCTCTCTCTCTCTCTCTCTCTCTCTCTCTCTCTCTCTCTCTCTCTTCAACATTATGCCTTGCTCTCTATGCCCAATGGCTTGTAACTAGGTCCTTTCTTTAAAAATTCTCACGCTTTCTGAGCAAAACATTTTCCCCAGACTCAGGTCCGTATGTCACCAATAACCCATGTTTCCTTCGCACCCACATCAATGCCTTCATTTTTTCCACACTGCCTCTAACAAAAACGACATAATATCCCCCCAGTTCCTTCCTAAACCCACCGCAACAGGATAAAACACAAACTATTTTGCATAAACCCCACCCCGTCGCCACCCCTCCGCCCACCACCACCACCACAACTAGAATAAATATCGCACAGCCCCCATTCCTTCCTAATCAGGACAGGAACAAAAAAATCTTAATCATAAAGACCTGCGCCCTTTCAGGGCAAAACAACGACACCATTAACATAAAATACACGAAAAATGCTAAATAGGTTAGGCACTATAAAAGATTTCCATTCCTTAAACATCTTCGTGATGATCCCTAGGGAAAACAAAATCGAACACCTTTACTCGAAAGGGATTATCCTATATTTTCACCTCTTGTTTTCCAGTCAACTTCGTGAGTGGATCGAGGGGAAAACCTTAAATCCACTCGTCCCTCCCAAAGGAGCATCTAGCTACATTTGGAGAAGACCCGGGTGGATCGGGGGGATATGGAGGGACAAATATCAAGAGTGGTAAGGTTACTACGGAGAGAGGGTGATGGGATATAATTTGGGTGATAGGAGATGAAGGGTTATAGGATGATGTGCTGCGTTGGGATGGATTGAGGGACGCTAGTAGTGAGCAGGAGCTTTCTGATACGAAAAATATCAATATCTTTTTCCATTCCTTCCTCCCTTGACGACTAAGGACGAGAAAGCGATGGCGACTCCTCTTGTGATGGGGGGGGGAGGGGGAGGGGGAGAAAGAAAAAGAGAAAAAGAGAGAAAGAGAGAGAAAATAAAAACACGTGAGGGAAACAGAACGAGTAATTGTAGGGTAGTTAAGCATAAAAATAAGGCCAGGGAGTGGGAAGGTTCAGGAAGGGAGAGGCAAGGAAAGATGTAGGAGCACAGGAGGGACTTGAGGCCTCGGCAATTTGGCAAAAAATATATATTTTTGCAAGAAATTCTTTAAATGTCCAAAAGCCTCTGTGTAGCCAGGAGAGAAGAGAATTTTTTACATCCAGAGTATTTGACAAAAAAAAGCATATACGCGTGCAACGAAATGAAATATATGACTGTAAAATGCAAATTATAAAGTTGAAACATAATGCAAAGCAAACGGGTACCGGCCGAAAGCAAGCATAATATCCAGGCAGGGAGATTGGAGGGGAGAGAATATTAAGTCGCTGCTCAGGTAATATTTCCGCACGGCCGGCACCTAAAGCCCCGACCCTCCTCCCTCCCATCCACCTCCTCTCTACCCTCCCTCCCACGTTCCTCCTGGCAAAACAGGCTCTGATCTACGGCAACATTTCAGCAAAAATTCATTTCGCTCGACGTTTCGAATGAGGCGTCGAGCTGGGGAACGATTGTATCTCTGGTGGACAAGTTTCCGTCTAACCATGGAAGGAACCCTAGCCAAGCGTTGATTCAAATATTATCGTCCTAATGGAGTTCGATCGTTGTCCGCATGTGAGGGAGTGACAGAGTGGCCAGCCTAACGCAGATGACGAAGTGAACTGCGCAGTTTGCAATTTCATATCATTGCAACAAGTTATTTTCATGTACCTTAACTATATTTCCCTGTTTCTCCTCCAGTATCGTCTAGAGCCGTAATAGCAAGATATCATCCCATTCCACTTGGCGTATTACCACTCATGGCAACTTCTCACAACTCTTCTCCGTTTCTGAAGGCCACTTCACCCCGTGCTTCCAACTGCATTTCATCATTAATTATATTTGTAGACTCATCATCCACTGCAAGACATCTATAAATAGCAACTTAGCTAACGATGCACTTTCGGGCTGGATAACTGACCAACCAGCCAACCAGCCAAATAAATATAAGTTTATCCTTCCTGGTGCAGTGCGCAGAGGATCGTCGACGGCAAGGGATAAGCTCTAAAAGATTCACATGTGTGGCGGCAAAGAAGCCCTCCCATGTTAGATGCAAGAGCTGCCCTACCATGCCGCGAAACTAGTGAAAATACATAACCTAATGATAAACGGGAAAATAAGACATATTTACCTTTGTTGCTTCCCAAGTGACATTTAGAACAGCCGGAATATCCAATCCTGATTTTCTTTTTGTCTTTCCGTCGTCTCTCCTCTCTCAAGGACCTGCGTGTGAAAAAAATGTGTTGTATTTGTGTCCTTTGTAAGGATCGCATTACCTGCAGTGATTGTGCAATGGGACTCAATACCCATGACCTCGATAGAAAAAAGAATAGTCTGCAGCTCTATGTCTCCAGGAAATAATTACTTACACCGTAATATAATATGTGAACAATGATACACTTGAACTTGAAGCATTTTTGTCGCAGGTCAGCGCATTAAAACATCGCACACATAATATCACACATTTGCATATTGCAGAGCCACAGCTGACGTTGAGAATAAGTAATTAATTGAACATCTATATATTATATTTTCTAAGGTATTTTTTCTAAATTATGTTTTGTCATTATTAGAGACGATCATCAATATTCAACAGTAAATACAATAAAAGAACATCACCAGGACTGGGTTGCCGTCTTATGAACGGCCGCCACCCTAATGGTTCCCATGACGACATTAAGATAAAAACGTTCTCCTTGCTCAAACCCAACCTTGATGAAAAGTTTTGAATCCCTGTCTGAAGTCTGTATGAATGCCTGTTCCTCAATCTATCTGATAACAAGTTTACGCGAAAACATTTTTTTTTTCTCTCTCTCTCTCTCTCTCTCTCTCTCTCTCTCTCTCTCTCTCTCTCTCTCTCTGTGTGTGTGTGTGTGCTTGGGTTTTCTCTACAGTAATGGTCTTGGCAATTCTTGGTGTGGAAAAATAAAGATGAGTATAAATTATAATAACTAAAGAAGACAAACGCTTCTACAATCAAGTCTTGACAACTCATATTTCTACCTGATGACTTCCTTTCCTTCCTTCCCTCCTTCCTTTCCTTCCTTCCTCTCCACCTCATTGAACATTCGACAAGACGTCACCACTTTATCTTTCTGATGCAGAAGACCTCATCATCTCGATTCTAAAAATAGTGCCGCTGCCTGTGCGGAAGACTTTAAAAAAAAATCGCGGGCACTTAAAAGTTCATGATGTGAGTGATGGTGTCAATCGCCGGGAAGACAACGTTGCGGGAATAAAAAGAGATGATCTTAAATCACTATAAAGATGAGAGTCGTTAAGGATGATGATTCAATAGAAAACATTAAAATTGAAATAAAACTGAAGACCAAAATTACCAGATCCTTTCATGAGGCGTGAAAGAAGTATTACAAAATATTTCCACGATGTTACTCAATAATCAGTAAAAATCTGCTCGAGAAATACGACCTCAGGAAAGGAAAATAAGAAGGCAAAATCCTACAGAGCATGAACACTTAATCCAGCCAACAGATCACAGACATCAAAGAAAAAAAAGCTGATTTAACACAGGATACACCTGGACGGCAGCCAAATTAAAGTAGGAATCAATAGGAGGAGACCAAGTGGCCGAAGCGAAAATCAGAGGGGCACCTGCATGAACTCCTCTCTCTCTCTCTCTCTCTCTCTCTCTCTCTCTCTCTCTCTCTCTCTCTCTCTCTCTCTTCTTTTTTTTTTTTACTTTATTGTTGAATTCTTATATATAGGTTTTACAGTGAGGAGCTTCAGCTGGACTACTGAGAACTATCTTTGACTTTTCGGGAATGTGTAGATTATTCCTACCTTAACATACATCTCTCTCTCTCTCTCTCTCTCTCTCTCTCTCTCTCTCTCTCTCTCTCTCTCTCTCTCTCTCTCTCTCTCTCTCTCTCATATCTCCAGATCTGTTTTTTCAGGAGACAATAAAATCCCGTTTCTTGTTTTCAAATTTCTCGTCTACGTGAAGGTCTGAGACGTAATATTTCATCATGACCTTCGGCAGCGATATTTCAAAGTAGTTACCGTAATCTTCGTTACACTTACTTTAGCAAATCCTGGAAAATACGCCGAATAAACGCAGTACAAAAATTGTTCAAATTCTGGATTAAACATGAGCAAAACAGTTAATAATACGTTTGTGGCATTTCAAAGTTAATTTAGACATGACATTTCAGACTTTGTGTGACCGTGGTGAGTACGTTTTGCTTGGTCGCGGAAGTTTACATAATTTATAAGCCAACCACTGACACTTTGAGTGCAAGAAAAGTGATGCTGTCTTACTATGCCCTCGTATTTGTATAAAATAAACATTCCTTCTTCCACAAAAAGATTCTGGAATTGTACAAAAGGTCAGAGCCACGGGTACTCGTTTTCCAATCTAATGAACAAAGAATTCCGTCTGAGTGGAGGGAACGAACCAGTTTCCTGGCTTCCCCTTCCACCCTCCCACGCAAGCAAACACCTGCTTACACCACTATAAAGGGTCTTGGTCCGCCGCCAGGGAATTTTTTTTTTCTAGAGAGCACTTTTAACCACATTTGTTACGCTCTTGACCCAATGTTATACAGGGAAGGTGATGCTGAGATCCTGTCCTTTTCTCCCCCTTCCCCCCTTTTCTTATTTCACCAGACCACACTGCTTTGTAGAGGCCAAAGTGCATCACCTGTGCTTCAATCACGTAATGTGCAAGGCTCCACTCAACCCATGCTTCATGCTTCACCTTCTTGACATGAGGCCGCATGGCAAACTATTTAATCATAACTTTTTGGATCAGCATAGCTATGTAAACTCATCGCACATCAAAGGGAGGCTGAGCTGCGTGGGTTACGTCACATAATGTACAGGCTTTGTGGTGCGCGGGGCTCGAATCATCAGGCGACAACATCCCTTTGATATTATCATTAGATTGAATTGAATCATGAACATTGGCAAAGCTGGAATGAGAGAGAGAGAGAGAGAGAGAGAGAGAGAGAGAGAGAGAGAGAGAGAGAGAGAGAGAGAGAGAGAGAGAGAGAGAGAGAGAGAGAGAGAGAGAGAGAGAGAGAGAGAGAGAGAGAGAGAGAGAGAGAGAGAGAGAGAGAGAGAGAGAGAGAGAGAGAGAGAGAGAGAGAGAGAGAGAGGTGTTTGGCTTAAAGTCTTTACTATTTACACGACTCATCACAATACAAATAAAATTATATTGTATAGTTCATATCTGATTACTGTATTTATGGTGATTACGTAAAAATATGAAAAAAGTCCTAACGCAAATACATAAGACATATCAACTCCGACACAGAGCACACACACACACACACGAAAACTTCCCAACTAAAAGGCACTCCATCTTAAATAGCAGTAATAAAAAAGAGTGAGCTAGTAATATGTCAACTGAGAGATCAATCGATCAGTAGCGGAGTCTCGTCTGACAGCATAAACTCCTGCTAATACTCCTGTAAACCTCGCTTCGTTATCACTCGCCGCAAAATGACAACTTTAATGGAGGGAGGATGGAACTTAAAATCTCGTCGTCGAAACAGAGAATATAACAGATCTGACTATTGATACTTTAACGATGAATGTAAACAGAGTATAAAGGAGGACAGAGAGAGGAAGGGAAGAGGTGATTCGAAACAAAGACTGAAGCAGAGAACACTTCATGTATACAATGGTACTGAGGATAAAGACACTAAAGTTAACAGGACAAAGAACGCCCTTAATCCCCCTCGACGTATTTTAGGAAGCCATTGCGACACGCCGAGCTAAAGGAAGGGGAAGAAGTTACGGTATTGAAGGGAATGGAAACGAGGAGAGGATGTAGATCAGGGTAGAAGGGGAGGTCTAGGGGGAAGGGAAAGTGTCTGTAGTCTGTAGAGAGAGGGAGTTTAATTTTCGCTCACCATATGTTTAAGCTTCACCAGAAACCAAGCACACCTTTCCGCATCTCAGTAACATTGATTAAACAAACTAAATTGGTCTTTGTAATTCGTCATCAGTTTGCTCGCACACGTCCAACCACCACCACCATCACCACCATCGTCACCTACCACCATCACCACCACAAACTACCACCATCACTCCCGACCCTGTAAGGCTATAAAGTGCTGCCTAAACTGTCACTGTCCCCGGTTACTCTTACCGCATATTTTTTTCAAAGTGCCCGTAGTGAGAATAAAGATTTAAGTAAAATAAAAAAAATAACAAATGAAGTTTTAATAAGCATCTCTCTCTCTCTCTCTCTCTCTCTCTCTCTCTCTCTCTCTCTCTCTCTCTCTCTCTCTCTCGCTCTCTCCAGACTGTTATGTGAGATCCAACATTTGCATGGATTTCCCACATTTACTCTAACGGGACAAATTACCGAAGCAGTGAAGCCCTACGAGGCCATATTAGCGAAGCTTCGAGCCCGGAAATGGGACATCGAGTTCGAACGGTAATGGGTGTTCGGTAAGTGACTCGACGCACAGTTCGGACCTGGCCATGGTACTTGACCTTGAACCAAAAACCTGAACATTAGAGGAGGAAAGAGGAGAATGGAGACGAAAAGGAGGACAAGGCAGATAGAACTACATAGAACCGAATAATGATGATGACGATGATGGGAAAGAGGAAAATGGCGATAATGATAGAGTAGAGAAGGTGAAGTGGATTTGCATAATTATTATCTAGCTAAACCATTCCTTTGTTCTTTAGCATCAATTCTAACTAATCGTCACTTTTATCTGCACTATAAACTATCCGTGTCCCGCATTAATCTGTTTACACAATGACGACCTCACTGAAATCCAATTCATTACCCTCATTTCTCCCAAAACAAACCCATTTTTCACCAATAAACAGGACGCGGTACAACACAAAGGTAAACAAAACACATGCTTCGCAAATTGATCAGTCACAGAGGAGTCAGATACCATTTGAAATTAATTAAGTGGACAAAGGATAATTTAGAAACAGTAAAAGCAGCAACCAGGAGGTTGCAAACCCACGTCGACGCCCAACCCTCTAAGACCAAATTACCTGAACTCATGGCAAGGTAATCTAAATGTTAATGAGTTAGTTAATGGGTCTCAGATAACTATGGTTACACTAAGAGGCGTTTCAGTGAGGTATAATGGAACATACTATATATATGTTGCTTCCACGCATATCTTTTACTACAAACAGACGAGTATCACGCATGCCATAACGAGTTAATTGTGCACGAGTGGCCCTTAAGGGTGAGTGTATCAGCTGGACTACAGATACTCGTACATACAATAGTGAATCAGTATGCAAACCCTAAGTCGATCTCACTGTATGCTGCATAAAAAGTAAGTACGTAATGAAGCCATGTATAGGAAAGAAACAACCTCGGTAGAAACTCCCATTTCCTGTTCACCTTAACTACTAAGTAAGAGAAGAAAAATATCTTATCTCTGTCTTAAGATAGAATACCTTGAACGAAGTTAGAAGCGCTAAAATAGAAACAGAAAAGTCGGATAAGAGAGAGGCGGAGGAGAAAAGGCGAAAGAGAAAAGAAGTAAAAAGAAGACAGCATAAGAAAGCCAAGAGGGAGAACGATGATTGAAAGGTATGATGGAGAAGGAAAGACGGAGGATAAGACTACGAAGGAGGAAGACGAAAGGAGAGAGAGAGAAAGTGAGATAGAGAGAAAAAAAAATTAATAGAAGTGAATAAATAAAAATAACAAGTGACTCAGGAAAATACAAAATTAAAACTGTATACGCGAAGAAGAATAAAAAGACGAAAAAGGGAAAGAAAAAGAAGAAGAGAATAAAAAATTGAAGAATGAGAAGCAGCAGAAGAAAAAAGGGAAGAAAATGAAGGCATGGAAAAAAAAATATGGCATGGGGATGAGGTGGGACGGAGTAAGGGAGTGGAAGAGAAAGAGAGTGAGGATCAGGCCACCAGCTACCTTCCCAAGGCCGCTAAATCCTTACCAAATCCCGCCTGGCTGAAATTTTCTACAGTCCCGCATCCCTTAGGTAGTCTCTCGTCGCCCACTCACTCTCTCTAGCTCACACGGGAGGGGCGTGGAGGAGGAGTACGGAAGGAGGGGGGGAAGAAACGAGGGAAAGCGCAAGGGCGCGGTACTCCCCTCACTATTCCTAACTCTCTCTATCCTCCTAAACCGGTCTAGGATAATGGTATGCCGTCTTTCTGAGGACTTCTAAGCATACTCAAACCATTGGGGTAGTGAGCAGCGAGTGTTTTAGCCCAGCTTTCCTTTTATGTGCTGACCCACCCATGCTGTCCTCCTCTCTTCTGCAGGCATTTTCCTCTTTTTAACTTTCATTTGTAAGATATTCTCTCTCTCTCTCTCTCTCTCTCTCTCTCTCTCTCTCTCTCTCTCTCTCTCTCTCTCTCTCTCTCTCTCTCTCTCTCTCTCTCTCTCTCTCTCTCTCTCTCTCTCTCTTTCTCTCTCTCTCTGTTACATAGTGAAAATACAATGCAAAAACTACACATATTTAGTATATATTGCACCATCATGTCACTTATCCTTACAGACCATTGCAATGCTTTTTACGTCTAAGTATCAAATTCTAAGGAGGATTATTTCCAGCAATACAAATAAGAGAAAAATATAGTAGTAAACATCACCCAAGTTTTGATACATTATACATAGCAGACAATGTACAAGAGGATCCAACATGACAAATAATGTATTATAAGAGAAGTGAAATCTTCAATGACTTTTTTTTTTTTTTTTACATCACAAGGAACTGGCCAAGGGCACAACAAAAATGGGTAACACAAAGCCCGCTTAGTTGCCAGTCCCTATAAAGAAGACAGTAAGAGAATAAAATAAAAACAGAGGGGTGAGCCAATGTAGTTCGGGAGGTGTCTTGTTACTCTTCTTTTGAAAAGAGTTAAGTCATAGGAAAGTGGAAAAATAGAAACAGGAAGAGAGTTCCAGAGTTTACCAGTGAAAGAGATGAAAGAGTAAAGATACTG
>JACEEZ010019208.1:357500-370000 GCA_016584305.1 Chionoecetes opilio
ATGAAAATACTAAAAAAGACAACTTCTGTCCCGCTGCCTCACTACACAAAGCTAAGCCCTGAAGAGCCATCGCGTGAAGCACACTACTGAAGGGCACGAGTCAAGCCTCCCGAAGAATTGTGAGCACCAGCAGGAGGCGCCACCAACCACGTCCCCCTCACTTTCCCTCAGAATTCAAAGACAGACTCATGACTTGACTCGTAAAGCGGCTGATTGATTGCGAGTGCTCTTAAGTGGCGACGATCTCTCTCTCTCTCTCTCTCTCTCTCTCTCTCTCTCTCTCTCTCTCTCTCTCTCTCTCTCTCTCTCTCAGATGAAGTATTACCGAATCTATTTTCTTCCAAAAATAATGCTATGTATTCTATTTCTTATTTAGGAAATATCCTAGACCGGTATGACGTATTGTAATGAGATCAGTATCATTGTTATCACCATTTTCATTATCATTATTATTATTATTGTCATTATGAACAAAATATTATCAGTTATATTATCATTAATATTAACTATTATTATTATCATTATCATTATTCCCACAATCATTATTACTACCAATTACATCAATAACATTTCTCGCCTGTCATTACCAGCTCACCTAACACACTGCCGGTTCATTATTTGCATTGCCATCACGTTTTGGCAAAGGATAAATAGCTAGCTATACATACAGAGAGAAAAATCGAATGATCACACGCTATTGTCCTGCACTAAACACCCAATGACGGGAACATTTATACGTATTTTCCCATGCTAATGAGAGCGGCCTTTGAGCTGCGATGAAAATGACGAGTATTTGTAATGAAGTGTATTTTATTTCCATTACAATCACCCTTCGTTCATGAATATCCAACTTATGCAAGAGGAGGAGGAAGAGGAGGAAAAAGGAATACAAAGGAAGAACAAAAGGACGGGGATGAGGTGGAAGAGGACGAAGATAAAAATATGCCACAGAGAACAACCCCCCCCCCCCCCACACACACTAGCCTAATTTTGATTTTCTAGCAAGGAAAGAAAAAATTAGCCTTACACAAAATTTAAACAAAGGCAATATAGTAATTTACTTCCTCGTCAAACAAGTAAATTCTTCCATACCTCACGGTAAATAGTATTCATCTTTTGACTCAAGAAAAATAAGTACTTCCTGATTCCTTTCCATTTGCTTATTTTAATTTTGTCTTTTCATCACGAATCTCGTAACCTATTATTTAACAGTGTTCTTAATATTGCAGTTTCTATTAATTCTTATTTGATCGACATCTATAATATTGCCATTATGTGACCTGCTCGGATCAACACTCTGAAGACCTGCGAAGAAAATATTAAATGGCCTTGTAAGGGTATAAAAAATTATCTCACGCTTCATCTCTCCTTTCACGCGTCTTCAGGTATTAATTAAGCGTCTGTGGAGATAAAATAAATCCCCCGCGAGACTCCGCGAGGCAATCCCAACCTTCATTCACGTGAACTTCGTGTAATCTCTCAAAAGATCCTTCTGATCCGATTAAAGAACGACACCGCCACTTGAATCAATCATCGAGTTGTGACTTCAAAGGCCACTTGATTTATGAGAGAGTAGGAGAGAGAGAGAGAGAGAGAGAGAGAGAGAGAGAGAGAGAGAGAGAGAGAGAGAGAGAGAGAGAGAGAGAGAGAGAGAGAGAGGAGAGGAGAGAGAGGAGAGAGAGAGAAAGAGAGAGAGAGAGAGAGAGAGAGAGAGAGAGAAGAGAGAGAGAGAGAGAGAGAGAGAGAGAGAGAGAGAGAGAGAGAGGAGAGAGAGGAGAGAGAGAGAGAGAGAGAGAGAGAGAAGAGAGAGAAGAGAGAGAGAGAGAGAGAGATAGGCACAAGTAAAACAAACACACACACACACACACACACACAGTTAAGGTATCTAATGAATGTTGAGCTGACCCTGTTTATCTGCCTCGCCACAGACACTGACCTGTAATTATGTTGTCCACTCTACTGGCTCACCTGAAGCTCAATTAATTGGTTCCCACAGAAAATATTTACACACAGACGACTCATTAGCTCGGCTGAGGGACAGGTAAACAAGATCGTCCTTCCTGTTGTAAAAGGAGGAGGAAGAGGAGGAGGAGGAGGAGGAGGAGGAAGAAGAGGAGGAGGAGGATGATTGATTGATTAAATAATAGGCGGCGCAAAGATGAGGTTAATGCTCCGAGGAAGAGGAGCAAAATGAAGGAAAAAAAAAAAAAATATTTGTGAATCCAACATGATAAAGAAAAAGACACATGAAACGAGAGTACGAGTAATTGTAAAAAAATATAAAAAAAAAATTACGTCAACTGAAAGCCCAGAGGGAAAGGTCACCGTTGAAACCACAGGTGGCGCTAGGGGCGTATGTTGCTGAGTGAGCCGTATTATTAGCGCTTCATCTTAGTGCCGCACTGCAAGTATAGGAACCACATCAAAACAGGAGGACAGGGAGGAACATACGGAGGAGCAGCGAAGTGAATGGAAAATAATCCTTAACTATGTGAGTACCAATGTAAAGAAAAGTATGTAAATTTGATGATTAAATGTATAAAGCACTATCATCAGTCAAGCGTCGTAAACATTCTCCTTCAACGTCACAGCAAGAACCCACAAGGTGTTATAAGACTTGGCTCAAATGTGGTCTTTAAGTTCATCTTTCAAAATTCCTGTTGAGTGAAACCCATGTTTTCATATCAATGCCACATGTGTAAAAAATCTATAATTAATAATGTATATGGATGTGTGTGTGTGTTGTGTGTGTGTGTGTGTGTGTGTGTGTGTGTGTGTGTGTGTGTGTGTGTGTGTGTGTGCGCGCTCGTAAGGTTAGTATTAGAGTATATCTACAAATATGTTTAAAATCCGTACACAGATTTGTGGTGATTATGGTTCAATTATCTAATACGGCAGAAAAAATATATACGTTGTTTTTGAAGTGTAAAGGTATAGATGGTACAGTGATGTTCCGCTAATGTGGCTAAATCACAAACAGACTAGGTCACTAGGGAAACAGGTGTACAGTATTAATCTCCGCATCTGGCACACCCCTCACGCCAGGTTATTCGCGACGTGTTGAAGTTGGCTCCCGCACGACTAAGAATCAACGGGTGGCAAGGCTCAGGTGTCGGCACCAGGCACCTCACAATGCCAGCGATGTGGGAGGCGACTCTAGTTTCCCGCCCAGTCCGACAGGCTGGGCGGGAAACAAGATAGGTAGATAAAGCAAGTTTTCAATCATATTTTGAGAGGTAAGACTTAAGATCATTACTAAAGAGGACTTGATCATCGTTTTCAGGCTCGTGGAAAACTTAAGCACCATCCTCCATTCCACTCAAACCGCCGGAGAAGTCTGTATAGATAAATATACACAAATAAACGATGAACTGCTGAAAAAATTATTAAATGTCCTTTACATAAATGCAGAAAGTGAGGACAAGGGTGGTTGTATAATCAACTATCAAAGTGTCAGATGAGCCTATTCTTGCTCCAAAGTGAAGCAGGAAGAAGTGAAGTGAGCCACGCAGCACAACAACACACTCCTCACCGCGGCGTGCTGGGGTCAGAATGCCGGCACCGCAGGCGGCCACTGTAATCGTACACTACCCTTACACAAGTGAATTTCTCAATTAGTGTCGAGGAAGGCTTAAACGTGACTACAGCGCGTCAGACAAAGCTCTGTGACCCGATAGACGCGTAATTAATTCCTGTGAAGTTTGAGAGCCTCAGGAAAACATCGACCACAACGTAATCAACCATGAAACAAACATAATTCGACATCCATAATAAACAAAAGTGTGGCGTCCAGCACGGCCTGGTTCACTGCTTCGACATGAAAAGCATACATAAAAATGCAAACATGTTTTCTCCATGGAAAATGTAAAAATGGTAAATAAATTGCGACCAGGCTTTCTACACACAAAAGGAAAAAACACTAAATAATTGAATGATTGATGAGGAATAGACATATATATATTCCCGCTGTAGTTATCAACTTTCACCTGTTAGGATGATTTAAAACTTCAGTATGTAGTGTCACCTTAATCCCAATAATCAAATACAAACCAATCAGTACGTACTTAATAGTGTTATGAAATTAGTGAGGTGCGCACCATATTGATAAGTAAAAAGAAATATACATATATTCACCTTAATGTAAATATGTAATCTTCAACCAGAATATATTATGAGCCAACAAAAAGTCTGGTGATACTAATAAAATTTTCTTTTTGATGTGTGAGGCCAAGAGAAAATCGGAGAGGGAGTATTATAACGACAAGGACGCTGCTGCCTCTGCAAGAACTTAAGACAGGGAAGCAGACAACCTCAGTAATAAATTTCATTCTATTGCATGGTTTTCATTTGACTTTCCAAAGACATTTTTCCAGCACTATTAAGAAACTCACTGTTCTAAAGCAACTATTTTCCAGCACTTCAGTAACAAGGAAGGGAAGCGCTCCATAATGAACGAAGAGTCAGTCTTTTGCCAATGGCCAACACCAACAACACTGATTTCAATAAAAAAAAAAATATTGATCTTTATAGAGTTGAAAGTATCGCAAAAAGTGAAGATAATATCATACATATATACATACATGGCAAAAGTGTGGGAAAATTATTAGTTATTTTGCAGTAAGAGACGAGTAGGCAGCGAAACACTAATCAGGGAACAGTGTTGCGGGGGAAGGTTTAGTGTCTCTCAGGCTTAGAGTCAGATATTACGCAACACATCAACACAACACATCCATGAGCACCTCAGAACAAGCGGCTTGGCGCCTTCCCCTCCCCCCCAAAAAATATCCAGCTGGGTGTGAAGAAAAATCAAGGTGAAAATATATCGTATTCATTAAAACTATAAAATGCAGTTTATTCGTAACTTCAACACCAAACACAGCAGCAAGTTGTACTTTACATATATGCATATAAACTTTATATTAATCACTGTTCGACGAATCAAGCCAAAACAAGTTAGCAATGTGACTTTGTTTGAGTTTCGGAAATAATCGAACACAACCACTGAACGGTAGAGCAATGGGATGCGGTTGGTCCGTTTCAGGATTTGACTCTCGCTATCTAACATGAAGCCTCACAGGACTGCCAAGGATCGTCATTGCAATATACTGACACATCAAAGAAAGCCATGTGCGTCATTCGTCTAGCATTGTGGTCAATGCTTCTCCCTCGATACTGACATGTGTACAATGGCACCAAAATAACCTTCACTTCACCAATGGCCTCGATGTCACACTCCTTACCGTTACCAAACACACAAGTACCTGCGAAGCTTTACTACCAACATTTTGACTGAATTTGTTTCATGTTACCTGTCATCCGCTACCCACCCGACTCTCCCACTCACACACATGACTTTTTTTCCTTCTCACTACTTTACTGTCTCTCATATGACCTTCCTCTCTCTCTTTGTCAATATCTCAGCTCTATCTACTCTTTCACCCTCAACAACTCCACTTATTTTCCATACCAACTGTATAAGTGGTAACCATACGGCATACATACACCCTCTTCTCGGCTGCACTTGCTTCCCCTTCCATTCCTTCTTCCTCAACTTTAACTCCCAGCTGCTGTTCTCGTCCAAGCGTGTGATGAAATGACAAGAAGCTATTTCAGGCATGTAAACTCTGTGTGTGAGTGTTTGTGTGAGTCTCGGGTGTTTCATTCTGTCAATTAGAGAGGTAGAATGCGCCCTCCTGTCTGATCTCTGTCGCCGCAGGTTGAAGAGCCGCGTCCATCGGGATTCAGGTTTCGTCTGACAGTCTTTTTTTTTCTATCTCTGTCTTTTTGGTGCCGCGTTCACTTACCGCCGCCTTAATAGTTTCCTCTCAGATTGAGGTATTTTTTATATTTTTCTCTCATTTTGTTTAACAGCGTCCGTGTCTCAGCCGTAATTTTTCACAATTCTTTGCAATTATTTTTCTGTAGAAGGTTGTGGTTCTGTGTGTGTGTGTGTGTGTGTGTGTATGTGTGTATGTGTATGTGTGTGTGTGTGTGTGTGTGTGTGTGTGTGTGTGTGTGTGTGTGTGTGTGTGTGTGCACGCCAATATCACTCCACACGGGCCATTATAGAAGTGTTAGTTTTACAGGAAGTGCCCGAACCACTCTTCCAAACAGCTGCTTCTGGTAATTGTTGTTGTGCTACGCTTACAGCTGCTAGTCATCCCCCCCCCCCCTCTCCTCCTGACCACACCTTCTTGCTCTTGCTTTAATTCCCCTCCCCTTTATTCTTGCCATCCCTCTACTCCCCAAAATCCAGCATCACCTCCCACACCAACGCTTTCGCCTTGCCAAACTCTCCCTTGACCATTTTAAAAACTGAAAGCAATAGCAATAACATAGAGAGAGAGAGAGAGAGAGAGAGAGAGAGAGAGAGAGAGAGAGAGAGAGAGAGAGAGAGAGAGAGAGAGAGAGAGAGAGAGAGAGAGAGAGAGAGAGAGAGAGAGAGAGAGAGAGAGAGAGAGAGAGAGAGAGAGAGCAGTCATTCGAAAAATATAGAAATACAAATTGGTTCGACAAATAACCTAACCCGCTTATATAAATTGTCAAGACTAGTAAGTATGTTCATTAAAAGCGATTGCCACACATCATCGGGTCTCCAATCGAGCTGCGCCCCACCACTCCACCATCAAAAGGAAACAAGTAGAAACATATGTACGACCAACCATCGTATAACATTAATTCCCCTCTTATTTCAACACACGAGACCAATTTGCTTCCCAGGTAAACAAAATAGAGGCTTGTAATTAACACCCGAGTCCTTTAGGGAGCAGATTACATGTTTCATAGTTGGCACTGGATCGCTTTTCAAAGGAACATTTATTTCTTACGACCCACAGGAACAAAAAAAAAAACTGTTGATTTTAATAATAGAGTTATATTGATCCTGACGTGGTAAGGTATATATAAGGGAGTAAAACGGAGGGTAGACATACGATTAAATAGAAGATGTCCAAGTAGCGGATGGTCCTAAAGATAATTATTAATGACATTTGAATAATACAAGTTGCCTGACTGACGGAATCAATGACCAACGTACAGGATACGTAAAGAGGTTGAAAGGCCATACTATTCCTGAATTTTTAAAAATCTATAAAAAAAAACCAGGCGAAGTCAATATATATTTTCCACTTTATCGTACGCGTCTGCGAGCTTGACTGATTTGAAAATATTGTACAAATATCTAACTTAAAATGAACTTGGTTAGATGAAAGTAAATATATTATACTAACATTAATACGGAAGGTTATCCTGTATACAAAGACCGTGTGTGTGTATGTGTGTGTGTGTGTGTGTGTGTGTGTGTGTGTGTGTGTGTGTGTGTGTGTGTGTGTGTGTGTGTGTGTGTGTGTGTGTGTGTGTGTGTGTGTGTGTGTGTGTATGTGTGTATGACACTGTGTGTGTGTGTGTGTGTGTGTGTGTGTGTGTGTGTGTGTGTGTGTGTGTGTGTGTGTGTGTGTGTGTGTGTGTGTGTGTGTGTGTGTGTGTGTGTGTGTGTGTGTGTGTGTGTGTGTGTGTTCTTGCGTAAACAATATAGTAGGCGTAAAGGTCGTGCAGGTAAATGTGTGTGTGCGTGTGTATAACGATAAAAAAAGTAAGGATGATATTTTTCATCGCTATAATTTCAAAATAATGATACAAAAATGACAGAAAAAAAGATAAATAAATTATGCACGAAAGTAAATTACATGCAACAAACAAAAAACACACTCCGCTACATAATGTATTCTCTCTCTCTCTCTCTCTCTCTCTCTCTCTCTCTCTCTCTCTCTCTCTCTCTCTCTCTCTCTCTCTCTCTCGCTCGCTCGCTCGCTCGCTCTCTCTCTCTCTCTCTCTCTCTCTCTCTCTCTCTCTCTCTCTCTCTCTCTCTCTCTCTCTCTCTCTCTCTCTCTCTCAGGTGGAGGACGAAGGTGATTTGGTCGGTTGTGAGTCGTAGAAAAATATCACTTGCTCTCTAATGACACGCCTACATACCCTTATTATGTTTGTTCAAGGGTCGCTATTGCCGTGCTTCTGCCCCCCTTCCCTCTTCCTTCTCCTCCTCCTCCTCCTCCTGTTAATATTAGAAACTCTCTTCCAGCACAAGTAGATTAAAGCAACACGGTTTAAGTATTTAGGAACAGACTAGATAAATAATTAGTATCAGCTGCACAACTCCATTACTTTGCTCCGGCGTAAATTAGCAGCGTTTTTTCTCCTAGCTTTAGCTTTAGCTTAGAGTATGTGTCTTACATCCGTCCCTATGAAATTCCATGGCAGTTCTTCATTAATGCATGGTATATTTTCCCCATTTTTTTTTCTGCCGGCCTCGTCTGGAGGGAATGGAAGGTGGAGAGGAGTCTTCAACTTTGCTATTCTTTTACCTCCAACATATAGAAACTTAAGTGGTGGAAAGAAGTCACACAGGGAGCACGTTTGGCCTAGTAGGACTATTGCTGTCTGTTTTTCCTTTGTATTCCTCTTTTCTAGCATTACCATGAGGGAGTCCTGTAATTTCTATAAATCATGTAATTCTGCTCTCTCTCTCTCTCTCTCTCTCTCTCTCTCTCTCTCTCTCTCTCTCTCTCTCTCTCTCTCTCTCTCTCTCTCTCTCTTGCATTTTACAGCAAATTATTTTCTTTTCTTTGCTTATGTACGACTCAGAATTAAAAGGAGTCACCCGTCCCATCTCCCTCTCACATCCCCTCTTGTTCCCTCTCGTTTATTTCACCTACCCTTCCTGCCAGCACTCATCATACCGCTACCTCATGCACTCGTCCACTCTCCTACCACACAGATTTTACAACTAAACAAAATAAAATATAAAAGTAAACTCGCTGTGGTCGTATTTGAATTTTCCTTGAATTTCTTTTTCTCTTTTTTTCAGATATCCGGAAGCTTTCTAGATAATTAAAGTAGTTCTTTAAAATTCAAGAATGATTTGGCTGATGATCGTATTAATCAAAGGGAAATATACGTATGTATATACTACCCGCTAGAAACACAATGATTTATATATCAATTTATTTAATAATAATTGTTTTTTGGGGGGAATGTGGGTAACTTTTAATATGGTAAGACCCACAAAAACACTTACAAAGAAGGTCGCCCCCCCCCCCACCCTCCGCCCCAATGCAGTGAGTCCATGGTGCTCAGAGGAGTAATTACACTTTTTTCCTTGATATTATCATGGTCCGCATCTGACCATTGAACAAGGACGAGAGAGATTGTGGAATGAAAACGAACAGTAACAAGCCTCAGCGGGATACCAGAAGGGAGAGGAGACCCAAAACAGGATAAATATTAGAACACATTTTGCTGCCTCAGTGAGTAAGGAAGAGGCAGCGCCAATGAAAACAAAACAGCAATGACGAAGGGGGAGCGACAGTGATGGAATGAAAGGTTAGGGTCGCTGCGTCGTGGGTGATGGAGGAAAATAGAGAAGCTATGAGGATAAAACGAAGAAGGGGAAAAGAGGAAACTGCGAGCAATAAAAATGAAAATAGTAACCTTTTAGGATCATAGAACTGAATGAATTTAACGACGCATACAGGAATAACTCTCTCGCCATGTACTTTTGGAGAGGAAAGAAAAATACATCGATCACGAGCATCGGTTCCTTTAGCATGAGAAAAAACTTTCTTAATAGTTAATAAATTAGTTTGGAGTTGTTAGCCTAGATTTTTTAATGGTACTTAAGAAACCCAAGTTTTCTCCGACTAAGTTGAGCTCTCTCTCTCTCTCGCTCTCTCTCTCTCTCTCTCTCTCTCTCTCTCCTCTCTCCTCTCTCTCTCTCTCTCTCTCTCTCTCTCTCTCTCATACAACAAACGTAGAACAAAAGATTCGAGGGAGCTATTCTGAATACTTTCCTCATCATCACCACTCGAGATAAAAAAGAAATATATAAAAAATACTGTTGAGAAACATAATATTATTCTGACTTCATGAAGCAACGCACAAGACTCCTTCAAAGATTCCTTGTTGAAATATTGTTAGTCACTGGAGCAACGTATCCCGGGCAACACAGCGTGGCGTGACAGTAGAGCATCGATTGTCTCCCCTTTCTTGGCTCAGGTGTACGTGGCTTACACATCTAGACAGCAACAAGTATACAAACTTTCTAGTTCTGGATTTGAGCTGCTGTCTCGTCCGACCTACTCCACACGTTCCCCTTCACCTGCCTCCCGCTTTCTTCCTCTCGAAAATAGTATATCTTTCCTTTCTCTTCGTTTTGGATAACAAGTCATTTTTTTAGCACGAGACAAAAAATCTACTTGACAACTGAATCCATGTGACAAAAAAGATGATTTGTTTATTTTCCTTCTAAACGATAAGTAGCATTGGTGCATTACCCCAAAAAACATATGTATAAATATAATATAATAAGGTATAAACCTCAGCTTGATGACTGGAGGCATGTTATAAAATCCCCTTAAAAAAAATGGACATATTTTCCTTTACAATTCCTATCTGCATGTCAAAGGTACGATTGTTCTCTTCATGGACGAGAAAGATAAAACAACGGCCTGCGATATATTCAGCCGTGACTTTTCATGACAAGAATTATTCATACAGTCATGTGCAGCTTTGATAAAAATAACATTCCACGCACAGAAATACTCCGTAAATATCTTAAAAAAATATACATGACTGAACTTCAAGTCGTTATAAGCAACAGACAACAATCAAACTTCTAACAATGGTACGCTTCCGACCAACCTCTTGGATCTCTCTCTCTCTCTCTCTCTCTCTCTCTCTCTCTCTCTCTCTCTCTCTCTCTCTCTCTCTCTCTCTCTCTCTCAGTACCATCAGCGCATAATTCTCATTTGATGCATTGCAGGAGCGTTTCTGTGTTGCCAGAGTATCAAGGATCATATGGACAGACAGACAAGCCCTTGATCATAATGCAGACGGCGTAATCAGCTACAATCTTCCTCCTCCTCCTCCTCCTCCTCCTCCTCCTCCTCCTCCTCCTCCTCCTCCTCCTCCTCCTCCTCTTCCTGGTACAGTTCGTGACACAAGCGCCAAAAATAATAATAGCCTAGAACTCGAATAAAAAATCTACTAATATTTAGCACGACCTTGTCCAAAGTCATGTAGATTTACTTTATTTCATTTCAACTTTATGAAAGGATGTATCGGTGCTCGAACACACACGCATAAACACACACACACCCCTTCAGTTTTACCAACATTTTTTTGTATGGGTTCTAATTGATAAACGGAAAGTCAAAACACATCCTCCTCTCCCTCCCTCCCTCCCTCCATCCGTCTCAATAATTGCATCAGCCCTCCCTATAGATCTAAAAGGTCACGGCAGCAGCTTATTGCGGTCACCAGCTAGTCGGAACCACACTGTGCACGGAACTGGAACTGGGTCAGCCAGCCAGTGATCGTGAGGAGAGTCTTACATTATCCCAGAGGCAAAAACATTCTTGCTACAAAACAACACATTCCCTTATCATTGAATTACATCCATTACGGTCATTTATATACAATCATAATTTAAGACAGTGTCCTCCATAATATCGGGCAGAGTTTATACATTAACAAAAGAGACGACACGCATTGAAATACAGTAAACCTTCTCTAATTCGAACTAATTGGGGGGAGACCTGGGTCGAATTAGCCGAAAGTACGAATTATCCGATGTTTACCTCTAGCCCCTCCACAAAATAATAAGTCACTCAAATATGCTAAAACAGCACATTTTGTATTACTTGTACTCACCAAAACCATTGTATTGTATGTATGCTATAAATATAAGTACACACGCTTATAACACCACATGATAATAATAATAATAACAATACAGATTAATCTAGAACATATAAGAACTCATAAACATCAATTTCTTACTGCTTAAAGATTAGATTATACAGCCACACATATTTTTCACCTTGTAATGCTTACATCATATCCGAAGTTAGTATATACCTCCCTACACACATACACACACACACACAGATTGAATTATATTCCTCTCTCTCTCTCATTATTGAAGTAATGATTAATCTAGCAATGCCTATCATATATTTATGTTTTGTAGTAAGTTTTGTCTAATTTGTGATTTTTAAGGAATATCTGGAAGTATCATGTCATTAATATTATAATTGGCTGAAATAGGGACTTCTAATCATTGTAACTGAAAACTGACTCCAGATTCGTGTTCAGCATGCCCAAAAACTGCTAGGAACAAATTTTCAAGCAAATCTATTTTTCAAAAAATATTGCAAATTTTTCAAGAGATTTTCAAATATTGCGAAATTTGCAATAATTTTTGAAATTTAGATTTGACAGAAAATTTGTTCCTAGTAGTTTTCGGGCATGCTGAACACGAATCTGGAGTCCATTTTCAGTTACAATGATTAGAAGTCCCAATTTCAGCCAATTCACAATGACATAATACTTGCAGATATTCCTTAAAAATCACAAATTAAACAAAACTTACTACAAGACATAAAAATAGGACAGGCATTGCTAGATTAATCATTACTTCAATACAATAATCAGTATTAGTAATA
>JACEEZ010019208.1:375000-387500 GCA_016584305.1 Chionoecetes opilio
TTGTTGGGGAAGGGACGGAGAACTTCATTGACAACTCATTTCTAGGGATAATTTTTAGTGTAGAGGTACTAGGCCATGGTCTACGTTACTAGGATCCTGGAGCTCCAGTTATTGTCTCGTAAAGAGATCATTTGTCTGCAGTCTAATCCATCATTGCTGCTGTCCAATGACTTCACGATGACACTGGCGCGGGGAACAGCAGTTACACTTTGACCAAGAGTGACCTGAGACGGCGGCAACATCAACATCCCTGTGGTGAAATTAAATTAATTCACCACTATACCGGAAAAAGAAGAGGGAGGCGGAGAAGAAGAAAAAAATAGTAATGGAAGAATAAGAGCATACAAAAATTGAATGATAAGGTAGAGCAGGAGGAATAGAGACAAGGAGAGGCACGCTCAGAATAAGAAATAGCAGAAGAAAAAAAGAGGAGGAGGAGGAGGAGGAGGAGACGAGGCAGGAGACGGCGGAAGGGAAATGGATGGATTGAAGAAGACGGCCTGCTCCTTAACTCTTGGAAACGGTCACTCTCAGCTCGTATGGAAATATTCAGTGACTTATTCCCGACAGGCAAGGCGGCGGGGCTGAGGTGAAGACGGTCTAGCCCTTGCACTCTTGACACCCAGCTCATTCCCTTCCCCTTGTATCCTATAGCCAACCACAGCTTAACATCTGGCGGAGCATTACAGTATATACAGGTTATGCAAGTGTTGCACGGGTGTCACTGAACTACACCTGTATCTAGTAACAGAAGCAAGGACTCAACGCAATATGGAGCGTAACATCAGGATGAAGCAATAAAAAAAACATGGGGTTTGGGCGGGCGAGGAAAGGAAGGACAGGGGCGATGGGACGATTGGTAGTTTTCAGCGATGGACGGGTCCCATCTCACCCGGAAATGGTGAGGGAGAATTACGTCCTTCTTGCTCTTCCCCGTCCCTGTCATCTACCATACGCCTCTCATGTTATTGCCCAGACGTCTCTTCTTTTATGTCTTCCTTTATAGACTAGAAAGTAATGGCGACTACTTTTACTACTACTACTACTACTACTACTACTACTATACTACTACTACTACTACTACTACTACTACTACTACTACTACGACTACTACTACTAGTACTAATGTCACTACTACTACTACCTCTACCACTGGATAGCTCACTGCATGCAAAGTAAATATAAAATGAATCAGTAAAATAATTCCTGCTGCTAAAACCAAATCAGCATTACATTTTCTTTGCTTTGTTTTGCTCCTCGTGTAAGAAGCTTCAGTCTGGCCGTCAGCGCCAAGCCGCCGCCTTTATTATTGCATTTGTTTTTCATTTTTGTGGCGCAAAGTAACACTTAGCTGTGTGTGTGTGTGTGTGTGTGTGTGTGTGTGTGTGTGTGTGTGTGTGTGTGTGTGTGTGTGTGTGTGTGTGTGTGTGTGTGTGTGTGTGTGTGTGTGTGTGTGTGTGTGTGTGTGTGTGTGTGTGTGTGTGTGTGTGTGTGTGTGTGTGTGTATGTATGTGTGTGCGCGAAGTGCGTCACTCTATCAGCACTTACTTCCCGTGTTAGTTTAATGCAAATAGTACTTTCCTCCAGTTCAAAATCTCTCGTCCCTCACCATAACCCATTAATTAAAGTTGCATGAGTAACACAAATCCGTTAATTTGTCAATAATAACGTCACTCCTAGGCACATGTTCTCCACGCTGAGATAAGCTCCCGATTTCAACTTCGACATAAAAAGCCAATACCATTAGCATGAAGAGCTCATTCAACCGTACTTAATGATGCAGAGTTGTCACCTGCAAGCTGTACTGATCCACCTGCACTGTGTCTGTCTGTATGTATGTCTGTATGTCTGTATGTGTGTATGCATCTGAATGACTGTCTGGTCTGATTTCCCTATTTTTCTGTCAGTATTTGTCAGTTACCTATGTAGGTTTTTTTTTCTTTTACATACAAAGGACTAGCAAGAAGCAAAAAAAAATTAGAAGTTACAAAAAGCCCGCCAGCAGCCAAAGGAAGGAAGGAAGGAAGGAAGGAAGGAAGGAAGGAAGAAAAGAAGAATGAAGGGAAGGAGGTATTGTTAAGCGAACCATTATGATATGCATATGTGAATGAAAGAATTTATAATGGAGGGTACAATAATTCAAAAAGGTTATGCTCATTTAAGTCATTAGTAGCAACGAAGACGAATAAAGACGGAACTAAAACTTCCAAAATTAAGAAATTGAGAAGAAAAAAAAATAAGGGAGAGGAGAGAGGGAGGGATATGTAATATTTGCTCCAAGGATGTAAATTAGGTTAGTGACGCATATATCAAGTTAACCGATATTTTTGTTATTCTAATTCTTAAGGATACTAAAAAATTAACATAATTCCAATTATTCGAGGAAAGAAAAGGAAAATATGGAAACGTAAAATAAATAACTATCTTACAAATACTACACCATTTTTGGCACGCGGCATATAACATATATTCTTTATGTGAATTTTCTCATTTTCCTTTCTCGTCTCTCTGTGTAGCACTAAATATATATTTCATGTTTCTGTTTCATAATTCATTTTCTTTTTCCATTATACTGTTTCAAAGCTTCCTTCAGCCTTGCTTATAACAGTGTTGCGTAAAACATGCTAAACATTTCTTTCAGTTACCTTTATTTCATTACATTTACAACATTTTTCGTTCCTTTTTCATTTCATTGAGCTTTGCTTTGTCTCTCTCTCTCTCTCTCTCTCTCTCTCTCTCTCTCTCTCTCTCTCTCTCTCTCTCTCTCTCTCTCTCTCTCTCTCCTCTCTCTCTCTCTCTCTGGTAATGCGTTCAAATGCCCTGTTAATGTAGTTTTATATGCTTTCTGTTTCAACCTTTTCTTTACCTTGACAGACAAAAGTTCAACCACAAACGTTCACCCCGCAGCGTTAAGTCCACTTCATCCCCTCCTACAAACTTGACTCTTGAGTAACTTGTGACGAAGGAAACATTTTTAAAACACCTGTTATTTAATAATTCACTCTTACCAGCATTTCTGAGTTGCATTTTTCATTTTCTTTTCTTTTCCAGATGTTGTTGTTAATATTTCCTTTGTGATTATTCTAGCGGTTTTAGGTGGAACATAAAGCTGGAGATGAGGTGATGTGCCATTATGAATAAACAAAAGCTGGAAAAAGTAGAAGTGCGTAGGATATTTAAATCTTAATGCAATCAAATCCCAAATAAAGATAATAATATGTTCAAATTTAGTATGTATTCTGTACTAATGATTCCCTATTTTCTTTTTAATTTCTCCTGGGTCCCTTCAAAATGTTTGAATAAATCATCGCTTTTTTTTCATTTAACTCGTGTGAAGACGAGTCGAACACAACTGTCGACAACATTTAACTGTTATTTTTAAAGAAAACTACACGACGGCGAACATTTAAAGTTTTGAGGCGATAAAGACAGGGTTGCCGACAGACTGAAAGGGTCAAACACTGGCAACAATGTATTATGTAGGCATAAAAAAAGTAATGAAATGTCTACGCCTGTCTTTCTGTCTTTTTCTCTTCTTTATTTTACTCTCTCTAACACCAAGCCATGTGATCACTACCCAACATTCTAACCCATAAAAAGATTCCAGGCAAGGACTCTCAACACTCCTGGACGACTCATATCACTAAAGACGATACACAGCCACTATAACATCCACACTCAACACTGGCAAAGTCCACAGCCAACGTGTGCGAAATGATAACAGATACCCTACTATTTCCTAATACATTTTGCATTTGGCTCACTAAGGAAGGGAGTATCAAAGCAAAGCTTTCAGCCGAGCACTGTGCAATGGTCTACTCGGTGCCTTTATTACGCGGGTGTCCGGTGTTCATGCATAGGTGGTGAATCCAGCGAGGTGATTAAACGTGTAAATCGTGGATATCGGAGAGGACGCGAGGGACGTTGCGTGTGGGATTCATTTGACAGATACACAGATGGAACAGGTGGATGTTATCACTGTAGGCACAAATGATAAATAGATGTGTGAAATTGTATGTAAAAATGACAGAATTATAAGAGTGAAGATTTCCCACCCTCAGCTCCTGTCGGGATGTCGAGGTCACAGCTCTTCGGCTGGAGATACGCCTTAATTGTCTTCGCCAAGCCTGGGAATCGATCCCTTATACTCTTTGACTTCATGGATTTCTCGGTTGTGAGCCAAGCGTGCTAATAATGTTGACGAAATAATAACAATAATAATAATGATAACTATAATGCTAATAATAGTTATAATAGTAGCTTGGCCAGCAGTTTATGCAAGGTAACAAAGTAATTTTAAAAAACTGGAGATTACCTACAGGCGTGAGACAAAATAATGGCAGTGACGGTAAATGAATTAAAAATGGTTTCATATTTATTTATTCCTGCCCTAATGTTACAAAGCCTGGCCACGACCTCCCAATGTTTAGTTACTGTACACAAAGAGTCCGAGTGCGTGTCTAAGGTGTGTGTGTGTGTGTGTGTGTGTGTGTGTGTGTGTGTGTGTGTGTGTGTGTGTGTGTGTGTGTGTGTGTGTGTCTCTGTGTGTGTGTGTGTGTGTGTGTGTGTGTGTGTGTGTGTGTGTGTGTGTGTGTGTGTGTGTGTGTGTGTGTGTGTGTGTGTGTGTGTGTGTGCGCGTTATGTGTGTGTGTGTGTGTGCGCGCAGAATGCCACATGTTAACAGTCCATTACGCGACCAGTGATGTATGATAACGGTAAATCTCAGCCACGCCCTCAGCTTTCCCCTCCCTGTCCTCCCCTTTCCCCTCCCTCCCTCTCCCCTCACTCACACATGTTAACCCACGCACAGGCCATAAAGTCATCTAAAGCACGACGAAAACTGTAGTAAAGACAATAAAACAAGCTACACACTCCCTAAATAACATGCCAGGAAACAATTAAACAAAAAAATAACATTGCAAACACTGTTATTACGGAATATATGATGTTAATAAGACAACTTTAAACGTAAAACATGTCATTACGAAAGACAACTCTAAAAGGATTAAACTGAGGGGCATTTAAATTAATGTGTTTTTGGACAGGTGGTTAAGTGGTGATAAATAGTGTTCCCCCATCCAGTACTTTTACGGTAATATTTTCTATATAAACGTTAAATATTCCCTTATGGAATTGTGATAATAAGTGTGTTTTTATGTGTGTCTCTCTGTCTGAGTTTGTCTGTCTGTCTGTGTGTGTGTATGTGTGTGTGTGTGTGTGTGTGTGTGTGTGTGTGTGTGTGTGTGTGTGTGTGTGTGTGTGTGTGTGTGTGTGTGTGTGTGTGTGTGTGTGTGTGTGTGTGTGTGTGTGCTGTGCGTGCGTGCGTGCGTGCGTGCGTGCGTGCGTGCGTGCGTGCGTGCGTGCGTGCGTGCGTGCGTGCGTGCGTGCGTGCGTGCGTGCGTGCGTGCGTGCGTGCGTGCGTGCGTGCGTGCGTGCGTGCGTGCGTGCTTGTGTGTGTGTGTGTGTGTGCTCTTATTTGTTCGAATCTCATGTGTGTTGTTTGCCTCATTTCGTCTTTTACTTTCTAACTCGCTTTTCTCCTCTTTTTCTTTCTCTTCCTGCTATTTTGTTTTTGTTTTTTTGTAGTGCTGCTTTCCATTATCTGCCTCCCTTGTTGCCTCTTCCACCAACTTCCGTACTCCTCCTCTTCTTCCTTCTCCTTATCCTCCTCTTAATAGTGATCACATGGAAGACTTAAATGCTCAATCCAAACTATGTAGCATCTCGCGTCCCACAGGAGTGAAATCTATCCTACAACTTTACTCAAAACGTCCAAAATATTCATGTCATGGCATCTTTTAGACACATCCATCACTTGAATTTCACGGGGATTAAGCCTACATATTTTTCTTTTATTTTCTTCCCATTTGAAAAGGTCAGAAGATGAAAGCTGACAAGAAAAAAATACATAGAAGCCTCTTTTGCTACCATTCCCTCAGTCCCGTCAAGAAGTATATGAAAGTTTATGACATCCATTTACGGCACTACGACTTGCCCTTCATTCTATTTTCTCAATCTCCTCTCCTTCACTACCACTACCATGTCTATTTTCCGTCTTCTTTTATCTCTTCTCTGACTTTAACAATTTAGAGACACTCTGATTCTCAACAATATGTACCACCACTATTTTTCTCTGTTATTTTGCTTAATGTCTACTCTTACATCACAATTTAGACCGACAACCCTTTCTCGGAACACAAAAAAAGCATCTAAAAAAACATTAAAAACAAAGCATCTAAGAAAAAAATATGGAATGTTCACGATCAAAAACAGTCACTTATATTTCCTTCGTTTGATATTCTTAAGTTTCACGTTTTGTTTAAATATCTTTTAAAATAAAGCTATTTTTTTCAGTATGTTGCAAAAACTGAGAAGCAGGATTTCAACTTACTTCATATCATATATTTCTGTAAGTCGACCCCGTAACACCAGCATTCCGGAGACACGAGAGCGATAAACACTAATGAAATTACCTTCAACTTTCACCGCAGGCGTAGTATGATTCTCTCTCTCTCTCTCTCTCTCTCTCTCTCTCTCTCTCTCTCTCTCTCTCTCTCTCTCTCTCTCTCTCTCTCTCTCTCTCACAAGCTTATATCGTTCTCCTTCTTTTTTGAAATGATTTTGTTTCTCGATGTTTTATATTTCACATTTTCCCGTAAAAACGCAAAACTCCATTTCCATTTTTTTGCCTCATTTCTATTCCTTCCCATTAAACATTTTCACGTTTTCTTTTCCTTTTCCTCCTCCCTCCTGATCCATAGCCTGATACATGCGTGGCGGAAATGGATGGCGTGGGTAGAAGAGAGGAGAATAAAACTGCGGAAACGAACATATTAGGATGAAAAGAAGAAAAATGGACGGAGGAGATATGGAAATACGATCATAAAGAAGAATAGAAGCGACAGAGAGAGAGAGAGAGAGAGAGAGAGAGAGAGAGAGAGAGAGAGAGAGAGAGAGAGAGAGAGAGAGAGAGAGAGAGAGAGAGAGAGAGAGAGAGAGAGAGAGAGAGAGAGAGAGAGACAGGAGAAAGCAAATGAGGAAGGTTATACACAATAATTAACGGTGATCGGGCAAAAAAAACATAGAGGGGAGAAAGAAAGGGAGATGTAGAAGAAAAGAGAAAAGAAGCCAAGGAGAAGATACGAAGTGATGAATAAACAGTTGGTGATGAGGGATGATGGAAAGAATGATGGGATAGGAGGAGGGGGAGGAAGAGGAAAAGGAGGAGGAAGAGAAGACAGAGAAAACCTAATATCTCTTTAAAGGTTTGTTCCTTATAGTGATATGCTCTATTTCTACAGATGCTCACTAGAAATGAGAAAGCGAGGTAGTAAAGCAAAAGATTCCTCTCCACCCATCCTTTCAATCAGTAACATTATATCCCTTCGTTTGCTATAGGGAAGCAAATGCGTGAAAATTCTACCGCACAGAGGATAGACATTTCATTTCTCTTTAATTTTTTACACCACATAACATAATTGGTAGTGTTGTGTGTATATAGGAAAGGAAAGTAGCTATTGCGTTCGAATGGAAATCCAGGAAATACATGAACAATGGGAAGCTAACCAAAGGCGTCCCTGTGGAGAGGCCGAGAGGAACGTACTCACTGAAGGGGAAGAACACATCAATCCAGCTGCTAATGATGAGTGTGTTTGTGTTTATGAGAAATAGTGAGTGTATGACGAGAACAAAGAACGAGGATTTTTTAGATGTGTGTACTTTGTAACTTCTGTAATAGAATACGATACGTCCTAACGATCCAAAAATGACGTGATTTTGTCATAATCTTTGCTCCGTTGCAATGAACATGATACGTGGAACAATTTAAAACTTAGCTACTTTCACTTAGCAGTGATTTGTCTCTTCAGGGAATGTTATCATAATCTTGTCTCATATTTGTTATAAGGTATACACAATGTACCAGATAAAAGTGGTAAAATTATTTCCAGTGAATACATAAAAAAAAATTCCACGTAATCCACTACAGTTATTTTGTTAAGGGAAATGTTTTGATACCTCATCGTTATATTAGGTTTAAGGTGTATAAAGAAGGACATAACATTAATATTGATAAACTTAGTAGGAGTAAATATGGCCTCAACAAACTTATCTTGTTATTTATTACTTAACCTTCTTCTCTTTCATAAATAGGGTTTACGTTTCGGCTTTTCGCGTTGTTGAGGGACTATTATGCGTCAACCTCTTTGTGTAGTGCGAGGAGAAGGAGGAGGAGGAAGAGGAGGAAAATATAACAAAGTCTACATAAAATAAGGAGTGGAGAGATTTGCTTCATGTAAACACACGTGGCGACATCAATATTGCGATGAAACCAGTTAAGGACACGAAATATAAGAGAGAGAGAGAGAGAGAGAGAGAGAGAGAGAGAGAGAGAGAGAGAGAGAGAGAGAGAGAGAGAGAGAGAGAGAGAGAGAGAGAGAGAGAGAGAGAGAGAGAGAGAGAGAGAGAGAGAGAGAGAGAGAGAGAGAAGAGAGAGAGAGAGAGAGAGAGAGAGAGAGAGAGAGAGAGAGAGAGAGAGAGAGATTAAAACAGAGATTACAGGAAATAAGGGTTGATTAGGAACACCTGTCACTCACCTCCCCTTTATGTGCCCGCAAGAGATCTGGAAGGCGCCCTGTGAAGCATACGACAGATTTCTCCTCCTTGCGTGAGGCGTGGAAGAATGAGGAAGAGGAAGGGAGGGATAATGAAGAAGTAGAGTGAAAATATATATATGAGGGACGGGTGGGGATCAGAGTAAGGTAGCGTGACTAAGAAAGACGAGTTTATTGCAGTGAGTAGTTGGGGGAGGGGAGAAGGAAAGGTGTATAAGTGTGATGGAAATGAAAAGGAGAGTTATTAAAAGGAAGCACAAAGGGTAGATTAAAGGTGTAGTGACGGGATGATTGACATAGTGGATGGCAGGCTAAATTTAGGGTTTAGAGGTAGGGGACTAGGGGTGCTTCTAGATCTTTTTGGTGACGGAAAGGGTATATGGGGGGAAGAAACATTTGATGACCTTAAAGGAATGGGAGGTATAGGTCTATTGTGATAGGTCAGCAGGTGGTGAGTGAAAGGTCGTGGGGGGAGTAGGGGGTTTAGAGAGGTTAAGGGAAGAGGTGTGTTTGATGCAATGAAGAAATAAAACATATAACATGAAGAGAACGCGTACACAGGTGGTTACCTTTTGTAATTATTTTCGTTATTAGCTTTTAATTGAATCTCTGGATGTCAGCAATCCAGCATATACTTTTTTTTGCTTGGGGGATGTGTTGCTCTCCCATCGTTGTTTTTTTATATTGCCTTTCGCTTTTTAATTATTTCTTGTGACTGCAATTAATATTGTTCGCTGCTAAAGGAAAAAAATGATGCCAGCATTTTAAAACAGTATTGATATGTCGTTACGTTATCGAAAAATGGTCGAGTCCCACATTATACACGTAATTAGCAATTGTAATACAGGTTATAATGATTGCAAATTTCATCCACCTACTCATTTCTATCTATATTATCATTTTTACCATTGTCATTATTGCCACTATTATTGAGCCAATATTAACAACATTTACTATTATATGAATTATATGAATACAATATTAATACAACTTTTACTTATACTAGTAGTACAACAAATGACAAGAAAAAGCGATACCACAGACAAGAAAGTGAGCAACACTGACAAATCCAACCAAACAAAATATTATGGTTTGCCTTTACAATTCATTGCCCATAAATGACAATTAATTATCATCCTTAATCGCCGATAATTGGACAACGCGTGTATGTAGACTATTTTTTTTGTATAAATGGCACCACACACACACACACACACACACACCACGTATACATTCACAGCTACACACTCGCTCCACCCATTAATTTCAAACGCCCACACAATTTCCGCCCCGTGAGAGGTTACAAGCAGACACCAGGCGCTTCGTTCACCCTTGTTCTGGTGTGGGTGGCGGAGGGGCTGCCGGGGCCTGGTGGCGGGTATAGGCTAAGGTACTGCTGGCTGGGTCTCGAGGGGCTAAGATTGGTTAAAGGTTATGAACTGTGTTCATTCTGGGATAGGGGGCTTTGGAGGTGCTGGAGAGGGTTATAAGGTCTTAATTCGTGAGTTCTCATATTCAATGTACCGTCTAGGTTTCTGCAAGTTTATGCCACGAAAGTGAGGTGAACTACTAATCGCACTTAATAATATTGAAAATTATATGAAACGAAACTTTTAGTACTATTTTTCACATGCCATGTATAAATAAAATACACAATTAGAAAAGTTGATATAATAGGGATTTCATTTGTACCATAGGGTCTCTGATGGGAAAGATAAAAAACAACATCAATCGCGTAGGTTATGTTTAGTTCCTTCTTCCTTAAATGACATAAAATAAAATGCGTCGGGGGTCACAAGAACGAGATTAGTGATGAATAATGAAGCAAGGTGTAGCAGAGTAGCAGGTGGTAAAAGTCAAGTCTAGTGGATCCAGGAAAAACGCATTGAGTGGGGAAGGTCGTGAGTGTGTGTGTGTGTGTGTGTGTGTGTGTGTGTGTGTGTGTGTGTGTGTGTGGTTATTTGAAAGTCAGAATTTTAGTATGAGAAAGCTGTGTACTGAGGCTAAAACGTAATTTGCTGGTGTTGATACGTTTATGCAATCTACTAGTTACATGTATACTTAACTTTCATTTGCTAAAAATAAAATTCGCTTATCTATTCCCTGAAACAAAATATAATTCACAATTCAGTGTGGCAAGAGAACGCTATTGACAGCAGATAAGGGGAATAAATGAACAAATAGAGAGATAGATACTGATAGATATGACTGAGCACACTAATTTGCCTGATGGAAAGTGTGTGTGTGTGTGTGTGTGTGTGTGTGTGTGTGTGTGTGTGTGTGTGTGTGTGTGTGTGTGTGTTGTGTGTGTGTGTGTGTGTGTGTGGTGTGGGTGGGTGGGTGGGTGGGTGGGTGGGTGGGTGGGTGGGTGGGTGGGTGGGTGGGTGGGTGGGTGGGTGGGTGGGTGTGTAGGGGGGGCGGGGGGGGGGAGGGGGGTTTGTGTTGACGCTCTAACAGAATACAAAATAAGAGTAACAAACAAATATACCTGATAAGTAAGTAGTAAACTGTTGAAAAAACGCAAAAAATAGAAATTGAGATAAAAAAAAAAAAAAAAAATTAAGACTAAAGTGAGCAACTATTTAACACGGTGAAATAAATGAATATGAATGATACATGAAAATATGAATACGAAAAGACAGAGATAATTGTAGGGAGGAGGAAGGGGTGATCAAGTGAGTCCAAGAAAGAATAATAGGGAGGAGGGTATGACTGCAGGCCACGAGAGGGGGGAAAGTAGAGAGGGTGATTGGAAAGGTAAAGAGGAGGGGTGGATGAATCTATAGTAAGGGGGGGAGAAGGGTAGGCTCGAACGCTAAAAATATTAGTTTTATGTTCCAACACTTTCATATATATTTCTGTATATATTTTTACGTGCACGTAGAAAAGAACATTTATTTTTTAAATCTAAAACAAATACCCAAAAAAATATTGTGCAATTGCCTCATTCGCACATCGATTTATTTTTTCAACGTATTCCGTATAACATGCAACTTTATTCTAAATGTTCCAGTGTTCTTCCTGCATCGTCAGCAAGTTGTTAAAATGCACAAAGAAAAACGTGACATGTGTGTGCAGTTTTGTGACATTTGCAGTTTGACCTTCCTGTTTTGTTTCATAAAAGCCATGTATTTAAAGTAAAACTAAGAAGCAGCTTATTTTCCCTCAACCTTAGAGTCACCTCTGCCTCACGAGCCCTTTAGTAGTAAGGAGCGGCATGGGATAATCCGGGGAATAACTAATGCGCAGACTGTTATGGTTTAGGATCTCCTTTATGAACCTTTAAGCTAATCTGCCACATTTCTATGACCGGCCGAGCAGGGAGAGGGGGTGGGATATCGAAATAATCTCGGTAGAAACATAAGAACCATCTCTTGGGGTATTTGGAGAGAGAGAGAGAGAGAGAGAGAGAGAGAGAGAGAGAGAGAGAGAGAGAGAGAGAGAGAGAGAGAGAGAGAGAGAGAGAGAGAGAGAGAGAGAGAGAGAGAGAGAGAGAGAGAGAGAGAGAGAGAGAGAGAGAGAGAGAGAGAGAGAGAGAGAGAGAGAGAGAGAGAGAGAGAGAGAAGTGTGGTAAAGAAAGGTTTGGTAGAAAGAAGAGGAAAGTGGGAGTGAGGAGCAGAGAAGAAAGGGTTCCAAAGCACGCAACCTCGAGGTGGAAAGACTGAAGAGAACAGGAAGACAAGGTGGAAGGAAACAACACGAAGATGGAAGCTTTACCTCATTCCTCCCTCCTCTGCCTTCTTTTCCATAACACGAAATTTTCTTTTCATTTCCAAACAACGTCTTTTCCATCTCTACCGTCTTCGTGTTTTGATTTTCTTACTATCTCTTTACTATCTCTCTACTTACTATCTCTATCTTTCTTTTCTTTCTCTATCTTCGTTCTTG
>JACEEZ010019208.1:390000-397500 GCA_016584305.1 Chionoecetes opilio
TTGTTCAAAGTGGTTGTGGTGATGGTAGTGGTGGTGGTGGACAGCTATGGAAAAAAAACAGGGAAAGGCAAACATGGAGGAGGAGGTGGAAGGATGCGATCAAGTAAGTTTCTTATAGGCGCCATATAAGAATTATAATCATGTTAGAAAAAGTTACCACAAGGATTTGAACAGTTTCTATTGTCACACTCCCTAAAGTTCATGTTCATTGTTATACTCGCATAAAACCGTAGGGATAGAGTTCGCCCTTGATGCTCAAAAGACTAAGTAAGGACCAAAAAGGCAAAAATCACATATATTCAATAACTATAATGCAAAATACCACAGAATCTCATCTCAATACGATACATACAAATCAAAATATTCTCTTTGTAGCTCCACACAAAACTAACCACCTACATCACCATTTTGTCCACTTTACTAATGCAAGAGTTAATCAGCGTCTTCCCTGCAACCCTCGCACTAGCTTACTCTGGAACGCTACTTTATATTTTGCTAGTCCTCCATTCTGTGACGACCTTTAGGAAGGGAGTTTCGAAATACCACGGGAGTTAAAAAAAGTCACATCTCGTTATACATGTGTTCTACTGTTTGATTATTTTGAGGATATATCATTGAATACGATGATTACTCTTCTTGATCACGGAATAACACCAGTGACTACACGTGAGCTGAAAATAAGGTTTACACAGAAAGCATAACAAATCACACTCCAAACAATGCCAAAAATATATACAGATACAATGGAAGAAAATATCAAAGCTAATTCTATAGTCACATTAACCTTTCTTGTCATAAAAAACACCATTAATATTCTACGCATACAATTATTTTTTTCGCCCGAGTAGAAAACCTATGAATAACATGTAAAGGAAGAAACAGGAGGAGGAGGAGGAGGATTACATAGGATTACATAGGAATAACAGACACCAGGAGACCTATTGGTCCATAGCGAGGGTATCTGCTGAACTACATACTACTAACTATCAACTACTTGTAAGAAAACAGTTGGAAAATGATACCATGTCCCTAAAGAGGATAGGAACATGGAAGTTTCATAGTGCAGAATGATAGGATATGAAAAATACTAACTACAACTACCACTACCACTACAACTAATCGATACGGGGGACTAGATACGAATTCGCACTATCAATACCCATTTACAATAACTACATTCAAAAACAGACTTGACGCGCACTGTTAACAGTGCGCGTCAAGTCTGTTTTTGAATGTAGTTATTGTGCTGGCTCCGACAACATTTGCTGGTAACTTGTTCCATCGATCAACGACTCTAACATTGAAATAATTTTTACGGAGACCGGTGATGCAACGTTGACCGTTTAGTTTTAAACCATTATTTCTTGTTGTCACTTGAGTTGAAAGCTCGAATAGGTTCTCTTGATTAATGACATCAAAACCTTTTAGGATCTTAAAGGTTTCTATCAAGTCCCCACGGATTCTACGATCCTTTAAGGAAAACATATTAAGTTTCCGCAGTCTCTCTTCATAAGATGAATTTCGCAGAGATGGAATTTGTTTGGTTGCTCTTCTTCGAGGAGGAGGAGGAGGAGGAGGAGGAGGAGGAGGAGGAGGAGGAGGAGGAGGAGGAGGAGGAGGAGGAGAGGAGGAGGAGGAGGAGGAGGATTACATATGATTACATAGGAATAACAGACACCAGGAGACCTATTGGTCCATGACGAGGGTATCTGCTGAACTACATACTACTAACTATCAACTACATGTAAGAAAACAGTTGGGGAGGAGGAGGAGGAGGAGGAGGAGAGGAGGAGGAGGAGGAGGAGGAGGAGGAGGAGGAGGAGGAGGAGGAGGAGGAGGAGGAGGAGGAGGAGGAGAAGAACATCGCCGCCACTGCAAGGGATTAGTAGTGACGCAGCTGATGGGACACGGGACACTGCGCTCGGATTTACGGCTTGCTTTAAGAGATTCCCTTCTCTCTCTCTCTCTCTCTCTCTCTCTCTCTCTCTCTCTCTCTCTCTCTCTCTCTCTAACACATCCACACGCACAAATACACAGACTTTCAATACATTCGTGCACTAGTTTCTCATTTGTATACTATAATTGACAAGAACTGTAGTAGTAATAATAGTGGTCATAGTAGTAGCAGTAGCAATAATGATAATAATTCCTCACATTACACGTACGTCCCCTCGCTCTCATTTGCATCATGGAGGGCGGCGTAAAGCAGAAGTACCGGACGCTTATTGACTATGTTGTTCTATGGATCGTGGCGGCGACTGATTCCACACCTTTTTTTTCACTATCACGTCGCGTCACTAACTCCAACACATCAACGTAATTACAGATACAACATATAATACGTGAGTGAAATAAAATATAACTCTGAGGAGGATCGTTTAAGAATGTATACTTTTCTAATACTATCTTCTACCTTAGCAAAAAAAAAAAAAAAAAAAAAAAAAAAAAAACATTCGAGGATATATACATTTTTTTTTAGATCAGATCGTTAATAATTTCCTTCATGGAGGACAAACACGGTACTAAACATGAAAATATTATGTAGGATGAAAAAAAGTTCTACTTACTATTATTTATAAGGGCAGTGACTGACTGGCTTAGAAAGATTGACAATATTTCCCAACATTCCTGTACTCCTTCCCCTCTCTCTGGACAATCCGAGGTCACCCTAATGAGGAAGATAAATAAACAGGGCAGTTCCCGGAGCCCCTCGTTAAGTGTGTCCTCGATGGTGCAGGGACGACCTGGGTACAGCTATGAATACAGGGATGGTGGCTGCGTGGGCGCGTCTGTCCCTCAAGCACGTGTGGGGGCGTAGAGGAGGAGGAGGAGGAGGAGGAGGAGGAGGAGGAGGAGGAGGAGGAAGAGGAGGAGGATTACAAAGGATTACAAAGGAAACACAAACAGCAACAGACCGATAGGTCCTTACAAGGCTGTTTGCTTTAACTACACTACACTAACTAGATGATAAGAGAGAAAGGATAGGAAAGTAGAAGGCTCCTCCTCACCCACCCATCCCTCCAGCCGAAGCTGGCCGGAAAAGAAGTGATACCATGCAATATAGAAAAACTGCATGGAATTTGTGAGGAAAGTTGAAAGCTGTAATCTATGGCTAACTACTACTAGTTTGTGGGGGTAGGTTTAGTGCTTGATATATAGGTCATGTTATGTGTGTTTTGTAATGGTGTGAACACAGTGTGGAGGTTCAAAGGGTGGTGCGGCAGCCTTGCCTGGCGCTTTCTTGGGAGGCAGCAGTCAATCAGGCCCCAGCTCCGTTCAATCCACTGCGGATTGTGTACTTTCCATGTAGGACGCCGTACACTTCAATGCCTCCTGCAGCAGTGACCCCTGGTACCTTAAATCCCGATGGTGGTCACTAACTGTCAGGACCCTAACTGAACCACAGCCCGTCACAGGTCGAGAGTAGTAGTGGTAACCGTTAACTCGGGGCTATCTGTGTGTGTTATGAGGTCTAATGTAGTGTTGGTGTAGGCTCAGTGTGGAAGTTCAGGGGTGGTGCGGCAGCCTTGCCTGGCGCTTTCTTGGGAGGCAGCAGTCAATCAGGCCCCAGCTCCGTTTCAATCCACTGCGGTAGTGCACTTTCCAAGTAGGACGCCGTGCACTTCAATGCCCCCTGCAGCAGTGACCCCTGGTATATAAATCCCGATGGTGGTCACTAACTGACAGGGCCCTTACTGAACCACAGCCCGTCACAGGTCAAAAGTTGTAGTAGTGACCGTTTACTCGGGGCTGGAGGAGGAGGAGGAGGACGAGGAGGAGGAGGAGGAGGAGGAGGAGGAGGAGGAGGAGGGAGTCGGAAAGGAAAAGGTAGGAGGCGGGAGATTATATATATAAATATAGCGAAATATATTACTGAAACAACTTTGTGAAATAAGTTACTAAAACAGTTGCAACACTATTTCCTATAACACCTTTGATCTACTATATTACCTCATCCCAACAACTCACCAAAACGAAGGAAAAAAATAGCCTTCGAGATAAAGGTCTTTCCCAACTTGATATAAAAAGTACAACACTCGAAAGATGGAGTTTTTTCGCACACAAAATATTATACAGTTTTTATTATATATATTTATTTTCGTCTTCCACTCCCTCTCACATTTCCCCTTTCCGCAGCACGCCAGAGTGATATCACACTGTCGAGAAAGGCAAGCGAAGTTGAAAAATGTTTTGACACGAAGCAAAACTTGGGCCAAAAGCTTCAACCTGCTCGACTCAATTCTTCAGAGTCTTCCTCACACCAGACACTTTTCAGCCGCATCAAACATCTTGCGCCATGAACGGTAACGCACCCCCCTCCCTAAGACCCTTTTTAAGACGACAGGTGATGTTGTGTGTGTGTGTGTGTGTGTGTGTGTGTGTGTGTGTGTGTGTGTGTGTGTGTGTGTGTGTGTGTGTGTGTGTGTGTGTGTGTGTGTGTGTGTGTGTGTGTGTGTGTGTGTGTGTGTGTGTGTGTGTGTGTGTGTGTGTGTAAATGGGAGTGATGGGGAGGGAGACTAAAAGAAAACACACAAAAAATAGGAAAGATACGTGCAATGGATGAAAAATAAATGGGACACACACACACACACACACACACACACACACACACACACACACACACACACACACACACACACACACAGACACACACACACAGATACCACACACACACACACACACACACACAAACACGACAAAAGGACCAAGCATGATACATCAACTTCTTAATCGAATATCAATAAAAAGAAAAAAAAGCCAGATTTTTCATCGTGATGCTCCGTACTTTTTTTGCCTTCCCAGCTCCTACATAACCTACAGGCCTTCAGACAACCCCTTCCCCCCTAAAAAAAAAAAGAATATATATAACATAAAAAAGTTCATCAAAGTTCTGTTCTGTTCACCAAATTTTAACGTAAAAAAACATGGACAACAACGTGTTTTTCTGTCTTTATTTTCTTGTCTATTCTTTGCTTGCCTCTCTCTCTCTCTCTCTCTCTCTCTCTCTCTCTCTCTCTCTCTCTCTCTCTCTCTCTCTCTCTCTCTCTCTCTCTTCCAGTCCCCTCTTCCTATCAAGTGTAGTCGAACTCTTCCATCCCTTAATTTTTAGTGTTTGTGCTTTCCCCTCCTTCCCTTCCATCTTCTCTCCTCTTCTGTTTTGTTTATCTGGATCCCTCACCCAATCTCTCTCTCTTTGCTCCCTTCCTCCCTTCGGGGCTCTAACTCTTCTCCAATTCTTACCTCCTTCTCTCCCCCTCTCCTCAATTCCTCTCTCCATTCTTTCCTTCTTCAGTCAGTAATTTAGTGAAGTTCGGCCCCAGGAGTCTCACCTGAACCACAGAAATGCCTTGGAATCGTGAAGTTTAGATCAAAGATTAGGGTCTGATTTTCTCCTCCTTAGCGAATGAGTCCCTGTGTTTGACGTAGTGTAAATAAGGCTAAAAAAAGTTCTATTAAAATGCATTACTGCTGTACAAATATTTCTACAGAGTGGTGAATATTTTGAGACTATTTCATCATCCAGGAATATGAAGGAACAGCAACCAACAACAAAATTATATTACTTCACCATGGCCACTCATTCCCTCCCTTCCACCCTTCTTCCTACACGCCCTTCCTTCATCCTTACAAGCCTCGCCCACACAGACAAGGTGAGGAATAAAAAACACTGAAAGGCTCAATCATTCACCAATAGCAACGAGAGGCCGAGGAAGCAAGGGGATGATTGCTTGAGGAGTATTGAAGCAGGTTACTGATTCCCTTTGTTTGACTCGCACTCTTTTTTTACAATCCTCCTTGCCGAGAGAGAGAGAGAGAGAGAGAGAGAGAGAGATGAGAGAGAGAGAGGAGAGAGAGAGAGAGAAGAGAGAGAGAGAGAGAGAGAGAGAGAAGAGAGAGAGGAGAGAGAGAGAGAGAGGAGAGAGAGAGAGAAGCAGAGGAGGAGCGAAGCGAAGGAGGAGCGAGAGCGAGAGAGAGGAGAGAGAGAGATAGAGAGAGAGAGAGAGGAGAGAGAGAGAGAGAGAGAGGAGAGAGAGAGAGAGAGAGAGAGAGAGAGAGAGAGAGAGAGAGAGAGAGAGAGAGAGAGAGAGAGAGAGAGAGAGAGCCCTCACCTGCTTAAAAGATGTGCCTCACAACTTGCTGTGCCTCTTGCTACCATCTTCCGGGAGTGCCTTTCATCTCAGCAGTGGCCATCTGAGTGGAAAGTGGCGAGAGTCTGTGCTATCCACAAAAAGAAGAGCAGAGGCGATCCTCAGAACTACCGCCCCATTTCCCTCCTTTCCGTTGTTGAGAAAGTTCTTGAGTCCATCATTGCCTCCAAAATCACTAAATTTTTTGACGCTCACCGCTTGCTAAATTCACGGCAATTCGGCTTCCGACAGGGGAGATCTGCAGCAGACCTTCTTCTCCTGCACTCAGCAGCCTGGAACCACTCCCTAGATCGGGGCGAAGACACCTTCGTCGTCGCCCTTGACATCGCTGGTGCCTTTGATAGGGTGTGGCATCAGGGCATCACTACCAAGCTGAGAAGCCTGGGGATCTGTGGGGACCTGTTACACCTCCTGCAAGATTACCTCCATGAAAGAACTCTGCGCGTGGTGGTGAATGGTCACACCTCCTCTGAAAATGGTATCAAAGCCAGTGTCCCTCAAGGAAGTGTACTCGGGCCATTACTATGGAACGTTTACTTCAACGACATCCTGCAGCTGATTCCTGAGGCAAGAGCGTACGCAGACGACTGTACTCTCACATTCACCTGTGAGAGGAGTGACCGCCACAAACACGTCATTCGTATCAACCAGGCACTGCAGAGCATCGCCTCCTGGGGCAAGAGATGGCAAGTCACCTTTGCACCAGACAAGGCCCAAGCCGTCCTCATTCTCCGCAGGCAAGATGCAGTCAACTGGGACCAACACGCCATTCTCCTGGAAGGCAGAAAAATACACCTCCAGGAGTCAGTCAACATTCTAGGGGTGGAGTTCGACTCTGGCCTCACATACACCAGCCACGTCAGGAAGGTCGCCAAGGATGCTGCCTGGAAACTGAGCTGCATCCGACGCGTCGCGCACCTCCTGGACGCTCAGGGAGTCGGCACACTCTACAAGTCACAAGTCCGCTCCCTGATGGAATACTCGCCCCTCGCATGGTCCTCCTGCCCCCCGTCATACCTCCGCCTCCTTGACCGGGTTCAAGCCAGAGCCCAGCGACTGGCCCGGCTGAAAGCCCCTGAGGCTGCTGCACAGATCATTCAACCTCTCCAGCAGCGGCGTGACGTGGCAGGCATGTGCGTCATGTACAAGGCTCACAGGATGCAGCTCCTACAACTAGCAGAGCTGCGCCTCAACCCACGGGCCAGGCCCTCCCACTCTACCCGTGCGGCCCACAACATCGACCATCAAGTGACTGTGCCCTTTGCGAGGACGGAACATTACCTCCGCTCCTTCCTACCCCGCTATGGTCGACTCTGGAACACCTTGGTGCGCCAGACCGACCTGCACCTCA
>JACEEZ010019208.1:402500-407500 GCA_016584305.1 Chionoecetes opilio
TGTAGCTAAAGAATAAAAATGTGGTGACACCATGAACTAAATTGACTGCCACCCCATGACCTAAAAACTGTAAAATTGTTCGTAAGAAAATATGAACATTTTCGCTTAAAAAAATAAAAGATGATTGATACTTTCCCGAACTGCAAACTCAATTTACACTTACGTCCATTTTCCTACCACCAAATAGCGGCTTATTTTTTTCCAGGTTACGGTATATACATAAACTCAGAAGGGACAATATTCAATGGGTCGACACACCAGGCAGGTCAAAATGCGTTTAATCCATCGTAAAAGCACCTTAACAGACAATAAATCTAAAGAGTCACTAAACTGTGGGGATGGAGGGCAGCGCAGGCGTGACGGAGGCCTGCAACTAGAGCTGATCGAAGGAGAACGAGAACAATACAGGTAGTATGTGTGTGTGTGTGTGTAATCCGTCCCATAACCCTAGTTCTAAAGCATAATTTCTACACCCCCTCCGTCAGCCTCTTTCTCTCCACTTTCTTTCTTTTCGTCGCTATAGTTGCCCTGCCGCCCCGCCATCAATCGGTCCTCAGCGACTGTGGCCAACTTGTGTTTGCATTTTTTGTTCCGCCTAAGGAAGGTTGCAAGGAAAAGATAAGTGACTGAGTTTTCCTTTAAGTACAAACAAAACTTGAAAATATAGTAGGTAGTGTATCCATTATGTGACTTATGTGCGGCTTGATACACCCACCGCCAACACGACAACAAGATGAAAAATAAGAAGTTTCGCGAATGTAACTTCATAAAAAAATATAGAAAAGAAATGTTGATTTATTTATTAGGTGAAACAACAGAGGTGGAAGAATAGACTGCAAGGGAGAAAATGAGAAAATACCGTGGAACAATAGTCTCTCTCTCTCTCTCTCTCTCTCTCTCTCTCTCTCTCTCTCTCTCTCTCTCTCTCTCTCTCTCTCTCTCTCTCATTGCTAACACACAAGGCAAGTCTCTCTCTTTTTAAAAAATAATTATTACCGCAACGTTTATAGCTTGGTGACTAAAACAACGGCGGAAAAAGGCCCGCCTGCCTCCCGCGGCACAGCGCCACTCATAATCTTAGTTTGCGCGAAAATCAGCTTTGACATTTTTATTTTCTGTTACGGTGTTAGCGGATGGATTATTCTGCTCAGGAAAGTGCAGCTGCATGAAGAGGAGGAGGAGGAAGAATTTTTCACCGTCCCCGATGGAAGGAAAATTCATTGAAACTGTGACGTTGGTATAGAAATACACAATATTCTATGTGCTTTTAACGTCAAAAGTAACAGCAGTAGCAGTAATATTAGTACTGGTAGTGGCAGAAGTAGCAGTAATCGGCAGTAGTAGCACAATTAATACCAGTAGTAACAGAGGGAGTCTATACATTCTCGCTACTGTGTACCACTTATCTTTGCAGTAATCCTTTACCTTCTGACATGTCCGTGTTCCGATTAATCTCTTGAATTAGTTACGTACGTGTAATACTTTCCTTTTACTGTATTTTTTTTTTCTTTATGATTCGTCTTTCCCCATTGAATACTTATCCTTTCTCATTGAATTCTTTTTCCATCTTTAAGAGTATTTGCCTTCACTCTGCAATGAAAAGTCCCGCGCGCCAAAGCCCGCCGGCGTTAAGAGACGCTTCATTTCAAGAAGTGGCCGGCTGGCTGGAGGCGAACCTGCTGGGAGTGCCAATCTCTCACGTGCCGCGCCAGAATACTGACTTATGCATTTCATTATCCTCTACAAACCCAGCTTTTTCACCTCTCCCTTTCTCTCCCGCAGTTCAGTCATAATTGTTACACACTGTCAATATAAGTTCCAGGATTTATAGAAAGACGAAGAATTAAGACAAGCCCCGGGAGAGAGACGGTGGGTTACTACCTTGTTACCAAAGCCAGGGATATGTCAGAGTTGTCTCCCGACTCGACCCTTTCATCTGTGCCGATAGTCAGGCGATGTATTTGTCCGACACAAGCACTCCCAGCCCATGCCATCAAGGGAAGCGGCTCTCATATCTCCACGACATATTTACTTTGAGCGCACCTCTAATTGGGATTACTCGTGGAGGTCCCTGTATCGTCTAATTCATATATGCACTGAATAAATAATCGGGGCCCCGCTGTTTGCCGTCTGGGGTACCACGCCTCACTAACTTCTAAGGACTCATAAATCTTTGCTGCCAAGATACACGAGTTATATTAATTGAAAAGAAAACTAATCAGCTCAATACAACGTTAATAAGAGCATTTGATTCATTGCAAGAAGCATCAGTTTAGAGTCATTTAACGCTGAACATGAGCATGGTAATGTTGAGCAAATTAAATGAAATCAAAACACGAGCTATATTTTTTGTAAGGTATTCATTAATTAACATGAAAGGAAGAGTATCATTAAAATATGGATGTGTGGGTGTGCGTTAATAACATTTGATTTATAGAAGTCTCGTACATCTCTCCTTTAGTAATTACCTGATATATTTCCTCTCATTTCCTTTGATATTTAGTTAGCAAGGTATTTCACATCACTTCCTCACAAACAAAAGCTGGAAAACAAGACTATCTCGACGCTCAAACAAATATTTTCCACCTGTTAACCTTACTCTTTTGGCTTCACAAAAAACTTACGCTGCTATTCAACCTTGATTAAATTCTACACGATGTTTTTAATTCTGTACACATCACTGAGGAAGATAAGCAGCAGCAGCAGCAGCACGTGGAAGGAAGAGAAGGAGGAGGAGGAAGAAAGGTGGAGGAGTAGGAGGAAAAAAGGTGGAGGGGGGGAAGGTCGTTACCAGGTAAACCTTCATTACAGGTGTTCATTTCCTGCCTTAAAAACAAGCCTCAGCGCCTTGACAACCTCTCACGTTACCTAAGACTCCATTAAGCCTAGAGTTAAAAACAAAGTAGAAACATTATACCCATTACGGTCTCCACTTAACTCTGAGAAAGGTAAACAAGATGTGACTTTATGGCTTCGTGTAGGTGCCCGTTTTCTTCCTGTGACTCAAGATACCAAAGTTAAAGGAGTTATTCGATCTACTCTTCTGGATCAGCGGGACTGGAGAATCAGAAAAGGATTTGGTTACTGTATTCTGGGTGAGAGTAACCAGTGGATATTTCTAGAAAGTAAGTAAATGAAGAAATAGATGTGCTGGAGTCACCTGGCTTTTAACATGACGAATGGGTGGACAAGTGCCTTGGAGCCAAAGCTGCATTTCTTTGTCATGTTAGCAATCTCCTCGATGATGTTGACACTGGACTGTGCACCATAGCCCTGCGGGAAAAATAAGCACTAATAATTTGTTGCCTTTCAGCAGCATCATTATTGATAGTGAATAAGAGGCAATATATACATGCTTGTGGCCATAAGAGATGATGAAATGGCCTGACACAAGAGATTGAAACTCTTCCAGAATATAATTTCTATAAAAAACGGTCTTGTCTTTTAAATTTCTGCAATAAATCATCATGATGTCACTACACTTTCCTACATACCTTCATGAGTCTTTGGGGGAATAGATGAAGTCCGGCATATCAGCAGGACTGCAGTATGCTTTGCCGTAAGATTAGCAACCAGCCTTCCTCCCTTGGTAGACATTTTGAAGGTTTTTATCATTTTATATTTGTAGTGTTCGTTGTCGCTTGTCTGTCAGATGAAAATTTCTTATTAAATGCAATTTTCAGTACGACATATCTAGTACTTAAATCTCCTCAATGATGTTGATAATGGACTGTGCACTGAAGCCCTGCGGAAAAAATATAAGCACTAATCATTTGTTGCCTTGCAGCTGCTTCATTATTAATAGTGAGACACAGAGGCAATATATACATGCTTGTGGCCATAAGAAATGATGAAATGGCCTGACACAAGAGCTTGAAACTCTTCCAGAATATAATTTCTGCAAAAAACTGTCTTGTCTTTTGAATTTCTACATGAAATCATCATTCATGATATCACCATACTTACCTACCTACCTTCATGAGTCTTTGGGGAGTAGATGAAGTCCTATCTCAGCGTTAGTGCAGCATGTCTTGCCGTAAATTTAGCAACCACCGCCTTCCTCCCTTGGTAGAAATTTTGAAGGTTCAAGTTCAACCGCCACGCCACCACCCTGCGAGCCTGTCCCAGCTGACGCCTGGCCGCGGTGCTGCCTCCCAGTGATTACGCCGAATAAAGGCCGAATAAACTATCAAGTATCAAGTATCAAGTCTTGATACTTGATACTTGATAGTTTATTCGGCTTAGTGTAATATAATCAAGTATAGGCGTCCAGCCTCTGGCCCCTTTGCTTTTGGCTCAGTTCATGCGGCTGGAACGTGGCAGCGAGCTCAAAGTAGTGCTTTTAAAATACCTAGTCTACAGACCTAAATTTAGTTCATAATTATCTGCAGGTAAAATAACAACAACAAGCCGGTGCCCCTACTATGCCTTCGTCCGCATTTAAGCTTGCATAGGGACACACTTTCGAGAATATGTAGAGGGCTGACATTTTATAGTACATTTGTGGAATTGCTGGGCTGAGGGAGCTAATAGGGCAGTGTAGAAGGCACTGGATTCTTGTCAAAGCCAAGAGGATCACTTTTGTATTTCATAAGAAAAATAAATTGTTATTGTAAAACCGAAGTTTATTTAGCATTAATTAAATCATTACGCTAATTACTCATTAAGGGCTTGTTCTACGCAAAAAGTTTGTTTCACAGACCCCCATTGATTTTGACAGCACTACTTACATGTCAAATTTCAGCTCAATCCGACAATATTTAGGAGTAGTTATTAACTTTTTGGCTCACGAATGGTTCCACTCCCCTTACGCGAATGGGTCTTATGGTAAGTGGCAGCTCGCTTCGCTCGCTGCTAATAATGTTCATAATCAATTATACAGTCATACAAGCCACGGCCCATTAAGCCGAAGCTCTTTTATGGACCTCGTACCATAATACGAGCATGAGTGAGCAAGAGCTGCGTAAATGTTTCCCTCATATTCTCCGATGGCACTCTCA
>JACEEZ010019208.1:420000-422500 GCA_016584305.1 Chionoecetes opilio
ATAGTTTAATGGACAAAGGTGATGCTTGTAAAACTACGTCAGGGCGATAAAAAAATGACAGACATGTTTAAAAAATCTCTGAAATCAACAAATAAACGAGTGAAAGGTGCATAATAAACCAACTGACAGAGAGGGACATTAACAACCTTCCTTGACAGCCAGACAGCCACATTAACAGCAGAACATAAAGGCTGAAAATAGTAAAAACATACAATAAATAGCACAATGTAGGCCAACCTCACCCCCCGTCCCCCAACACACACACACACACACACACACGAGGTCATTGGGTAAGCGTGTTCCTCCTCCTCCTCCTATAAAGTGTTGAGTCAAGGCCCCGAAATCAAGGTGTAAATTAGGCAAAATCTACCACGGTTACTAGCAAGGCGGGCAAATGTGGCAGCAACGGGGCATACACACACATACACACACACACACACACACACACACACACACGAAGTCATTGGGTAAGCGTGTTGCTCCTCTCCTTGGCTGATAGGAAGGCAGTGAAGGGGAACTTGTCCTCTGACGTAGCCATTACCCAAGAGACTTCCGCCACAACCACTGCCACACACGCTTCTCCTCCTGACGGGGAGCTACACGAAGACAACTTTAAAGCTTGTAGATTTAAAAAGGAAATTGGGAAAAACTGGTTCACAAATAGGGTGGTAAATGATTGGAATGGACTCAGTAGACAGGTAGTTAGTGCGGAGTCATTAGAGCTTTAAAAGGAGGCTAGATAAATTCATGGATGGGGATGAAAGGTGGATGTAGGTTGTGTTAAGTAACAGGAACTACCACGTGTAGGTCTCGTGGCCTCTTGTAGCTTCCTTATTTTCTTATGTTCTTATAAAAATAATTAAAAAACTACTAGCTAAGTGAAAATAAGGTTCCAATTTAATACGAATAATAAAGTAAAAAAACAAAAACACGAAGACAAATTTTCCTTCCAACCGTGTATGGAAAAAAAAACCTTTGAGCGAAGATAAGGTTCCAATTTAATACGAATAAGAAAACTTAAAAAAATGGATATATAAAAATGTGCGTATAGTACATAGAAAATAAATAAAAAAAAGAAACCTAGCTGAGCAAAGATAAGGTTCCAATTTAATACGAATAAGAAAGTATAAATAAAAAGGATGAATAAAACATGTGCGTAGAGAAAAAAAAATAATAAAAAAGAAAATAAAGAAAAAGTCTGTTCTGATTCCTGATTCCACTCCTACATTTTACGAACCTACATCAAAAAAAGATACAGCAAATATGTATTCGATAAAGAGTATAAATAGGTGAGGGAGGGTAAATCACGTGAATAAATCAACAACAAAAAACTGACAAAGTGTAACGTTTCAATAAAAAAAAAAAAGGAAGGGAAAATCTGGGACGAGGTAAGAGTACAAATACAAAATAAGGCGGAAAGATTCTAGCCCCAAAAACTAAAAAATCATGGGACGTCCTAATGCCCCGCACTTTGCCAGTCTCCATCGGCCGACAGTTCCCTCTCGTGCTTGTCTCTCACGTTGGCAAACTTTGTGCAAACTTTAGGTGAGGCAGAGAGGACGCACCGAGGAGATAATGGGAGCAATTATATGCCAGCCGCGAGGTTAGTAGGAGGAGGAGGAGGAGGAGGAGGAGGAGGAGGAGGAGGAGGAGGAGGAGGAGGAGGAGGAGGAGGAGGAGGAGGAGGAGGAGGAGGAGGAGGAGGAGGAGGAGGAGAAAGGTGGAGGAGAAGGGAGAAGGTAGAGGAGGAGGAGGAGTAAAAGGAGGAGGAGGGGAGGAGGAGGAGGAGGAGGAGGAGGAGGAGGAGGAGGAGGAGGAGGGAGAGGAGGAGGAGGAGGAGGAGGAGGAGGAGGAGGGAGAAAGGTAGAGGAGGAGGAGGAGGAGGAGGAGGGAGTAGGTGGAGAAGGGAGAAAGATAGAGGAGGAGGATTACATAGGATTACATAGGAGTAACAGACACCAGGAGACCTATTGGTCCATAGCGAGGGTATCTGCTGAACTACATACTACTAACTATCAACTACTTGTAAGAAAACAGTTGGAAAAAGATACCATGTCCCTAAAGAGGATGGGAACATGGAAGTTCCATAGTGCAGAATGATAGGATATGAAAAATACTAACTACAACTACCACTACCACTACAACTAATCGATACGGGGGACTAGATACGAATTCGCACTATCAATACCCATTTACTTTACAGTGTGCGTCAAGTCTGTTTTTGAATGTAGTTATTGTGTTGGCTCCGACAACATTTGCTGGTAACTTGTTCCATCGATCAACGACTCTAACATTGAAATAATTTTTACGGAGATCGGTGATGCAACGTTGACCGTTTAGTTTTAAACCATTATTCTTGTTGTCACTTGAGTTGAAAGCTCGAATAGGTTCTCTTGATAATGACATCAAAACCTTTTAGGATCTTAAAGGTTTCTATCAAGTCCCCACGGATTCTACGATCCTTTAAGGAAAACATATTAAGTTTCCGCAGTCTCTCTTC
>JACEEZ010019208.1:427500-455685 GCA_016584305.1 Chionoecetes opilio
CACGTCACCACCTCCTCCTCGTCACGAGGAGGAGGAGGAGGAGGAGGAGGAGGAGGAGGAGGAGGAGGAAGGAAGACAGGGTTAATTCCATGCATGGTTACAGTGTGTGACAGCTTGCTTTTGTGATGACCTAGGAGGAGGAGGAGGAGGAGGAGGAGGAGGAAGGAAGACAGGAAGACAGGGTTAATTCCATGCATGAGTACAGCAGTGTGTGACAGCTTGCCTTTGTGATGGATGACCTAGGAGGGTTCTAGGTGAGGCACAGTCTTGAGGTATTGGTCCATGGCAGCCGCGTGGTTGCCTTTACTGTACAGCCAGTCCCCATACTGCTTCAAGATCTCCGCCACCTCCTCCTGGTCACAACACTGCGTCTTGGCCAGGCTGGGGAGACATGAGTCAGGTTATGGTTAGGTTCAAGGTAGAGGCTGGGTAATTAGGAGGCTGAGGGAGACAGCTCATGGTTAGGTAAGGTAATTAGGGGGTTGCAAAAGGGAAATTTGGGTGATGGGGAACATGGGACAGGGAGGGGAGGTAAGGGGAAAGGGTGGGGAAATTTGGAGGTGGGGGGAGACGACCCCCTGGTTAGGGAAAAAATTTTTTGCAAAAAAGGGAATTTTTAAAACTTTGGGGACAAAAAGGGTTTTTTCACAACCACCATCACACCGTCACACCATTCACCACCACTAACACCACCACCACCACCACCACCACCACCACCATTCAACTACCACCACCACCACCACCGTCACCACCCCCACCATCACCATCACCACCACTACCCCACCACCCACCCCCACCACCACCTACCACCACCATCACCACACCATCACACCACCCACCACCACCACCACCACCCACCATCACCACCACCCACCATCACTACCACCCAACACCACCACCCACCACTACCACCACCACACCCACCACCACCACCACCACCACCACACCACCACCAACACCATCACCAACCACCAACACCACACCACCACACCACACCACCACCACCCCGTCTCATCTCTGCAACCCTTAATCACCCCAACCATTTTAGAGCAGATGCTGTGGAACTTAAATAGAACAAAATATTTATGTATTCACGTTAATGTATATGCCTGCCTGTTTAAACTACCTGATCCACAACACACACACACCCACACATGCAACACACATACACACACACACACCACACACCAAACACACACACACACACACACGCACACCACACGCACACAACACACACCCCCACACACACAGACCAGGACAGCGGCAGGAAAAAAATCCAATAAAGCTGAAAAACTATTGATATAAAAAAAACATTACGAACTATATAAGCCATACATACAAATAAAAATTATACAGGAAAAAAAAAAAAAAATCAGGGAAAAAAGAATATTTAACAGAAAGCGGCAATAAACTCAACATAGAAGGAAATTTATGAACAAGATAAATAGATAGCCACTACGTCAGCCTCTAGAAGGACCATTTTTCAGGCCCGAGGCACGTACGCACGCCTGTCCATTGGACTCGCCCTTTATGTAACCTGATGAAAGAGGGGAGAGAGCGCGCGCAGGGGGAAAAAAAATAATATATACAAGTGCACAAGACGTGGATGTATGTAAATGCCATTCACCATCAACCCTTTCAACAGGGAGGGCGTTCAATCTATCGCACGCACACACGGCACACAACACACACACACACACACACACAACACACACACACACACACAACGGCCACACACACGCACACATGCACACACACACACACACCACAACACGCACAAACACCACACACGAAACACACATACAAAAAAACGACTAACAAATGCCCAAGAAAAAAGAAAACCATAACACAGAAAAGTTTGTTTATGTAATCTATCGCCACACACACAACACACACACACACACACACACACACACACACACATACACACACATACACAACACATACACACACACACACAGTCGTCGTGTCGCTCTCCGTGAAAGTGAGTAGGTTGTTGCTTTTGGTTTTTTAGCTCCCTGGATTATTAGATATGGCTACGTCCTGTGATGGGGAGTGTTGTGGAGGTGGAGAGTTGAAGTGGTGTTCTGTTGTGTGATTTGTGCTGAGGGGTGAGAGTGGTAGTGTGGTAGGAGGTTGAAGGAGGCGAGGTTAAGGGAGGTAAAGGGTCGAGGGACGAGTGTAGTAGTGAAGGATGTGGGTGGTGTCGGCGCTAAGACCTATTCTGGAGGCGATTAGAAGACATGAAAAAAAGGAGCTTTGCAAGTTGAAAATGTGAACGATTTGAAAAGCGTTGTGAGAAGCAGGAAAAAGAGAGATACGTTTCTCTTAAGTGGTAGGTGAAAGGTCCAAGTGGAGCGACGTGGAGGGGGCACATAGAGAGTGATGTGCCTGTAGGGGTAACCAGAGCCGAGATGTTGACTCAAGAGACTACTTAAGGTTCTAGTAAGTCACCAGGGATTGGTGTTTGGGAAGGTAGTTGATCATTGGAGCCCGCCCGCAGGAGAACAGAGGAAAAAGGTAAACAAGGACCATCGAATCTTTTGTCCACGAACTCATTTCAGGGAACTCTCGGGGCTGCAAGAGGATGATACGGAGGTTAGGGGAGGTGTAGGACGATACATCATTACACGAAGGTAAAATTTGGTTGTGGTGACAGTTCAGGTTTTAGACATCTGTGACAGCAGGGTCTGTGGACAGAGAATGGATATGCGCATGAAGTCTGTGAGTTTACCCAGAGGAAGGGGATAGGTTTATGTTAGTGACAAGATAGTTGAGTGCATGGCGGACCAAGGGAAAAAAAGCCCACGTCGCCTGAGCGCTAGGGGGAAAGGATGTTGGGTGTGTAAAGAAGTGAGGAATTGCTACGGCGGTTCAAGGAAGCTGTAGGTAAAGTTAGTGACAGGGGGGGTTCACTGTGGTGTGTGGTGTCCTTCCAAGACGCATTTGTTTGACGACATGTCGTGTTATACTCCAGGGCTATTGGCGGTGGTTGAATTGCCCGGCTCGGCACTTCATTGCCAAAGCAATGGTTGGGCCTTTGTCGGACAGCTGGCGACCCTTCGTTTTTCGGGAAGAACAGCCTCTACCCGCATAGGGACGGGCGTGTTTTGACTTTTCGAGGAGGAAAGGAGTTCAGATCTTGTCTGAATCCCTGAAAGGAGGTAGATGCACTGCAGGCTTTTTTAAGATTAGAGAACCGGGGTTTAGAACGGGGGTGTCGAAGGGTAAAGGCAAAACTTGCGGGACACTAGGAGGAGTTTCAGAAGGCAGGGAACTAAAGTGATTCGTTAAGATCGATGAGAGAGAGGGGTTTTTAGTTAAGATTTAAAGGGAGAAAATTGGAAAAATTGACACAAAAAAAAAAAATAAGAGGAGTGCGTGAAGGTTTACTATACAAACTGGAGGGTATTTTTAAAAAAGATAAGATTTCCGAGAGGTTAAATACTAGTGTAAGAGGATTTTGATATAATAGCATTAACAGAACAACATTGGTTGGATATGTCAGGAAGGTAATTCGATCCGGAAGTCGAGATAGCTGGGATAAGTTGATTTACAAGGACAGAGTAGGCAGCGAAGGAGGAGGAGTTGACGCTTTATGAAGAGATGGCATTGCAGTGTTGTGTTAACAATGTTAAAAAACAGATGACAGCATAGAGTCTATATGGGTAGAGGTTACGGAGGGGAACTGAGAAAAATCGGTTTTGGGTGTAGTGTATAGGCTCCAAACTTATGTAAAGAGGATTCAGCTTCCCTATATGGGAAGAAAATAAACAAGGCCTGCAGATCATATAAATCGATTATGCGTGCGTGGGAAGATTTTAATCTTAGGATATGAATGGGATTTAATCATAGGTATGACAGCGATCGCAGATGAATTTGTTAACATATAATCCAGGGAATAATTCCTAAGTCAAAGCAAATCAAGGAGCCTCTAGAGGAGAATAATATGCTAGATCTATTGGCTGCAAATAGAGACGATTAGTTTACAAATGTGGAGGTCGGGGGGAGTTTAGAATAATGCGACCATTATGAGATCAGATTTAGCCTCTTAAAAATGGGGAAGTTGGAAAATTAAGTGGCAATAGGCAACGAATACTGTTGTAGTAGTGTTCAGAAGGCCAATTCTATGCGGATTACGAAGACAACCTGGAGGTTTATTAATAAGAGGTGTGGGGATGGAGGAGCAGGAAGTGTCCGCAAGGAAGGACAAGGCGTTGTCAGGTGGAAAGGCCAATTATGAAGGGATTAGGAAGGCACCTGGAGGTAATTGGCGCGGTCAGATTCATTGGTAGGATGAGCGTCGAGGCTGAGCAAGTAAGAGCACTAATTAGAGCGGTTTAGAACAAGGGAGCGGTTATATTAGACAGGGGAGTGAAGCGTCAGGGCTACGAGGAGGTAATTAAGAGAGGGTTAAGAAGGGAAGTGAGGGTTCGGAGCTGAGGAGGGTTATAACCTCATTGTAAGGAATCTAATTGACGGGAAAACAAAGAAAAGAAATATCCTTCATATAGGGAAATAAGGTCCAGAAGAGTGATCCAAAATGGATGACCACCAAGTTAAAAACACCACCATTGGAGTAAAAAGAAACATTATTTAAGGTTCAAGGCAAGGCAGGATTGGGGAACACAAGAACAGATAAAACGTGATGGCTTGAGGAAGAAGGAAGCAAAAAATTAACTCGAGTTGCTAAGAACAATTATGAGATTAAAGTAGCAGAACAAGCGAACAGGGACCCCAAAGGGGTTCTATCAGGTTTATTAAAAACAAACGACAAGGGAATTAGTTGGGCCATTAGTAAGGTCAGGACAAGGTTGAGGTCTTAAATACGGATGAGGTATGTGTTAGGAGTCTAAATGATTATTTCTTAAGTGTTTTTACGGGGAGTACACAGACCGATACCTGATAGTGAACGATGTTCAACGGAAAGCCCTATGAGGAGAAACTCAAAGAATATTGTTGATAACTAGGGGGAAGGTGGGAGAGGGTATAGAAAGAAAAAATGAAAACATTTATTTAAATCGCCCAGGACCAGCATGAAGTGTTATCCCCCCTCAGGTAAATTTAAAGGAATGAAAGGAGGGTTGTTTAGTGAGTCGTTAGTGCACATTTTTAGGAAATCGCGTTGAGATAGGCGATGTCATTATTGTGGAGGAAAGGAAATGTTGTTCCCCTATTTAAGAAGGGAGGACAGGAGCGGACCTAAAGTCCAAAATTATCGACCGTAAGTCAACATCAGTGGTGGGTTAAAATTATTGGAATCTATTATTGCAAAAAAAATTAGAGAGCACTTAGATAAACATTAGTTGATCAATGATTCACACAGGATTCACCAAGGGAGTAGGTCATGTGGATCACCAATTATTGAGTTTTTATAGGAAAGTTATGAGGACGGCAGATATAATGATAAGGACTTATGATAAATATATTTGGACTTTAGTAAGGGGCATTTTGACAAAGTACCACACGAGCGACTCTTAAATAGGTAGTAGTTAGGGTCATTGGTATAGATGGGAAGGTTCTTCATTGGATCAGAGCTTGGCTAAGTAATAGGCAACAAAGGGTTACAAGTAATGGTTCCAAATCTGAATGGGGACTGGTGACAAGTGGAGTCCACAAGGGTCTGTTTTGGGACCCATTGACTATTTTTTGATTTACATCAACGACTTCTTGGATAGTGGGATTAGCAGTTGATATCAGCAAGTTTTGCTGATGATACTAAGTAGGTAGGATTAGTGGATCACAGTCTGACGTAAACATATTGCAGGGAGAACCTTAGCTAAACTTAACGATCGTGGGCAGTAAGGATGGCAGATTGAATTTAAATATGATAAATGTGGCGTTATGAATGTTTGTAGAAAAAACCCTGGGAATAGATTACACCATAAGCCAATGTATCGCTTGAAAAGATCAGGAAGGTGAAAAAGAATCTTGGAGTGAGGGTGAGCCCAGACCTCGACCTAGGAAGGAAACAATGTATTGAGGCCAGAAAGAAAATAGAGCTAAATAGAGATTAGGGATTCATTACCAGAAGTGTTAAAAGTAGAACGTGCGGAAGTTATTCTAAAGCTTTATCTGGCTCTAGTCAGGCCTCACCTAGACTATGCAGTTCATTTTGGTCTCCATATACAGGATCGGATATAGTGTTGTTAGAAAAAGTTTGCAGAGAAGGATGACCAAAATGAGTACAAGGGATTGCGTAATTTAGTTATGAGAGGAGATTGACGTTATTTTTAAAATTACACTTCACTCGAGAGTACGCAGAGTAAGGGGCGATCTGATAGAAGTTTTTAAGTGGATAAAGGGATTTAATAAAGGAGAGGTAGAAAAGTTCTTACGGCTTTTAACCAGGGTTAGAACAAGAAGTAACGGATTCAAGCTGGAAAAGCGTAGATTTAGTAAAGGAAATAGGAAAAAACTGGTCACAAATAGGGTGGTGAAATGAGGGGAATGCGTATCAGTAGACAGGGTAGTTTAGTGCGGAGTTTCATTAGGGAGCTTTAAAAGGGGAGCGGATAAGTGTTCATGGTATGGGGATGGAAAGGTGGATGTAGGTAGTGTTAGGTGCACAGGAACGACATATCCGTGTAGGCCTCGCGGCCTCTTGTAGCTTCTTATTTTCTTATGTTCTTATGTTCTTACCACACATACACACAACACACCACATACCACACACACACACACACACAGCACAACCATACAAACAGCCACAACAAATGCCCCAGAAAAGAAGAAAAAAACTCCACAAAACACAGTTTCATAATGGTCACTCTACTCTATCGGACACGCAACACGCACACACACACACAAAACACACAACCCAACACACACACACAAAACCACACACACACACACAACACACACACACACACACACAAACACACAGTTCTACAAAATCCCACGAAAAAATAATAAAATCCACAAAACATAACAAAAGTTCCATAGTGTCCAAATCTATCATTAATTTATCTGTGTGTTGTTCCCAGGCAAGGTTTTATGTGGTACTATATCTGATCAATGGACAAAATAGTCAGGCTATGGGTATAATTTTGTCAACAATGAAAAGTAACGTCGATACAAAAGATACTGATACAAAGACTACGTATACACAAGGATACTGTATACAAAGACTACTGTATATAAAGACCTGCTGTCATACAAAGGACTAATGTATACAAAGACTTACTGTATACAAAGATACTGATACAAAGACTACTGTATACAAAGGACTACTGTATACAAAGATCTGCTGTTACAAAAGGACTACTGTATACAAAGGACTACTGTATTACAAGACTACTGTATACAAAGGACTACTGTATACAAAGACTACTGTATACAAAGACTACTGTATACAAAGACTACTGTATACAAAGGGACTACTATACAAAGAACGTTACAAAGACTACTGATACAAGACTACTGTTATACGTAGTCTTTGCTCGATCATAATCTAACGTTATAAGCCATCACTTCAATATGACGCTTTGTTATTTGTTACGTCAACCTTGCTACCTCACAAGTGCTAGAATTAGAATAGTGGTTAAGGAACCTCCACAGTTATTTATCTAGTAGCTGCACGAGAATATATTGAAATGTAAAAGCAAAGGTAGAAGAAAAGACCATAGAAAGAAGGAATGCAAATAGGGAATATTAGAGCCAGAAAAAAGGTTGGAGCAAAAATAGTGCAAAAATAGTGGTGAAAGAAAAGAATCTGAAACAAGAATTGGAGGTGCTGGCTGGTAAAGAAAGAGGGGTGTTTGGAAAGTAAGGTTAGTGGGATTATAAATGAGTTATAGTCCTTTTTGATAAAGAGGCAAAAATCCTGACCCTTGCCTGCTCACTGACTGATATTGGATGCCAGGAGAAGGGAATAGTACGGTTCTTCTAAATTTCAGTGTATTTAGCATAGTTCTAGTTAACCATATTATCAGGTAAATAGTCCATAATTTTAAGCATGATATCTTCAGATACAGAATTTTCGTATCTAAAAAAAAATTGACTATAGTTAGATAGGTGCGCCGGTCATGTAGCCACTTAACTCCTTGAGGCCAGACCGCAGCAGAACGTTATTATTTCCATTGTTAATTTAGGCACCATTCACCATTAGGGGGGGGGGGGGGGGGGGGGGGGGGAAAAAAACCCATTTTTTTTTTAGTGGACTTATCAAGCAATATTTTGTAGATATGACCTGTTTTAGTATCCTGTTGATTAATTAATTTTGTTAATATTCAGTTACTTTTCGTTCATTTTATGGCTCGACAACATAGATTTTTTATAACAAATTGCACGATTGGACGTGAATAGGGTAAGGTTTTAGTGGGATTATGAGATGACTTAGGTAGATTAGGGTGACGTCATGAGCCAACTTAATGCAGTGGTTCAGAGGCTTATTAGTTTGTGATTGAATGGTGAATAATCGTCTCGTCCCTCTTTGCTCCGCCGCGCGACTCAATTACTTTCAATCTTACTTGGTTTGGGCGAGAGAAATAGAAACTTCATTATGGAACTCGAACTGTGCGCGATTCGTGCTTGTTTGTGTGCGTGGGGCGGGGTGAGTGTGTGTGTGTGTGTGTGTGTGTGTGCTTGTGTGTTGTGTGTAGTGGTGTGTGGATTGTGTGGTGTTGTGGTGTGTAGTTGTGTGTAGTGGTGTGTGTGTGTGTGTGGGTGCGTTGCCGTGAATGTTCGTGCGTGCGTGCGTGCGTTGCGGGCGTGGTGCGTGCGTGCGTGCGTGGCGTGCTGCGGTGCGTGCGTGTAGTGATCACGTGCGTGCGGTGCGTGCGTGCGTGCGTGCGTCTGTGTGTGTGTGTATTCATCTCAGTTGTATTTTACAGGGCCTGAGCCAAACGCTCGTAGGCCCCGTCTCCATATCCAATATTTATTTTATCATTCATCCTTAGTGCTTAGTGTTGGCCGACCGAAGCCACCACCCCGGGACGGGGGCGTCACAAAACCCCCGGCTACAAACTGGTACCCATTCACTGCTGGGTGGGACAGGGGCTCGGGTTTTAAGAAGACCGACCCGTCTGTCTTCGCTCCGCCCGGGGATCGAACCCGGGACCTTCTCGGTTTTGAGCGAGGTGCTATCCCTTTACACTACGGAAGTTCCCCTACACTACGGAGTTCCCCTTTGGTTGTCCTGTGTGGGCTCTTGTGTGTGTGTGTCGTGTGCATTGTGTGTGTGTGGTGTGGTGTGTGTGTGTGTGTTCCATGTGTGTGTGTGTGTGTTGTGTGTTGTGCTTGTGTGTATGTGTGTGTTCTGTGTGGGTTGTGTGTAGTTTTGTGTGTGTGTGTGTGTTGATTGTGTGTGTGTGTGTGTGTGTGTGTGTGTGTGTGTGTGTTGTGTGTGTGTTGTCTGGTGGTGTGTGTAGTGTGATGTGTGGTGTGTTGGGTTGTTGTCTCTGTGTGTGTGTGTGTGTGTGTGTGTGTGTGTTGTGTGGTGTGTGTGTTCTTGTGTGTGTGTGTGTGGTGTTGTGGGTGTGTGTTGTGGTGTGTGTGTGTACTGTGTGTGTGTGTGTGGTGGTGTGTGTGTGTAGTTTTTATGTGTGTGTGTGTGTGTTGTGTTGTTGTGTGTGGTTTTTCTCTCAAGCGGAATATTCTTCAATATTTTGTTGTACCATCAAAGTTCAAGAGATTATTCAGTTTAAGATTTTTATGGAGAGGGACAATGATGTAAATAAAATAAGAATAATAACTAGTCTTTCACTTCATCTTTACGTTAAGTTGAAACTATTTCTAATATTCAACCTTATTGATCAGTTTACGTTTGAGATTTACTCCAAAGTTACAGTACTAATGATACTACAACCTTTTTACAAATCATCAACATAGAGCCGTGGTACGGTTATGCCTCCTTCATTTATAACAATTAATAAATAATAATAATAATAATAATAATGGATAATAATAATTAATAGTAATAATAATAATATAGTAATATAATAATAATAATAATAATAATAATAATCCCTTCCATAATACAGCATTTCCTTCCTTTGTCATTCACCTCAAACACGACTTCCTTTTCATCACTTTAGGTAACAAAACATATTATTACACAAGACCAAGACTTACCTGAGACCCATTAATTAATTCTACCTTCATCCCCCAACCATTCACCTCCACGGCTTTGCCACAGGAGGAAGAAGTCGCCCTTACCCTCCCCCCCACTTAGCCAGCTCCCCCATTGCTCTCTTACCTTGCCCCACTGTTCCCCCCCTGACCCCCTCTACGGCCCCCTACTCTCCCCCAAGAACCCCTGTGATATGCAAAATGAACAGGGTTGGCAAGCAGAGGTCCATCAGCCGAAGAGCAAAAAAAAAAAAAATACATAATGATCCATATTCGAGGAGGAGGGAACACAATACCTGATGTGCATTTGTAAAGGCTAGTAATTACGCGAAAAATTTTTCAGCCGCGTCCTCGAATATTTTTTTTTTTTGCCTCTAGGTCTGCAGGGAAATTTTATGCAGAGCCTTTATAATCATGAGGCGAAGGTATTATTATTATACCCTGATTTATTACTATTCTATACTATTATTATTACTATTCTATATTATATACTTTACTACTATCACTATTTTCATATCTTTCATTACTTTACATACGTGCTTATTTTTTGTTTCAGTCTTGTTGCAGCCCGGTACGTTTGTGCTGTTAGCGACCTTTCTTTTTATATTCTTCCAATTTAATTATTTCTTTTTCTCAAAACTCCTCAATGCAAAAATTGAGCGAGCGAGCATAGTTTAATGGACAAAGGTGCTCCTTGTAAAACTACGCAGGGCGATAAAAAAAAATGACCAACAGTTTAAAAAATCTCTGAAATCAACAAAATAAACGAGTGAAAGGCTTGCCATAATACAACAAACTGACAGAGAGGGACATAACAACCTTCCTTGACAAGCCAGACTAGCCACATTAACAGCAGAACATTAAAAGGCTGAAAATAGTAAAAACATACAATAAATAGCACAATGTAGCCAAACCTCACCCCCACGGCGGTCCCCCAAACCACACACACACACACACACACACACACGAGGTCATTGGGTGGTAAGGCGTTTTGTTCCTGCTCTCCTCCTATATAAAGTGTGAGTCAAGGGCCCCGAAAATCAAGGTGTAAATTAGGCAAAATCTACCACGGTTACTAGCAAGGCGGGCAAATGTGGGGCAGCAAAGGGGGCATACACACACATACATTACAAACACACACACACACACAACACACACACACGAAGTCATTGGGTAAGCTTGTTGCTCCTCTCCTTGCTGATAGGAAGGCAGTGCAAGGGGAACTTGTCTCTCTGACGTAGCCATACCCAAGAGACTTTTCGCCACAACCAAGTGCCACACACGTTCTCTTCCTGAAGGGGGAGCTATCACGAAGACAAACTTTAAAGCTTGTAGATTTAAAAAGGAAATTGTTTTCAAAGGGAAAAACTGGTTCACAAATAGGGTGGTAAATGATTTGGAAATGGACTCAGTAGGACAGGTAGTAGTGCGGAGTCATTAGTAGAGACTTTTAAAAGAGTCATTAGGAGCTTAAAAGGAGGTAGATAATTCATGGATGGGGATGAAAGGTGGATGTTAGTTTTTATGGTTGTGTTTTAAGTAAACAGGGAAACTACCAGTGTAGGTCTGTTGGGCCTCTTAGTAGCTTCCTTATGTTCTTATGTTTTTATAAAAATAACATAAAAAACTACTAGCTACAGTGAAAATAAGATTCCAATTTATAATACGAATAATAAAGTAAAAAAAACAAAAACACGAAGACAAATTTCCTTCAACCGTTGTATGAAAAAAAAAAAAACCTTTGAGCGAAGATAACGGTTCCAACTTGATTTTAATACGAATAAGCGGAAGAAAACTAAAAAAATGGATATATAAAATGTTGCGATTATATCAGTACATAGAAAAAATAAATAAAAAAAAAGAAACCTAGCGGAGCAAAGTAAGGTTCCAATTTAATACGAATTAAGAAAGTTAAAAATAAAAAGGAGAACTAAAACATGTGCGTCGAGGAAAAAAAAAAAAAAAAAAAAAAAAAAAAGTCTGTTTGATTCCTGATTTCCCTCTACATTTACGAACTACATAAAAAAAGATACAGCAAATATGTATTCGATAAAGAGTATATAAATAGGTGAGGATCAAGACACCGTACAATAAACCAGTAAAGGAAGCCCCCCCCCCCACAGAGGAAAGTGATGAGGGAAACGACCATGGTGCTTTTGGTGATTGGTAAGGAAATTTGTGGATATGGGGTGTGGAACTCAGCATTAACCAAGCCACAGGAGACAACAGCACACAGTTGTGTAGTGTGGTATTGAGAGTTAAAAATTATCTACAAATTTAAGATTAGGTAAATCAAAATAGTCGAATTATAGTGCGGTATATATTTAAAACCGTACATTGGTCAACAATATCTTAATAGTCAACCAAATCCTGCCTATTGGGTCTTCTCAATGTTGTTCACCTTGCTACTTTGTTCACAAAATATTATTAATGGGAATAAAAGTGTCACTTCCATGCATATAACCCTGGTTAATCTCACCGTGCACACATAAACAGGGCTATGACCGTTTTCAGATGTGTCAGTAAAATATAGTTTGTGTGCGAATATTTTAAGATAATCAGTAAAAACACCAGTAAGGTTCTAAGGGATTATTATTTCTATGATAGACCATAATCCTAGTTAAGGCATCATAGTGATATTGACTTTCTTTATCAAGGATGAGGCCATGATAGATGAAGAGGAACTTGCATCGTGTGCCAGAAACCCATATTATTTGTTGAAACCAAGTTATCTGCAGCAACTTAAAAAACGGTTGTGCGGGCATCAACAGAGCAAGTGATGCTAGAACAGGGGGTGACAGTCGTGCAGCTTTCTCGGACATGAAGGTTCACCACAGATAGTGTTCACCAAGTTTGTTCCCCAAACTACCCAGAAATATAGAACAATCCAATCCGTTAACAAAGACTTAGTGATAATCCTTCTACCAGTGAAAAGCCATTTTTGACGATCAGCTGTTGGTGTTTTTGATTAGGGGAGAGTCCACAGTGCCTATTTCGTAGACAAGGAGCTCTAGAACTAGGAGGCATCCCAGGTTATATATTTATACACGGTGAGGGACAAATATACAGTTTCCAGCAGAGTATTCAAAGAAGTCATGCACGACGAATGTAAAGACGAAGTGGGGAAACTTGGTTTACGGACTCCTGAATAAGATATGTACAACGACTAGTACATGACTGCCGATGCTACTACGAATATACCACAAAACATTAAAAGCACATAACCTTTATAACTGGCAGGATGTTCCTCAGAGAATTTTCGAGACATGATGATGTACACATTTAGAAACGCATGACTGGAAATGCATGATGGATAGCACAAACAAACTGTCAATAATCTCGTCGACAAAATGGCAACGAAGTTCCTTTCGCAGTGAACTCAGGAGGTTCCGCACGAAAACAGTCATACCTACATGAAACAAATACTGCAAGAAAATTTGGGAGACAAGGTTATGATCACAAACATCAACGGTAGTAGCCAAAATGCTGTCACAATGTGGAGATAATGCAAACAAGTATGATCCATGAGAGTTCATTCTCAAGGCAAAGAAAAACGAACATCTGCCAAGAAAGAGAGCGAATTCTTTCAACTGCTGCCACACCCTTGAAAAACGACAGATAATCGATTCAACCAGCAGTACTGATGTATCCTATACGTGTCACACGCGGCGCACGAACGCAACGCACGCACGCACGACAGTCACGCACGCCGCACGCACGCACGCACGCCACGCACACACACACACACACACACAAACACTACACACACAACACACACACAACACACACAACACACACACCACCAACACCACACACACACACACAATAGGAACAATCAGCAAATTCTTCATGGTGGTGCTGAACATCATTTTGTAGAGACATATAGTTCATCCTCGACTGGACATTTTGTATTGGACTCGACACCTTTTTCAAAATAGTAATTTGACTCACCAATCTTATCAATTGTCGATCGTTGGACAGAACTCTTCCTCCGTACTTCGGAACTACATCATTACGGCTTTATATCCCTCCGCGGGACACTCCTTCTCAACGCCGGGCATACTTCAGGGCACAGGAAGTCTCGTTGTGCTGGAAAATCCGTCCGTATGTGTCTCAGGCGAGGTTTTTATGTTAATGACAGAGAATCGTACATGTGAAGAATTCACGATTCTATTGCATACAAAATGTTTGTATTGTAACATGAGAAAAACAAATAATTAATGGATTGGAAGGTATTTTTAAATAAGTAATTGATTGTGGGGCAGGTGTCCGGTCCCAGCCAAAAAAAAATATATCTCAATAATGCTCGCTAATTGTATATTTGTTTATAATCATATTTAATCAAAAGTGTTATAAAAGTATTTGTTTCTACAATGAATATATTGCTGCCGTTTACAATCAAGAGCGGGCTTTTCACTGGGGAGAGCAAATCAAAGCCATTTTTTCTGTTTTCAACTTGTGAGTGAAAACTGGTCGTTATGTTAATTGTCCATAATGTATATTCAAATATGTACATATGTTAGCTTCACTTGTTGGTGTGTGCTGTGTGCCTATAGCTAGCCAAACTTACGTTAATCTAATCGTTAAAGTGTCACGATTCTATAGTTTTGTAGGCGTGACGATGAAGTAAGAAAATCTTTGTGTTTCAAAATCAACCACCAGAATGCATCAAAATAATGGACTTACACAAAGACGTTTTGAAGTGGAACGGGAAAATAACTGAAGTGAAAGAAAGGAAGGACGGGAGTAATGGTGAATGAAAGGACGGAGAAGGTCGAGACAAATAATATTAAGAATAAAAAAAAAGGTTAAGAAAGGAAAAAATAGTAAGGGGATAATAGAACAAGTAGGATAATTATTTATTTGAATGAAGAAGAGAAAATTTAGAAAAATATTGGAATAATTAAAATACAAGGACCGGCCATGTTGTTGTGCAAAAGCGTTGTTTCCAAAGCGAGTGTAGGCAGCGGTTGTGGAAGGCGAGGATGCACCGCATGCGTCACCTCTTTGAGAAAACAGGGACGGAATTCATGAAGCACAGGGCGAGGAAAAGGGTGAGTGTGTTTGCTCTGGCGTTATTGTGTGTGTTCGGGCTTTAACTGGCTTGGACACACACACACACGCAGCACTAACGACGACGCACACCACACACACACACACCACAAACCCACACACACACACACACCACACACACACACACGCACACACACACACCACACACACACACCGGTGGCTCGGCTGTAGGGAGAATTTCTTATATATAAGAACTAATAACATAGAAATTAAGAAAGCTACAAAAGGCGTGAAGACAGTATACGATATAATACGTGATAGTTCCTTTATAACTTAACTACTACTGCATCTCCTTTCATTCCCAGGCATCCATGAAATTGTCTAGCCTCTTTTTAAAAACTCCCTATGACTCCGCACTAACTATCTGATGACTGAGTCCATTCAGAGTAATCTTACAATCCTATTTAGTGAAACAGTTTCTCTATTTCTTTCTTTAAATCTACGTGTTTCCAGTTTGAATCCGTTAACCTCTTGTTCTACCTGATATTACAATGATGATTTAATTTGATCATTACTATTATTAGCTGTCAGAACTTTTCCAAATATCCTTTACTGTATCCTTACCACTACAAAACTTCTGTATCCCTTAACCATTACAAAACTTCTATCAGATGCCCCCCTATCTACGCCTATCGAGAGTGAGTTGTAAATGTATAACTTTTAACTCTCATAACTTAAAAAAGTAATCTCCAGACCATTTTTCTTTACATTTTTTTTTTTTTTTTTATTATGTTTGAATATTCATTCAAAAATACCTACCCACAAAAAATAATTAATTTCCCCACGCCTTATTTCCCTTAAAAAACATGGACTGTTGTCCAAAAGCGCGGGAAAAAAAAACAAAGCCCCCATTCAGCCGTGCGGGAAAACTTGCTGGGTGAGTCACGGCTAGGCAGCCCTCCCAGCCCGGCCGGAGACAACATTACACGTAGACTCAGACTAAAAAAAAATATACTTGAAGAATTTTGGGTGTTGTCAGGATATATTATTTTTGCGATATGCATATACTTGCATCTGTATGGGTGCAGACAAAAGAAAGCTGTGCCTTTCCAAGAGAGTTAGGCACCCATTTCCGACCTAATTTGGCCATGGTATGTGTGTGCAGCGCCTGGCGTGTGCGGTGAAAGGAGAAGGGGGAAGCACGGCAAGACACTTGTTTCACACACACGCGCTCCTCCAACGCCCTACCGCTCCAGTCGCCACAGAGAACACACAATAACATGGCCAACATAGGTTATGGAAATGGAATGCTGTAAGCTCTCTGAAAGGCACACGCTTTCTTGCTGCACCCAATCCAGGATGCAAGATATGCCATATGCGCAAAAAGAGAAAATATCAGAAACACCCAACACATTTTGAAGTACTATATTTTTTTCTGAGTCTACGTGTGTTTGTATCAGGCAGGGCTGGGAGGATTACTATGTGACATTCAGCCGAGGCCGCCTGGTGCGGCGTCTGCTGGCATCAGTTGTGTTTTGAGGAGGCTCGGGGAATTTGAGGATTTTGACTGCGGATCATTTAAAAACGGGTGACAGGATGCCAAAAAGTGACCATATTGTTGCAATACTCGACAGGCTATATTTTTACTGCCAATAAATCAGGAATGATGAAAAGATTTGGACGATTACATTAAGTTACGCATCCCCTAATATCATTTCCGTACATCCTTCTTTGCACTGCAGTCTAAACTATGCTTTAACCAAGCGCACAGTGCATATTTTTTATTTTTTATTATATGGAACCTATCCATCCTTGTTAATACGAGGACCACAAAAACTGTACTAGAAGCCTAGTCTAGGGACGGTCAAATAAAGCTTTAGAATAAATAACCTCAGCATTCTTCTTTTAAAACTCCTGCCATGAATCCTAAACCCTATTAGCTGATTTCTAAGGCTTGTACGTTCTACATAGGAATACATAGAATAACAGACACCAGGAGAGCTCATTAATATATAAACTAGGGTATCTGCCATGAAACACACAATACTAGACTACTAACTACTAAACTAACTAATCAACCTACATGTAATAAGAGAGGACAGTTGGAAAAGGATAACGTGTCCCCTTAAGAAGATAAGGAACAATGGAAGTTTCGATAGTAAGAATGATATAGAGTCGAAGATAATGCGAAACTACATACACACCATTAACACAATGATACGGGGGACTAAAATATAAATTCGCAAGGCAATATAAAAACCATTTACTTTGACAAGGCGGCGTCAAGTATTTTTGTTTTAAATGAGTTATTGTGCTGGCTTCGACAACATTTGGCCTGGTAATTTGTTCCATCGATCAAGAAACGATCAGAGTGATTTGTAGAATGATCTAGTCTATATAGATAGAGTATATTTACAATGTCTAGAGCCGTGAGGATTTCTTAGAGCTAAAAAAAATTAAGGTGGACAGCTTTTCCCAAATCACCCACTAGGGTGGGACGACATAAAAAAAAAGGTTGAATGAACGCTGGTCTAGCTCACGTTGTAGAGTTCGCAGTTATCTAGTATATGCTTTACCGCTCTATTTGGTGTATCAGCACAATTTCGATATTTTAGATACAGTCGCAGTCAGATCATTGATATATATCAGGAAAAAGAGTAGGACACAAGGACGAGCCTGAGGCACCCCACAGTAACATCTAACCAATCAGATGCCTGCCATTTATACTACCCGTTGTTTACGATTTGAAAGCCAATCGCCAATCCATGAACATAAACTGCTCTCCTAAACCATGCGCCCTTAGCTATGGCCAAACGTCGCTTATGGGGAACTGGTTTATTAATTTCCTAGACGGAAGTCTGAGCTTACCACCGCACCAACCCAAATCTTCTCCCCGGGAATAGAGAAGGTCAAAACCGCTTGACCAGTAAATACCGTATCAATTTCACGGGGTGTGTGATTTCCTTCACCGAAGCGTGACGTTCACTATAGAAGAAAAAAGGAAAAAATGGGTGGATGGGTAAGTTTTATGAGGAAACTCTCCCCACATCCTCTTCACAACAATAAATTGAACCATGAAATTGTACCTAGGTACTTGAGTTTGTCACCAGCCACATACAGGCTGACTTCCTTTGTGGGAAATTATATAGTTTTCATTACATTATTATTATATAATTACCTGTATATAATATTACATATTTGCATAAAGTAGAGAAGAGAGTAAGAGAGAGAAGAGAGAGGAGAGAGAGAACATATTTGAGAGAGTGAGAGAGAGAGAGAGAGACAGGAGAGAGAGAGACGAGAGATGAAAGGAGAGAGAGAGGAGGAAGAGAGAAGATGAGACGACGAGAGAGAAGAGATGAGAGATGGAGACGAGAGAGAACGATAGAACATACACTCTTTTCCTCGGAGATTAGACGTGGATTTTTTATTTGAAACTCATCCAGAAAAACACACGCTAGGGCACTCATTTCAAAGACGGCGGCCACAGTTTAACCACACGTGGGTAGTACACAAGTATACAATCACACCCATAGAGAAACTCGAGGCCGAATAGGACGAACACTGATGTACAGCCAACACAGCAATTACCCGCTGAACTCCATGAAGACCACGGGTGACCCCGAAAGGATAGTCACAGGCTTGGTTATCCCCCCCTGTGGCGCAGGTGGTCAAGCGCGAAACGGTTTAACTTCTAAATCCCTTGGCCTTTCCATTACGAGGGGATTTTTCTCTACCAACATTTAATTACGCTTACACTTGTCAATATTAGATTCCATCTGCCACCTGGACTACCCACTCGTTTAACTTATCTAAGTCTCCCTGCAGCAGGCTGTACATCAGACTGTACTTGATAAGTCCTACTATGTATTAGTATCATGCAAACAAACTTACTGATATCATTGGTAAGTCCACTAGCTAAGTCCGTTTATATAATCAAAAATAATAATAATCTCAAAAACAGACCATGTGGAATTATATTTTTTAATGAAAAATATGGTTATATTTTGTATAGGGTTTTTGAATTCTTTTAAAGGGAGGGACTTATCCTAGCGGAGTACCTACCTACGTGCCTACTATATAGGCAGCAGTTCTGAACTGGCTTGATGGGCAATAAGCGGTACGTAGGTATAATTATGATAGAACACAAAGGATTGTTGTATACGAACTGACGTAATAACACACAGGTAAATGACGTGCTTAGAATAAAACAAAGTCAACTCAAATAGGCTTAGATTCATTGCAGGTAATAGATTAAAGAGCTTTTGATAACATTGGGAGCAAGTCTACAGATGAACCATAAATGGGGAAATTAAAAGAATTTAAAGAGGTGTCGAGTTAACGTTAAAGACTAATTTCATAGCCACAATTATTTGACTTGCTCTTTACTATTCTTATATTATTATTTCTCTTGACTATTTGAATATTGATTGGACAAACATACTCAGCACAGTAATGATGCAAGATCATTGGTAAGCGGCTTCGGTCACCGGAAAGCAAAGCACTTTTATCTTCACAGTAGAGTTGTTATATTTTGGAACCTCTCTTCTAGCACAAGTAGTTGTACCCTTCGTTAAAATAACCTCACCTAATTCACTTTACAGCACCTTAAAGTAATCGTCAGACCCATTTTGCATCTGCATAAGTATTGTTGCATGTTCATTCAAAACACGGTGAATCACAACAAATTATTCCATTTCCACGCACTCTTATTTCTGTAAAACACGGATTCTGTTTCACAAATAGCGCGGAAAAAATTGCCCGTTCCATCCGCCCTCGCGAAAATTGCTGATGACGTCACACGGAAATTAGTGCTGATTCTGCATAACACACAAAACCTGCCTTCCCTTGCGCTAAACCCATCTATACACATTTAATCGTGCCGCATCAGTATAAACGGGTGCTAAGTTCTAGGCAAGCAAAGGTTTTGCTTGCTGAGCACCCATTAAAAGGATGCAAGTATCTGCCATATCGCAAACAAAAAAAATACATCAGAAAACACCAAAAAATTCTTCAAGAACTATATTATTTCTATGTTCACCATGCTTCTGAGATTACCGCGGGGTGAGGGGGGGTAAGCTGCCTGCTGGTAACGTCATCGATCCATAGTGCGAACGTCTGCTAGTATGCAACAGTGTTTTTGGAAGTTCGGGGAAGTTTGCCAGATTTTGATTGCGGACTTTTATTTACAAAAACGGCTGACTGCGGTGACAAAAAGTGACAGCCATGTTGATATAGTCGCTAATGCTATATTTTGATTTGCATTAAATCAGGAATGTGAAAGGTCTGGACGAAGCTTTAATAGAAAACGGTTTTAAGAACAAACTAGATAAATACTTAGCATCAACTGCCCAACTTGATACTCGTAGTATACTAGTACTCGGATACTAGTATTACCGTAGTTTTGTATAGCTTTAAGTTTAGTTTTTGAGTATGTTTCAATCTTTCCTATAAAATTCCATGGCACGGTTTTAATACTGTATGTATTTTCTCTTTTTTTCCTGCCGACCTCGCCCAGAGGGAAAGGTGGGGGAGGAAGAGACTTCAACTTTGCTCACTTGTCTTTATCTTTAACACGTAGAAACTATAGTGATCAGAAAAAGAGTCACATGGACAGCCTCGTTTGGCCCGAGGGCCAGTTAGGGCTGTTGTTGTGTGTTCTTCCTTTGGTATTCGCTTTCTATTCATTTGTATCCCTCCTTGTCTTCGTCTCCTCCTTCCTCTATTCCTTGAGCCGTAGACCTTCGTTAGTGTTTATTTATAATTAAAGGGAGAAGGACAAGGAGGGCACACAGGAAAATTTGGAAGAAAATATAGAAACACAAAATACAGTGCCGAGGGACATGATGGATGGGACACGATTGGGACAAGAATAAAAAAATAAAACAATGGATGTTTTTTTTTTCTCTCTCTCTCTCTCTCCTCTCTCTCTCTCGTCTCTCTCACTCTCTCTCTCTCTCTCTCTCTCTCTCTCTCTCTTCTCTCTTCTCCTCTCTCTTCTCTCTCTCCTCTCTCTCTCTCTCCACTGTGGTGGCCGTGAAAAGGGTGACATTTAAAGCAGATGCATCTAATCTAGAAGATTAATCAGGATTCTTGAGTCAATGGAGAGTGAAAAAGAGAGTGAGATTGAGGAGAACTGAACCACATTTTTCCACAGAGCATGACCGACTTGTGGTAACTATCAGTGGGCATGGCCACAGCAATCGGGTGTTCCTCGTTCAGCACCAAGAACAGGCAGCTGCGAGGAAGTGTCTCAAAAGGACGAAATCATGTAGCCCGGGGACTCACCAATGGTAAGTCCCTACACCAACACCACACACACACAAACCCCAACCCCCACCCCCCCCCCCCCCAACCCCCCCCCACAACCCCCCACAACACCGTAGTGTTAGAGTTTAGCAGCTCGGTTCAGAAATCCAGAAGTCCGGGTTTGATTCCCGGAGGAGCGTAGAACGAAAGGCTGGTCTCATTAAACGAGAGCCCCTGTCCACCCAGTAGAGATGGTACCGGTTGGCAGATTCCCGCTTTCTGGAACAGTATGTCGACGCTGTACTTCTTGAACACTGCAGATTAGGTTTTCGTTGGGTAAGGTCAGGTAGTTCGGTTTCCTTACATTATATGGTAACTTTGGTGGAATAACAATGAGGGTATTTTTGAGAATAGGAAAATCATATAGTAGTTTCGGTGCTACAGCCAGGTGTCTTCGTGGACGACACACAAATCAACCCAATTGTAGAGTTGAGTAATAGGCTACTGCGGTGTTATCTGAAGGTTGTGACCCGCCTCTCGGTGTGATGGCTCGGCCAACACAAACACTCTAGTTGCAGTGCTCTTCAACCTTTTTGATGAGTCCACCCCTAGTAGTAATTAGTAAGAGCTGTCCACCATAATTTTTTCTCTCTCTAAAATCTGTCACGGCTCTGACTTTGAAATCTAACTATCATTCTACAAAATATGTAGGTAGGAAAAGCAGCTTCACTCTCATTGAAAATTTTCAGTTTACATATTCTTATGTATATAAACACGTACATGCAGTCTAAAACTATAATAAACAATGGAAAAAATTAAAATACATACCTTCGGAATTACACGCAACTATATTTTTGTTCATTGAAACAAAGTAAAATTGCCAACGAAATATACGTTATATTTGGGTTAAACAGAAACAAAAGCCTTTTCCTTCAAGAAAAAAAGAGATCTGGGTATGGACCTGCTGTATGCAATTTGTCTGCTATCAGCTTTAAATCGAGGATCAGACAACTCAAGTGCAACCCGCACATAAGAGGATGCAAAATTCAGCAAGCATTCCTTTTCTATGCCTGATTTAAAACTAATTTGAGAAACCTTGCTAAACACAGACATGATGTTGGCATTTGCCACAAACATGGCTGTGCCTTCTCAGATTAATCTTTGTAGTCCTGAATATGAACGCAGGACAACCCAGTAATGCAATGCATAGATGGCCAAATGTTTTGAAAGTGCTTTTTATAATAATCCACTCGAAGCTCCAATAGGGCATCAGAATGATCAGTTAATCATCTGAGAATGGAGAAGCTTCCACAGTTGGAGGTCCTGAGGTGTCTTTGAAAATAGAGTCCAGCGTTTTTCCTGCATCAAAGTCAGGAGTGTCTGGTAATCCAGGGGGAATTCGTACCTCCAGGTCCGATCTGCGTCTGCATACCATGTGCCCAGCCACTGCAGGCCAGCCATATACGTATCAGAGACTTAAAATCAGAACGACACCTCTTTTCTACATTGCTTTAATTTTTAACCTTCAGTTTTGAATCCATTTATTTTCCCTAACTTGTAAAAATATCTCACTTTTGCCTAGTTTTATACCATGATTTCTGGCATTATCTATTACGACACCGTAGGCATGATCTGTACGCCCACCTGTCCACCCTCACTCAGTTCGTCCACTTTAGCGTGGACGTCCTCAGCGGTCTCAGTCACTCAGTCTCGTTCCACCCAGGTTGAATAGCACTGCTCTAGTCATAAGCCTCCAAACATATGAAAGATGATCAGCTCCATAGGCACGAAATAAGCAAGGCTTGCTGATATTAATCGATATGCGTTGTAGATTTTAACCTTTAGGAATATAGACTGGGATTTATAGGAGATAGGAGAAAAATGACGCATAGGAATTGTTTAAATATAGTTCAGGATAAAATCTAAGGCAAGCAATCAAGGAGCTACTAGAGGAGACATATTCTAGATTTATTACTGACAAACAGGGAGGTCAGCACGGAAACAGGTGTCAGGAGGTCGGGGTGATGAGGATTATACATTATTTGTAAGGAATTTAATTGCAGGACAGACAAAAAAAAAATTCCATATGGGCGAAAGATCAAGGAAAGAACGACCCAAATGGAGACTGCGAATTTTTAAAACACAACATTGGAGTAATAAAGAAACATGTACTTAAGGTTCAAGCCTGGACAGGGTGAGCAAAGAACAGTATACGTGATGGCTGAGGACAGTTGAAGAGATTTAAACAAGAGGAGCTAAGAACAATTATGAGTTTTATTTAAAGTCGGTGGCCAGGCAAAGAACGACCTTAATGTTTTTTTTCAAATTTATAAAACAAAAACAAGGGAATTTGTGGGCCGTTAGGATAGGACAGGGTGAGATGAAACTACGGATAGGATATGTGTAAAAGTTTAAATGATTATTCTAAGTCTTAGGGGGGATATACAGACGATACCTGATATCGTGAAACAGAGTTTTAAAGGAACAAGTGATGATGAGAAACTCAAAGATATGGTTTATAACTAGGGAAATGTTAGCATAGGGAAGGGGGTATAAATAGAAGAGAATTTTTTGGTCACAGGACCAGATGAAGTTTATTACCAGAGTATTAAAAGAATGCAAAAGAGGTTGTTAGTGAGTCGTTAGGGACATTTAGGAATCGGATGATATAGGCGAAGTGCCGTTAATAGGGTAGGAAAGGAAATGTAGTCCCTATATTCAAGAAGGGGAGATAGATACTAATGTCAAATTATCGACCTGTTAGTCCGACGTCAGTTGTAGGTAAATTATGGAACTATTATTACAAAAAAACATTAGAGAGCATTTAGAAAAACATAGGTTTGGTCAATGATTCACAACATGGACTCACCAAGGCGTAGGTCATGTCTCACCACATTTATGAGTTTTTACGTAAATGGAAAGTTTGTGAGACAGCAGATAATGATAAAGATTATGTTATAATATACCTGGACTTTAGTAAGGCATTCGGGCAAGGTTTATGAACGAGCGACTCTTAAATAAGGTTAACTCTCAGGAATGGATAGATGGGAAGGTTCTTGTTGGATCAGCAACTGGTTAAGTGCATAGGCAACAAAGGGTACATATTATTAAAATGGTTCTAAATCTGAATGGGGGCAGGTGATAAAGTGGGGTTCCCACAAGAGTCTATTTTGGGTCCATTACTATTTTTGATGTACAGCAACGACTTGGATAGTGGGGGTAGCAGTGATATCCAGCAAGTTTGCTGATGATACTAAGGTAGGTAGGATTATTGGATCACAGTATGATGTAACTATTGAGGGAAACTTAGATAAACTTAATGAGTCGGGTAGGTCAGATGGCAGAGGAATTTAATTTGATAAGGCAGCATTATGAATATTGGTAGAAAAACCCTGGTAAGATACCCATACGCAAGCATCGCTAAAAGAGCAGAAGGTAAGAAAAGATCTGGGAAGTGAGGGTGGAGCTCGAACCTCCGACAATAAAAGACTCACGCAGGAATAGTTGTCAACTTTCCTTGTGTCACGGATGTGCATAACCATCGCAGCGGCAGACTCAATGACACTCCTGAATACAATATTGAAGGTTAACAGAACGACGCGGAGGGACTCTTTCATCACTCTTAAAAAGTATAGACAAAGCCATGATTGAAGGTACATATTAGAAACAATGCAAAGAAAGGCGTTGTATATTGAAACTGTTTTGAAGCGTTGCGTGACAAAAGCATGTAAACATTGATTTGAAAATACGTAAAAATAGATACTGAGGATCCTTTGTTAGAAAAGCTATACAATCCGCGGAGAAGGTGTTCCCAGAACATCCTTTAAGTTGATTGAGGTCAACATTTCCTCGAACACGAAAATCTTTGCCATTTGTTTGAATCGAGAACGACAAAAGACAAATCAATATCTTGCCGGCCTCCTCTGAGAAATATGAAAGCTCGTCAAAATGTTGAAATATATAAAATGCTAGGATTATAGCTTCTGTATCATTGTAAATCTTGTTCCTTCCTTTATGGCCGACCAATTTTCATCTTAGGGATCAGGAGAGTATCAGGGGAGATTAGTGTGTGTGTGAATGCTGGAAATCATAAACCTTTAGAAGAGGATGCCTTATCTTCCCCATGGTATTTTCATGTTCTTAAATGTAATTCACCTTCAGGATATGAAACACGAAGTCAACATTTGAACCAAAAATCAATATTGTGCATGGACACTATGTTAAACATAGTTTTGCAGTGACCTTATTGTTTTCGTAACTTTCTGGAATTTCTTATTTCCTTAATGAAAGTGTAAATAAGTTAAAGTAGAAAAAAGTATAGATACGAGAGGAGGATGTTTTTTTTTGAAAACAACCAGACGCCTACCTACTCTTCCTTTTTTTGTTTCACATCAATAGGAACGACAGTTCAAGGACAAAAAAGAGTAACAAAAAAACCAGCTTGGTTGCAGTCCCTATAAAGAAGACTAAGAATATAAAAAGGGGGGTGGGCCAATAGTTCGGGAGGTGTCTTGTCCTCCTCTCTTGAAAACAATTAAGGTCGTTAGGAAGGTATGAAAAATAAAAACATGATAGGATCTAGAGTTTACCAATGAAAGAAGAAAGAGTGAAGATAATAAGTCTTGCATAAAAGGAGATGGACAGAATAGGGGTTTAGATTGCGTTAGAAAATCTTGTTGCAGTGGAGGCCGTGGAAAGGGGAATGGCATACAGACAGCAGTAAGTTCAGAAGAACAGCGAGCATGAAAATAAACGGTAGAAGTAGCAAGTAAAAGCAATCCTTGCTTGTCTTGCTATTGTGATATTTAAAGATTGACAGTGAGTCAAAGAAGGAGGAGACGAAAAGGCTTGACTCTATCCTCTTTAGGAAGAGCAGTTATGAGTGATCTTTCCCCCTAAATATGAAAGGCATATTCGTAGTGCCAGACTTTTGAATAACCCGCCAGTAAAATGCGGAGAGGATGTAAGGTAAAGGTAAAGGTGGAGCATACGCTATGCTGCGGGTGGCATTCAGTGCTCATCTCCGTGGCATTGGCCCTTAGAGCTGTGTTGGGTGAATACCGTTACCCCGGGCACAGTGCTAGTGTGACACCCGGGTTACCACAGTACCTTCCAGGTTACCCCATGGTACCCATTTATAACCCCGAAAGGAAGGAAGAAGCTGTGTCGGCTGGTCGCGACTGCCCTTTCCCGGATTCGAACCAGGGCCCGCAGTTTCATAGTCGGGCACGCTAGCCCCTACACCACGGAGGGACATATAATTCCAACAAGAAATTTTTTTTTTCTTAGCTAAACTCGGAGGAGTATGGCAACCCATTTTTTATAGTATAAGGAATATAGGTTAGACCTTAGCGGAACATTACGGATGGTACGTAAAAGGGGTAAGTGTAGCCCTACCCCTAGCAAAGAGAAAAGGGTATTTTGGTTAACGACGAAGTAGTAATTTCCCCCAGTTATTGCAGCAGTTTAAAACCCCAGGGGTTTCCGGGGCAAGAGATTTCCCGTTTTTTTTTTTATCCGGGGCAGGACTGGTTTAGGGTTTCAGATTTTTTTAATCAACTTTCTTTTCCCTTTTAAAAAAAATTTTAAAATCATTTTTTCAAAAATTAAAACCAATTTTAAATGGGTCCATGATTATTCAATTATCTTCCTCCCCCTAATTTGCCCTTAAAGTAATCGTCCAGACCCATTTTTTTTTGATCATTTTTTTGAATGTTAAATCAAAACCCTCCCAACAAAAAAATAAAAATTTTCCCAGCATAATCCCTAAAAAACATGACTTTTGTTAAAAGCGCAGGAAAATATCAGCCCCGTTCTAGCCCCCGCGCGAAACTTGTGATGAGCAGATGGGCGACAATCTGCATCACACAACCTCCTACCCAGGTGTCGGGGCAAGTGTCTGTTTGGGGGATGCTATTTCAACAGAGGCAAAGAAAAGGGATGAGGGGAAACTTACTAATATTGATTTGTCAACAAAGGCAGTCTATGGGTTACTAGTAGGGTTTACGTTAGTCATTTATAGTGGTATTTTTTTTTTTTAATGCGATTTGTATTTAACTGCTAAAATTTACTTTGGGGTTTTAAATAATTATTTTTTATAGGTTTTTTTTACTTTTTTTCTTGAAAAAGTTTGTATTTTATCCCCTTTTTTTGCGAAAATGGGTTTTTATTATATACATTTTTTTGTATTATGGGTAGGGGTTTTTTTTTTTGTTTTTTAGTTAAGTTTTTGTTTGCAAATTTGTTTTTTATGGTTAAAATTTGGACCACGGACCCTGACAAAATGCCCCCCATGTTATTTTTATTTTTTTTTTTCAATAAATATTAAACTAAACTAATTAATAATCAGGGTACTCGAAAAAAAACCCGTCCTTATTTATCATTAAAGGGGGAGGGGGGCACGAAGGGAACACTCGCCCACGTCGGTAGAATTCCTATCGGCGACAGTTCTAGGTATGGTTTTGAGCGTAAAATGAGGTTATGAGGATCAATTCGTACAGAAATGTCTTAAACCCCCCGTATATACCCCCCTCTCCTGCTCAGAGGACATTTTTGCAGAAATTGAAAGCCTCTTTATCATTATGTCAAAACACCTATAACTGTCGCCGATAGGAATTTCGCCGTTGTGCCCCCCCCCCCCCCCCCCCCCTTTAATGAAAATAAAGACGGGTTTTTTGTCGTACGCCTGGACATGTTTTTTGATCAAGTCAATATTTTGTAAATTCCCTCAAGCCCGTTTTTTTTGCCTTATTATAAATAGACATTCCCTCATAAACAGACATTGCCCAACGACACCTGCGCACAAAAGTCTCCCCACATTTAAACGTGGCTGTACGGCAGAAACGTGTGCTA
>JACEEZ010019209.1:0-31769 GCA_016584305.1 Chionoecetes opilio
CCAAAACTGAGGCCTGGGGGCACGGGTTTTAAAAATTCCAACGTTGACCACAGGGATAAAGTACCAAGGTGGTGTGGGCAAAACTCACCTTCAAATGCGGAAATGGTATATATTGTGAATTAAAAATAATGTGGATATAGTATTCCTTGATGGTTGTTTTATAAATTTTATTGTACAATGTTTTTTGAATGTGTGGGTTCTTAAATTTAAAAAAATTTAAAAGGAAAAATTTATTTGCCATCAAATTTTAATGTTTTTTAAACTCCTTTCTTTCTCTCTCTCTCTCCTCGTCTCTCTCTCTCTCCCTCTCCCCTTCTCTCTCCCTTCTCTCCCTCCCTCTCTCTTCTCTCTCCTCTCTCCTCTCCAAACTCAGGGGTGGTTTTTCTAAATCAGTGGCGTCACCAGGAAAAAAAATTTGGGGGGGCTTTGCCCCGGGGTGGTGAGGGGCGAGCGCGCGAGCTTACCCAGCGGGGGGGTCGGGGGGAAATTTGAAAATGAACAGTTCCAGGGTAATTTTGAGCCCAAAAAAAGAGAAGAAAGTGGAATTTCTTTATGACTGACACCAAAATTAATAGAGTTTAACCATCATCTGCCATATTAACTAAATTTGAAAATATAAGAAAATTTTTTTTCTGTTTATAAAAAATAATAAAATTGCCATTTTTTCTCTCTCCCTAAAAAACCCAAAAGGGAAATGGCACATGTTTTTTTGTGTTTGTTTTTTCAGTAAAATTTTACTTGAAAAAAAAAAAATATATTATTTTTATAAAATTCAATATTTCAAGGGATTTCCCCCTTTTTGCACAAAAAAAATTTCCCTGGGGTACTTAGTTACAACCAAAAAAGTCATGACTGATCCAGAAATAAAGCCGATTTTCCCTGCCACCCCTGCCTTACCCTGGCCCCACTGCCCTTTAAACCCCAACCACTGGGGGGTTTTAAACCCGCCCCCCTCCTGTGTTTCCCTGCCTCCCACTGCCTTACCCTGCCCCCACTGCCTTAACCTGCATACCACTGTTTACCCTGGCTCCCGTCCTGTTTACCCTGCCTCCCAAATGCCCCTTACCCTGCCTCCCACTGCCTTTAAACCCGCATACCACTGTGTTACCCTGCCTCCCTCCGTTTACCCTGCCTCCCCCCTGCCTTACCCTGCCCCCCTGCCTTTAACCGCAACCACTGTTTACCCCCGGCTCTCGTCCTGTGTTACCCTGCCCCCCCTGCCTTAAACCGCATACCCCTGTGTTACCCGCCCCTCCTGTGTTACCCCCACCCACTGCCTTCCCCGGCTCCCACTGGGCCCTTAAACCCGCATACCACTGTGTTACCCTGCCTCCCTCCTGTGTTACCCTCCTCCCACTGCCCTTAAAACCCGCCTCCCTGCTTAACCTCTACCCTGTGTTACCCTGGCTCCCCTCCTGTTTACCCTGCCTCCCCTGCCTTAAACCCGCATACCCCTTTTTACCCTGGTCCCGTCCCGTTTCCCGCCTCCCACGCCTTCCCTGGCACCCCCTGCCTTAACCTGCATACCCCTGTGTTACCCCGCCTCCCCCCTGGTTACCCTGGCTCCCACGCCTTACCCTGGGTCCCACTGCCTTAACCGCTACCCCTGTGTTACCCTCCACCCCTGCCTTCCCTGGCTCCCATCCTTAACCTGGCTCCCACTGCCTTAACCTGCTACCCCTGTGTTTTTCCCCGCCTCCCGTCCTGTTTTCCCCCCTCCCCACCCACTCCCTTAAACCCCGGCACCCACTGCCTTAACCTGCAAAAACCCCTGTGTTACCCTGCCCCCCATCCTGTTTTAAACCCTGGCTCCCACCCTTAACCGGGCCCTCCCACTGCCTTAACCTGCAACGCCTGTGTTCCCCTTCCCTCCCATCCTGTGTTCCCCCGGGCTCCCACTCCCTTTAAACCCTTTGGCTCCCACTGCCTTTAACCCCTGCATACCCCTGTTTCCCCGGGCCTCCCGTCCTGTGTTCCCCCGGGCCCCCCTTTGCCTTAAACCCTGGTTTCCCACTGCCTTAACCTGCTCCCCCTTTTGTTCCCCCCCTGCCTCCCGCCCCTGTGTTACCCTCCCACCCACTGCCTTACCCTGGCTCCCCACTCCCTTTAACCTGCTACCTCACTCACCGCTGTGTGGGGTTTTCCTGTACAACTTTCCCTCACCCTCCCCCCCACCCCTGCACCTCACCCGACTTTTCACCCCAAAAACCGAGTGCCCCATATTTTAAAAATTCTACCCTTTTAAAATTATAGCCTTTATTTTCTCTGACCGTATTAGAGAGTAAAACATTTTCAAAGAAATTCCCATACACAAACACCAGGGGTTAAACTTGATGGAAAAGAGGGTTTATAGAAAAAGTTCCTTTAACCCAATACAGCGGTTTCCCAAAAACATTTTAAAAATCCCAAAAGGGAATTTCCTCCCCCTTTACCATGCCCCGTCAATTTGACCTTTTTTAAACCCGTGTGGGAAATTTTCCCAAAGCAGTTTTTTGATCTGGGAAAAACAGGGGTTAAAAAGGGCCGTTATGTTTTTGGAACGCAAAATTCGTAAAAATCAAGATATGTCCAAATTTTCCCTCCCAAAAAGCCCCCTCTCGGGAAAACCCCGACCCCTCATCGCGACCTATTTAACACTCCCTTCCACGCCTTTTTGGACCTGATTTACTTCCTTCCCCCCGCCTGTTTGACCTGACCACACTCCCTTTCCCCCTTTTTACCTGACTCCCCCCTTTAAAAACCTGACTTAGGGGATCTGACTTTTCCCCTCCACACCTGTAACTTCCCCCCTTTTCTCCCCCTCCACCCCCCCCTCCACCTCCGCCTCCCACTCTCCCCCCCACCCCCTTTCCTCCTCCCCCTCCCTATTCCCATCCCCTCTCTCCCCCTCCCCCCCCCTCCCTCCCCCTCGCCTCTTTCCTCCTCCTCCGCCCCCTTTCCTCCTCCTCCTTTTTCTTCCCTCCCCCCGCCTCCTCCACCCCCCCCCTCCCCCCCCCTCCCTCCCTTCCTACTTCCCCCTTTCCCCCCAACCCATCCCCTTCCTTTTTCCCCTTTCCTCCCCCCTCCTCCTCCCCTCCTCCCCCCTTTCCCCCTTCCCCCCCTTCCTCCTCCTCCCCTCTTTTTTCCTCCACCCCTACCTCCCCCTTCCTCCACCCCCTCCTCCTCCCCCTCCTCCTCCTCCTCCTCCTCCTCTGTCCCATTCACCCTTGTAAGACATGGCTCAGGCAACCATTGATAAGAAGCAACTCCCCTCACAACCCCCTAAAAAATTCGAAACCCTTGCCAAAAACTCAGTAGAAAAGGACCCCCAAACTGATCGGGGACTCAATCATTGTGAGCCACTAGTAGAAATTCTGTGGTCTGACCCCACCAAAGAAAGAGCACTTCATTCCGGAGCGCCCCCCCGGGACAACATGGGCAGAAGCCTGCGATGAATTAAAACATATGACCCCGGGGGGGGCGAAAAACACCCTAAACATCATTCCCCGGGGGAACCAAATAACGCCCAAAAAAACCCAATCAGGGGCCCCTTTCCTTACAAAATATGGGCAATATATGAATAAATATAAAGTAAAATCAGAAAAATCATCATCTCTGGTTTTTCTTCCGAGGATCAATTCGGCAAACAGCTCTATAAAAAGGGCCCTTCAGCACAAAAAATCGCCTCGCAAATCCTGAAAAGAAGAAGGGATTGAATATATAAACTTTTTGGGCCCCTTTTTTTATAGCCAACCGTTCTCTTCCAAAAACGATTTTCCCCCTTTAAAATTAAAGGGGGGTTTCTGCACGACTCGGAAAGGCTACCAATGACGCTTTAACAAACTCCCAAACCCAAAAACTCCCAGCGGGAAAGGGGTTTCCGAACAAAACCTAAGCTCTCGTTCCCGTAATTTTAATTTTTTCTTTTGCACAAAGCACCAAAATCTAGTTCCCGCAAAGCCCAACTACCCTCCCGTTTTAAAAGCTTGTTATTTTAATGCCCGTAGTAAAACAAACAAATTTCTGTTTCAAAAAGGCCCTAGTTTTTTTCAGAACAATACGAAAATAAATCGAATTTCAAAAGTCATGGTTTAGATACGCCCAAATAGAGTTTTTTGGGGCTGAATTTGCGATACCAGGTAAAACTTTTTAAATTTCAAAAAAGACTTCGAAGACAGGAGGAGGTGTATTTGTTTTTAATATAATTTCCTGCCTTCTCCCTTGTAGTATCTAAACACGAAACTGAAAACATTAATGTAATTTTCGTTTAAACCAAAATTTGTAAATTCCCCAAAAAGTATAATTGGACTTGTTTATCGACCCCACTAAACAAATAAAATTTTGACAAAGAACTCTAGGGAAAAAAATAGGGGAAATTTTAGTTTCAAAACAAAAGCGTAATTTGGGTGATTTTAATATTCCCGCCCCCTTTGGGGGGGGCCCCTCACTTCCAACACATTCGGGGCACACCCCTCTTTTCAAATCTCCAAAAAAGTGCTTTAAAACCACCACGTGGATCAACCAACTCGAGGAAAATTTTCTAGATCTTTTTTTCAAAACTAACGAAATCTTTGTCAAAACCGTTAACTTCGATCCGAATTTAGTAGCAGTGACCCCCGGGCGTTTTACTTTCAGTATTAACTCATAAGAAAAACCCGAAGCCCCGAAAGAAAAAGAAAAAGTTTTTGGGATTATAAAAAGGCAACTTCAGAAAATTTAAAAAAACTTAGCAAACCCCGATTGGAATTTATCTCAAAAATTTAACGACAAAAATGAAAGCATGGCATGAATTCCCCCTTTAAACTTAATTTAAAAAATTTACCACCTCAAAAAACCGATGCATATAGGCGTCTTTTCAAACATTAACCAAAATTTGGGGGCCCGCGAAATAAAGGGACAGCCCCTTGCGGGCCCCCAAAAAAGCGTGCAATGAAAAACACAAAGAAACACAAAATAAAACGAAAAAACGCGTCATGACAAATTTAGACGAAATACAAAAAAACTCTTAGCAAAAGCAAAAAAAATTTTAAAGTACGTATTCCCGAAATGACAAATCAAACCCTAAAGAATTCTACAGCTATGTTTAAAAGAAAAAAATATGTTTTTCAAACCCATGGGGCCTTTTAAAATGGAAAATGGCGAACACACAAAAAATAAGTATCTATGGGGGATACTCTAATAACTTTTTTGCATCTTTTTTTTTCCCCCCCCCCCCCTTCACAGGGGAAAACCACGCAAAATCTACCCCCCCGAAAACCCAGAAAAAAAGGAAACTTGCCTAAACTCATTAACCTTTCAGGAATTGCCCTATTGCCCGCGATAAAAAACTTTAAAATTTAAACCCAAGGCCCCGGCCCTGAAAAATTTCGCCACGCATATTAAAGAACAAAGAACAAATAGAAAAAAACCATTTTTTCCATCTTTTTTAATAAGTTTTTACTCCCCCGGGGAAAATTTCCCGTGCGAAGGGAAGCAGCAAATTCCCCCTTTAATTTTAAAAAAAGGAAGCAATTTCGCACCCCCAAACCCTTCGCCCAATATTTTAAACATCATTCGGGAAAATTATGGAATCCATCATAAAGACAAACCTCGTTAAGTTCTTAGAAAAAATCACAAAATCAAAATTCCACATGGATTCAAAAAATAAAGGGCTCATGCCTCTCAAACTTACTTGATTTTTACAATAGTGTTTAAAAAAGGGACGAAAACCCAAGAGGGCAGTAGACGTAGTTTCCCTCGATTTTCAAAAGCTTTTCGACAACTTTTCCTCATAAGCGCCCTCATTAGAAAAGTAAAACTCAGGGTTTATAACGGGGATCTTTTCAGATTGGGATAGAAAACGGGCTGTCAAAATCGTAAAAAAAGGGGGGTAATTAAGGGAAAAATTCTTCTGACTGGCCCATTTTAAATTTAGGGGTGTTCCTCAAGGATCATTTTCGGACCTATCCTTTTTTTAAATATACAAAAATGACTTTGCCCGAGGGAATCACATGCAGGATATGAAATTTGCTGATGACACAAAAATCAAAAAACATAGCCCTACAAATCTCAGCCCCAACTCAAAACAAACAATTTTAAACCCCCTTTTAACAAAATGGCCCAAAAACAGGGCAATGAATTTAAACCCTTTGCAAATCCCAGGGTTACTACATATCGTATAACCCCCCCCTCATAAAGTTCGGGGTTTGAACGATTTCCAACAAACCCAAGTTTTTGATAAAAAAAAAAAGTTTAGGGCGTTATAATCTCAAAAAGACCCTAAAACCCAAAAACCAAATTATGAGGTAAGTAAAACTGCAAAAAAATTTTTGGTTGGTTTTAAATTGGGGAAATTTTCCCTTTTCAAAGCTGAAAAATTTTAAAACTCCCTCTTTTTAACCCCCCGTTTTGTTCGCCCTCTAAATACTGTGTGCATTTCTGGTCACCTTATTAAAAAAAGGCCATAGAAAAACTAAAAAAATACAGCGCAAAAGAAAACCAAAAAATATACCTAGATTCCCGGTAATAAATGTACAAAAATGGGCCCTAAAAGAATTTAAAACTTTTCCCACAAACCAAACGAAGGATAAGGGGTGACCTCTTTCGAAGTTTTTAAAAATCTTAAAAGGGTTTTTACAAACGTAGTCCCAAAAAATTTTTTCACGCTGACCGGGTCAAGCTCAACTAAAACCCCCGGGAAATTTTAAAAAGCGGGAAAACTTTTTTGTAACAAACGAAGCAAGAAACTTCTTCACAAGCCGTGTTGAAAACGTAGGGAAGGGCTCCCCTCAACTGAAAACTCAAATACAATGAACCCTTTTTAAAAATCGCCTCGAAAAAATTTTTCATATAAAACCCCCGGGTTTGTCCTTTTTATCTGGGAAAAATAAATTTATCTCGCGGGCCTCTGTACTTACTCTCATTGGTAAAATGTTTTGCGAGTCGCTCTACAAAACCCCTCCCACACGCCCTAGCACCCCCGAAAAAAGGCCCCAACTACTACAACTTTTTGACCTTGACGGGCTGGGGTTTCCCATTGGGGCCCTGTCTTTAGTGACCCCCTCGGGATTTATATCCCCAGGGGTCACTGCTGCGGGGGGGGGCATTAAAAGTGCCGGCGTCCTATTTGGGAAAGTGCACTACCGCGGGGGGGGTTGAAACGGGGGGGGCCCTTTGATTAAACCGTCTGCCTGCCCCAAGAAACGCCAGCAAGCTGCCGCACCACCCTTGAACTTCCACACTGAGCCTACAAACCCAAAACTACATTAACCTCCATAACACACACAGATAGCCCCGAGTTAACGGTTTTCCACTACTATCCCCCCCACCTGTGACGGGTTTTTTGGACCAGTAAGGGGGCCCCGTCAGTTATACCACCATCGGTTTAAAAGGGACCAGGGGGGCACTGCTGCAGGAGGCATTAATGTACCGGGCCCCCAAAATGGAAAATACACAATCCGGGAGTGGAAATTGGGAAAGGACTGGGCCTGATTTAATGCTGCCTCCCAAGAAAGCGCCAGGCAAAAGGGTGCCGCCCCAAACCCTTTAAAACCCCCACACTGTGTTCACACCATTACAAAAACACCATAACATGACCAAACTATCAAGCACTAAACCCCCCCCACAAACTAGGAGTAGTTAGCCATAGATTACAGCTTTCCCAAATTTCCTCACAAAATTCCCCCCCAGTTTTTCTATACTGCATGGTATCACTTCATTTTTTCCCGGGCCCCCCCTTTTGGCTGGGGGGATGGGTGGTGGGGGGGACCCCTTTTAAATTTCCTATCCTTTCTCTCTTATCATCTAGTTTTTGTGGCAGTTTTTTAAAGCAAACAGCCCCTTTTAAGGACCTATCGGTTTTGTTGGGTGTTTTTTGGGTTTTCCCTTTTTAATCCTTTGTAATCCTTTTTAAAAAAAAAAAAACCCCTGTTTAAACCCCGCCTTTCCCCTCCTGTGTTTAAACCCTGCCACCCCCCTGCCTTACCCGGGGTCCCACTGCCTTAACCTTGGGTCCCAAATGCCTTAACCTGCATCCCCTGTGGGTTTCCCTGCCTCCCGTCCTGTGTTACCCCCGCCCCCCACCCGCCTTTACCCTGGCACCCACCTTTCCTTAAAACCCCCATACCCCTGTGTTAAACCCCCCCTTTCCCCTCCTGTGTTTTCCCTGCCTCCCCCCTTTCCTTTAAACCCGGCTCCCACTGCCTTTTAAACCCGCATAAACCCCCCTTTTTTACCCTGCCCCCCTCCTGTGTTTTCCCTGGGCCCCCCCTGCCCTTTCCCCCGGCACCCACTGCCCTTTAAACCCGCATACCCCTTTTACCCTGGGCCCCCCTCCTGGTTTTCCCTGCCCCCCACTTTTTACCCTGGCTCCCACCCCCTTAACCTGCATACCCCGGGGTTACCCCCGCCTCCCGTCCTTTGTTACCCTTCCACCCCCTGTGTTACCCGGCTCCCCTGCCTTACCTGCCCACCCCTGTTTTACCCTGCCTCCCGTCCCCGTGTTTTCCCACTGGTTTCCCCGGCACCCACTGCCCCTTAAACCCGCTACCCCTGTGTTTTCCCTTGGCCCCCCCTTTCCCGTGTTCCCCCCGCCACCCACTGCCTTTACCCCGGCTCCCCCTGCCCCTTTAAACCCGCAAAACCCCCGTGTTACCCGGGCCCCCCGTCCCCGTGTTACCCTCCACCCCCTGCCTTTCCCTGCCTTCCCCCCTGCCTTAAACTCATACCCCTGTGTTACCCTGCCTCCCTTCCCGTTTTACCCTGCCCCCCCACTGCCCCTTTCCCCGGCTCCCCCTGCCTTAACCTGCATACCCCTGTGGGTTTCCCTGCCTCCCGTCCTGTGTTACCCCGGGACCCACTGTGTTACCCTGGCTCCCACTGCCCCTTAAAACCCGCATACCCCTTGGGTTCCCCGCCTCCCGTCCCCCCGTTTTTTAAAACCCTTTCCCCCCCACTGTGGTTTTTCCCTGGCACCCACTTCCTTAACCTGCATCCCCTTTGTTACCCGGCCCCCCGTCCCCGTGTTTTCCCCCGCCTCCCACTGCTTTTCCCCGGCACCCCTGCCCTTTAAACCCGCTACCCCTGTGTTTAAACCCCGCCCCCGTCCTGGGGGGTTTCCCCCGCCTCCCCCCCTGCCTTTAACCCCGGCTCCCACTGCCTTAAACTCATACCCCTGTTTTACCCTGCCTCCCTTCCCTTTTGTTACCCTGCCACCCCCTTTCCCTTTTCCCTGGCTCCCACTGCCCTTAACCTGCATACCCCTGTGTTAAACCTTTCCCCCCGTCCTGTGTTACCCCTGCCACCCACTGCCTTAAACCCCGGCTCCCACTGCCCTTTCCCCGCATACCCCTGTGTTTACCCCGCCTCCCGTCCTGTGTTACCCTGCCTTTCCCCCTGCCCAACCCTGGGTCCCACTGCCCTTTAAACCGCTACCCCTGTGTTACCCCCTCCCTTCCTTGGGGGTTACCCCGGGCCCCCCACTGCCTTAAACCCCCGGCTCCCCTGCCTTAACCTGCATAAAACCCCCGTGTTTTCCCTGCCTCCCGTCCGTGTTTTCCCTGCCTCCCACTGGCCCTTTCCCTGGCTTTCCCCGGGCCCTTAAAACCCGCATAACCCCCCGTTTACCCCGCCTCCCGTCCCGTGGTTTCCCTGCCACCCACCCGTGTTTCCCTGGCACCCCTGCCTTAAAACCCGCTACCCCTGTGTTTTCCCTGCCTCCCGTCCCCGTGTTACCCTTCCTTCCCACTGCCTTAAACCCCGGCCCCACTGCCCTTTAAACCCGCATACCCCTGGGGGTTACCCTGCCTCCCGTCCTGTGTTCCCCGGCCCCCCACCTTTCCTTACCCTGGGTCCCACTGCCTTAACCTGCATACCCCTTTTTTACCCCCTCCCGTCCTGTTTTAAACCCCGCCACCCCTGTGTTTAAAAACCCGGCTCCCACTTTCCTAACCTGCCCCCCCTTTCCCGTGTTTAAACCCGCCTCCCGTCCTGTGTTACTCTGCCCCCACTACCTTAACCTGCCTCCCCTGTGTTAAACCCGCCTCCCCCTCCTGTGTTAACCTGCCCCCACTGCCTTAAACCCCGGCTCCCTGGGGACCCAGAGCGTCCATGGATAGACAAATCTTCAAAATTTCTGTCAGGGTCTCATAAACCCTTTTTTAAAAATTTCCTTAAGGGGATTTTGGTTGTATTTTTCCCCCCCCCTTTTGGGTGGCACACTTTGGGAAAACTTTAAAAACTGGCAATTTCCTGTCCCTTTGGAAAATCTAGAAAGATGTCCCCCGGGGTAAGGTTTAACTACCCGGGTTTAAGGGTTTTTCAGGCCCTTTAAAACAAATTTTTTAAAAAAATCGGGTACCCTGGTAAACCCGCCAGCATTTTGGGTTATCAAACCCGCTGTAATCCTTTTTGTAGACAAGGGAAAATAAAAACTGGATTTTTGGCTGAAACTCTAAACGTGCCTGCAAACCCCTGATTCTCCACTCATTACTGATGGGAGTTTCATAACACTGCGCTAATCAATTTTCTGATATTTAATTCTACTCCCCAATTTTCCAAAAGCAGTAAACCAGAAAAACCCGCCTCAGATCCTTTTTAAAACAATAATTTCCCAAGAAACCTAATGTACGGTTTCATCCAAAAACCCTTTCCTAATACACACACGAGTTTTCTCAGTATTTCTGGGCATCCCTGTTTCAAACTGCTATTACTGCAAAAAGGGGGCTGATTTTGGCTTCTTTGCCCATAAATTCACTCACACAGTTCCCGCAACACTTGCAAAATTTAAAATTTTTTGGGCTGAAAACCCGATATATATTTGGGATTTCTTTGGGAAAAAATTTTTAAATAAGTTTCGAAACTTTTCAGACTCCTTGCTTACTAAATCAAAAATCTCTAGAAAAAAACCCTTATTTAATGAACTTTTCCCGATTCCTCATGACCCCCGAATGCCTGTTAAATTTTAAACTGCTGTAATGACAATTTTTTAAGTGTTTTAATATAGTCTCTTTTTATCCAGAAAACCTTTCCGTTTGTGTTTGGTATCGAGTTTCTGATAACGACCATGCAAACTGTTTAAATCTTAAAATTGAGCCATTTTTTCCCTTGCCGTACAAAATACGTGGGTTCTCCTGCTTTGTTGCTTTTTTCCTGCATCTTTTTTTTCCCGGCCCCAAAAAACCCTTTGTTGGTTATGTTACTTCTTTTTTTGACCAACATTTTCCGCCAAAAAACCCACCGGAAAAAAATAAATCGGGCACTTGTCACAGAGTATTCCAAACCACTCATACCTTTTTTACTACTGATATTGGGAAAACCCGGTCTGAGAACCAGAGTATTTAGGGTACCTTTAAATCTCGGCTTTCGTGGGTCCTTCTTCAGGCTTTTTGTAATCCGCACCCCCGTTCCTAAAAGGGGTGGGTATATCAGGGTTTTTCACTTGTTCTATAGAATACTCTATAAACAATATACTTGTAAAAATTTTAAGGTTTGTTAGCAAACATATTTTAATTTAATGAAACCCTCAAACCAATTTTTTTTTATAAAAATGTGAAAAATTTAAAGGTTTTTCTCCCGGCAAAGGAAAAATTTGGGTAAAAATTCCCTTTTTATTGTTTTTGGGTAGCAATTACCCAAAACACAAATTTTTGGGGGGGGGGAGTCCCTTTCTTGGGGGGGGGGTTAAATCCCCCCTAGCCCCCCCGCGGGGACCCCCACGTTCTCAATGCAAATAAGGCAGCAACCCTTATTGGATTGAAAAAAATGTGTTTTCCCTCGACTTTTTGAAACACCTAATTTGGTTTCCCTGTATATACCAAATGCAAATGATACCTTTGGGTTGCACGCTATGCGTTATCGTTAAGGGAGGTAAACTTGGGGTTGTCGAATTGGGTATAGGGGCTTAAAATGTCATGTATTTTTCTATCCAAAGGAAAGCAACAAATTCGGTTACCAGGTGAAATGGGCATTAGTATCTTTTTCATCAGACAATCCTAACTCCCTATAACGCCAAAATGCCTCTACATGTGATTTTAATTTTCTTGTACATTTCCTTCGGAATCCTTCGGAGCTTGTTTCTGTCATTGGGCGGGGAAATCATTGCTAAGCATGTCTCCTTTCTCCCCTTTAGCCACGCAGCAACACATTGGGGACTTCCTCACCATGTCCCAACTCACTTTCTAAGTAATTTTTTATTGAATGCTTCTATGAATGTGGAGTGCTTAAGTGAACAGTGCTCAAGAAATCACACATATGATCCCTTTAAACCTATCCCAAATTTATGGCCTTCACCTTTGGAAACTGTAATACGGATTGTTTTCTTCTTTTTTCCCCAGGTTGGGGAAGTGTTAAAGAGGGAAATGGAGAGAAAGAGAATAGAGTTCCAGAAAAGTAAGTGAAGAGTTTTTTTCACAATGCTACCCAGCTTTCCACCAAGGTGATAATATTCCCTTCTATGATGAAATGGGGTTAAACTAATGCTTAAATCCTACCTTTCCTTCTGCTATAGGTGGGTGCCAACTCCATTGGAACTGTGTTACTAACTTGCAAAAATTCTCCTTTGTGACTCTAACCTTCTGAGGAATGCCCCTTTATTCACTGACAGAGAGATGGTTCACAACTTCCAGTTAAAAATGTAATCCTATACACATGTAATGATAACTGAATGCTTGATAAATTTAGTTACATACATATACCAGAAAATTTACAAGCAGTATCTCGCTTCCTTATTTGAATTTGTGACTGGGATGCATTTTTGACTGACAATATGAGGGGTCACATTATTAACCATTAACCTAAGCATTATTGGTTCCGACCTTGGAGTAAAGTTGTCTGGAAAAAATTTGCCCAAATAGTACACGTACATACTCCTTACTGTCCTCATTCACAGACATGGGCTTTGCCATGTACAGTACCGTATGTAAATTTACTGTATATATTTAAAAAAATATTTTGTTGTGCGTCTGCTTTCAATATGATCAGTGTAGGAGTCATACTAATAATTGTAGAATTGATTCTGAACATCTTCAGCAGGCGGCGGCTTGGTGTATGCGCCGACTTCAGCTACAAACCATGACAGGCGAATGGAGGGGCGGAAAGGGAGCAGATGCCAGATAGAGCAAAGAGGCACAACAGTGCCGTGGAGCATCTGAGAAACACTCCTCAGGCGGGGTGTTGGCTCAGGAGAAAAAACCCATTTAAGCCTGATCGCACAATCATTGGAGGCATACCCCGCGGGGCAAATCGCCAAAGACGCTACAAGAATATACCTCGCTCAACGGTGTCCTGTGGTGCGCGTGCGATCGACGTGCCGCCGTGCGGCAGGAGTTAACCAGTCTGCTGGCCCTCACTTGATGCCTAACTGACCTGAATTAACGTGTCTCATACCTGTTTTTTATTGACCAGACATGAAACCCAAATAGATAAAGAATAAATAATACAAGGACACTTTCATAAATACACATACAAATCGACAGAAATGTTTTAAAGACATACAAATATGCTGTCAAAATAGTACATTTTCACGGATTTTCAGGCAGACACCGATAGAAAATAAAGGCAGGCCCGACAAAAAAAAATTGTCCACTTCAGGAACTGGTGTATGTATACTTTCGCTTCATTCCCATGCAAGGAAGCTAGAGACACGTTATGGTAGCTTCCTTGTTCCCGTGTTTGATGTAGTGTGGAGGGAATTAGGGTTGTGTGGATGCCGTGGGAGGGAGGGGTGTGTGGTGGGGGAAGAGGAAGAGGGTGTTATAGTGACAGCTTGGGTGGTGTGGTGGTGAGATGGTGTGAGACATGAAGAGGAGAAGGGAGGAGGGATAAACCTGCAAAAGGAACTCTTTTTTTTTTCTTTTTTTTCCCTCTCTTAATTCATGTCTCACACCATCTCATCTCTCACCACTAGTTTGGGGGGAAAGAGTTAGAACGACCTCGGAAAACGTCAAAGAAGACCAAGCAACATGGAACAAAAAGAAGACCAAGAAAGCAAGTTTTTGGGACATTTTCCGAGGTCTTCTAACTTTTTTTCCACCAAACTAGTTACCAACTCATCATTTAGTGCCTGCAGCACCAGATTGAGACAGCATTTTTGGAGGTTCCCGTCTCCCATGCTATCTGGCTCATGGATTTGCCACCACTGTAAAATTTGACTATATGTGTCTTCTTAACAATGGATTGATTGTCAGGCAAAATGCATCTGTAGACCTGGGGGAGGGGGTAGAGGAAGGTGGGGTGATGGGAATTTAGGCGCAAGGAGCAAAGATGGCAACCCTCTCCCCTTCATACATATCTTAGTGCAGCCTGAGCGATGTGGAGCACTGTGAAGACTAACCTCCAGCCCAGTGAGATGTCAGATATACGACAACCCGAGAAATTTTAACACATCACTGAGAAGGGCAAAAAATCTGAAGACGTTCTTGTCCTAAGTTTTTTTTTTGCAGTGACTAATATAGATATATAATATATAATTTTATATATATATATATATATATATATATATATATTAAAATATATATATTTTATATATAATATATATATATATTATTTATTTATTTATTTATTTATTACAGTGGAGTCGACCCTAGCGCGTCTGCCCTTATGTTAAAAAGGAAAGGCGTATGATATTATAGAGACAAAGATAGTATGAAAAGCAGAGTGGTATATGAAGGTGGATGGTAGGTACAGGAAGTAAAAATAGGAAGGAAATCCTGCTAATTCGAGTGTTTTTAAAAAGGTTGACCAAAAATATCTGGTTGATTTTTTTAGTTCATAATTTTGTATGTTTTGTATGGCCTGCAAATGATTTAAATGTTGAAATGGATCTCGATACAAATCTTCAATCTTCATCATCTCGTTCTTCATGGCTGTTCCACCATGTAAATCCAATGCGGAATTTTTTTGTGTTTTAAAAAAAATAAACTAAGTCCAAGTGATTTGTGGTTCTTTTTCATTAAAGTTACTGGATAACGACAAACAATTTTGGCTTGTACTTAGAGCATATTGCATATTTTATAATGTTTTATGGGTGTTGAACAGTCCATGGCCCCGTACCCAGAGTCATGATGAAGGTTGAGCGACGACCTCGTTGACAGGGAAAGGGGACCATAAAAGGATATTTTTTGGAACGAAGAGCAGCGATGTAGGTCGGCACAAAGACAACGGTCACCTTCGTGTCCCTTTTACGACCGTCGTCGCTGCTCTTCGTTCCGAAAAATATCCCTTTTATGGTACCCTTCCTGTCAACAAGGTGTCGCTCGCCCTTCATCATGGGCTCTCGGTACGGGCCCCTTAGTCTTTAGCGGCTAATGGTCTGTGCAAAAAACCTAAAAACATTACTATATCTGCAATATGCTTAGAAAGTGTAACCGTAAATATTTCCCCAATCAGTTAATATAACAGCGGCAAATGGTCATATGCTCTACGGCGGGCCGCTGGGAGCGGCCCGCCGGGAGCCTCTGAGCAAATTCCCAGCGGGCCCTAGTCGTACACTTTCCCTCGGGCCGCCCGGGAAGACATCGGAGGGCCTCCGGAGGCCCTCCGTCTTTGTGTTTGCTGGGTTGTCTTCTTTTGAGAGTTCGCCTCTTTTCTTTTTAGATTTTTAAGGTTTCCTTGCACCAGTCTTTTCCATTGTCTAATATTTTCTGAAGTTTAAACTACGGAGGTAGAGTGACTGATCCCCACAAACGATTAAAAAAGCCGATGTTATGATGTGTAAGGCCGTGTCACATGAGCGATATTTTCCGGCAATTTTTGGTATTTTGGGTACCCAAAAGATGCCCGTAGTGGTGGCAAAGAGTGCGCGTGTTGTCGTCACACGGCGTTTCGGCTACGGCATCTTCCTACCAGATAGCGAAGATCTGTATTCTTCTATCTTAGCTACTCTGCTTTACTGGCATTTATGAAATGTCCTTCCCCCTTCACATTTCCCTTGATAACCATAAATAAACCACTCAAACCTTACTTGTAATCCTAAATCAAATAAAAAACACATACATATGTATCATATTATCCCCGTTTCTATAGTAAAGAAAACGCAGCCTATTAAATATCTGTTTTTAAACAACCCCTTTCCGTCAATTTCTCCTCATGAACAACTCATAACTTAACTATAATCTAAATCATACGTAAAAAATAAACTAAATAACACACATGTACCATATCATGCACGTGTCTTGTATACATAGTTAAAATCCTATTTATTTTTTCCTACCCTACTTACCAAACACCTTATTTTCCTCCACCATCTTTTTTTTTCTCCTCTAATCTACACTATATTACTATTACTATACAAAACATACAGCTATATTCCCTATTACAGCAAAACCCATTTGCCCTAAACATATCACATAGAGCGCTACAACATCTCTTGACCACCCAAGATTGGTCATTTCTCTTTATTTCACTGCAATGTGTAGTTCGTACAAGTCTTGCGTGGCGTCGGCTGCTCCGAAATGTAAAAAAGGATGCCGGTACTGGTGGCAAGAGAACAAAACATGCGCGACTCCGCGTTTGCTACCAAAAGTTGCCGGTATCGGGCGTCAAATGGTACCAAAAATACCAAAAGATGCCGGAAAGTGTCCGTATGACATGGCCTTAAAGCTGATCTATCCCTAAATACGGCTAAATAAATATGGCTCCATAAATACGCGTCTGAGATACGTGCTTCAGCAGGTTTTATTTATTTTTCATCGAAGAAAAAGAAAAAGTGAGAGACTTATCATTGTATAAAGTAAACTATTTTGTTTTATTTTTATTTCTTTGATTTTTTTTGCTAATTTTCAGATTATAATTGTTGATGATTGTCAAAAATCCCTACGTTCTTAAGAATTTTGCCTGGGTGTCCTACGTCCCTACTAGTGAGGCAGCTTAGGTAGTTGATGGGGACATGCCGGATAAAAGCACCACATTTTTTCCAGGTATTCCTCAGAATCCAAGCTTCAATTCTAGAACCGGCGCCAAGCGATCCGAACATTTTTTTTAAACACAATCTTTATTTTTTTTTTTTTTTTTATTTAACATTTTGTGCCTATAGCGCCTGTAGGCAATAGTGACCCGGGGGCTCGGTAGTTAAGCCCCGGAGGTTCACTTGAGGGCTGTGATGGTTGGCCCTCGTCCGTGGTGGCGCAGGCAGGATTTTTATAGTGACGCCTGTGATTAGAGGCTCATGCCGCCCCCCTGTGTCATCGATGCACTCGCAATCGAAGGTAGAGTTAAGGGGGCAGGGCATGGGGTGTTCTTAGGCCACTCGACGGTGCAGAAAGATTTTGGTTTTCTTCGGGGATCGAACTCGGGTCACCGAGAACGCCACTGAGAGACGCTAACCACTGCTACCGCCTCCCCGATAGGATAGCCTGCATAATAGAACTTTTTTTTTTTTTATTAATTAAATGCATATTACACCGCCGTTTCTGGATGCAAGAATTCTGGGACGGTGTTGCTGTGGTGTATCTGCTTCCTCATACTAATGTCACCACATTCAATGCTAATGGCGTTTGCATCCCCCACATCCTGAAGCTACTTGAATCCTGCAGAAGAGTCGATGTGGTCTGGGACAGCTACATTGCCAGCAGTATCAAGGAGTCAACTAGAGAGAAAAGGGGAAAAGGTGTGGCGGAGAAAGGTCGGCGTCCAACCAAGGTGCCCAGCAACTGGCCCGACTTCCCCCGGGATTCCACAAACAAGGAGGAGCTTTTCCAGTTCCTTTCAGACAAAGTCGGCTCCAATGACTGGCCAGACGGAAAGGAGGTCTTCATAAAAATCAGGCACAGATGTGATCAGCAGAGGTTCCGACCACTCCATGCCACGATGTGACCATGAAGAGGCCGATACAAGGATTGTCGTTCACCTGAAAGATGCGCTGGACAAGGGATGCACCACCTGTTTGGTACGCACTGTCGACACAGACGTCGTTGTCATACTGATAGGAAAGTATCATTCCCTGACCAGCCAGCATCAGATGGCAGCCATCTGGGTAGCCTTTGGAACTGGAAAGAACTTCATGTACCTGGATATCAATGCCATATGCTATGCTCTGGGAAAAGATAGGTCAACGGCACTGCCTATGTTCCACAGCTTCACGGGCTGCGACACAACTTCCGCTTTCTTTGGCAAAGGGAAGAAATCGGTATGGGAGGCTTGGAATGCCTACGTGGAGGTGACGGAAGCCTTCAACAACCTCATGAATCACCCTTACATGACTGGACAGTGAACTGCAAGGAATTCCAGTTGCTCGAGCGCTTCACCGTGATCATCTACAATAAGAAGAGCAACTTGGACTCTGTGAACGAGGCACGTAGGGAACTCTTCTCCCAGAAAAACAGGACAATGGAGAACATTCCCCCAACGCAAGAAGCCCTTCTGCAGCACACACTGCGCGCAGTCTACCAAGCTGGAATCTGGGCAAAACCCGTGATCATTGTGAGCAGAAGCCTCCAACCTCAGAGGGCTTTGGATGGACTCTAGAGAGTGCAACGAAGACCTGGCGTCCTGTGTGCTCCAACCTGCCTGTGGCATCCCAGGCCTGCAGCGGACTGATCAAGTGGTTGCAAAAGCGCCATGTGCACGTGTGGAGGACGATGCTCATGCAAGAAGGCGCGGTGGAAGTGCACATAACTTTGCAGCTGCCGATGTGAGAAGTAGCTTAGCCGGCTTAGTGTGAAATGTAGTAATTGAATTTTGTGCAGAGAAGGGGTTTAAGACATTAACACTGCATGTTTCCATGTTTTAATGTCAGTGTTAGCAGATTCCTCCATTAAAACCTTGAACTGACCTTCATGCTTTGCTCTCCTACTTAATTGTGTACTAAGTACGATTATTTCATGTGATTGAATTATAAACACCCCTAATGGGCCAAATAATGAGCAACCATACTCAGAAAATACCTTAAAACAAGAAACATGGCAATTTTGCACCATGTTGGGTAAATATACGCACGGTCTGAAAGAGTTTACATTTTTTCTTGATTTTCGTATGTGTTAAATTGCTCACATTACAAAAATGTATCGTAGAAGCATAAGAGTGGTCGTATCGCTTGGCGCCGGTTATAGAATCAGAGCTGGGACCCTAAAGATTGCCTGAGCAAAATTGGTGCTTTTATCCGGCATGTCACCATCCTTTGAAATTCGGTGCTAAGCTGCCCTCCACTATAACGCCCAAAACATGTCAAAAGTCCCTACGGTTGGCAACACTGCCCTTCACGCCCAGACCTTCTTTCTTATAAAAAATGTTCTGTTGTAGTCATGAATCAGAAAAAGTAAACTGAATATACAAAATGAGGTAGTGGACACTCAAAAAGCGTCTACCCAAACATTACAATAGAAATGACGTTCTGGGACCTCAAAGCGGTTGAAGTTAAGTTGTAAGCAAATGCCCCGCGCGAGATTTGCCCCTGTGGTTAACGAGGCTCCAGTAGGATATGCGTCTAACCTTCTTAATCCGCGCAGCGCCAGAGGACTGGCTCTCCGTGTCAGAGCGATGTCATAGCAGTCGCGCTAGATGTACGATGTTTCCTTTTCATTTCATCCAATCCTGCCGCGTTGAGAGGGTAAGAGCTTCTCAGGTCGTGCCCTCACCCCGTGGCATATTCTCCAGGCTTCTCCCTTTTCGGCAGAACGTAGGAGGTAAGGTTACAAAAAACCTTTAAGTTAGCGTTAGGTTAGGCGCGATGCTATCGCAGCGCTCGATCACGAGAGCCAGTCCTCGGCGCTATGCGCAGATTGGCAAGGTAGACGCATTATCCTACTGGGACACCTCGTTATTACCACACCCCCAGCATCATCTCTAGAGAGATCACTCAACACGAAAATCGAGTAGTACCAGCAGCGTAATGCGCCATTACCGCTGCGCCTCGTAAAGCCTATACCGTAGCTAACAGTAAGTCGCCAGGAAACTTTTTTTTTTTCTGTTACAGGACGTGTGGTGGCGTTAATAGTTGGAGAGTCTGTGTCATGTTGTGCTCTCATCTGTGTGATATGGTATAATGAACATATTAAAAAAAGTCCTAAAACAGTTGGCTACCAACAGTAGGTCCGCCATTAGTGTTTATTTTACTGAGTGTAGTACCGCTGTCGTCGTTTCGCCGAAAAAAAAATGTGTAGCGAAAATTTGAAACCGTCTATACTTGGTAGATACAAAGCAGAAAACAACGCTGAAAACAGGGTAGATTATACAGTTCATGATATAAACTACTGTGTATTATCTTCAGTGGCACATACAAATCAGTCTTCTCTCCTAGTGGGAGCCTAAAACAAGGTTTTTCAGTCGCAGTTTCAAAGCCTATTTTCGGGCGGGCTCACTGAGGGCTTGTAGGATTAGGCCCTAAATTCTTGCTCTTTTTACCCAAGCCTTTTTCTAGAAATACTTAACCCTTCCAATGAATTCTTCTATTGATGTTCCTGTACCACTCAAACCTAAAAGAAATTCCATTATCCCATCTATGTTCCCCTCTGCCACTCTTCCCACTGATCCACGCTACCTCCCGTGCCACTATGACTATAAACCGCTCTCTTTCCTCATCATACCTTGGACACATTAATACCAGGTGATTCTATAGTTTATCTAGTTACCCATACACATTTGATCCATATCTTGCTTCCTTCGTCTTGCCCATCTTCTAATATGTTTCTACTATGACCTCCAGAGATTTTGTCCTTGCTTTTTGTAAATAATAAACCACGTCCCAAGCTACCATCATAAAAGGCATCACACTTTGGTGTGTCTTCCCCTCTCTATTGTACCAATTCAGAGAACTCTGACCTCCATGCCTCTGTCTCCACAGGTCTCCCTGCCACTGCCTCTGAACTTGGCATTCACCTTTCGCTTTAACTCCCCCTCACTAGAATGGTGTATCCTATCTGTGAACCTGTAAAACCACACTTCCTCTCCCACCGTCTGCTTAATTCTATCCCATTTAACTACTCTGTCTATCCACTCATAAAACTTTTTGAGCCCACCTGTTTTCATCCATTTTTCTAAGCCTGCATTTTGTAATTAAGCACTGAACTTTCCTATTCTCTCCGCAAAGGTACTCAACCCTTGCCTCTCCCCTGATCGCCTCCACTGCTAACATACCTGTTTGACTCTAGTCTGCAAGTGTACCTACCCTGTGTCTGTACTACCTCTAACTTGTCCAGCTTCTACCGTCCACCTCATACACTCTCTGCCCCATACATGAGGTTCGGTAGTGCAATGCCTTTCCACAACCCTCTTACTACCTCATACCTGTTTGCCCACATCTTGCTACACTACCAAAGCTTCCCACCCACATTATGATTTGCTTTTACCTATTTTATCCTGTTTCGTCCCTATCTGCTCCCTCTCCCATCTACCGTGATACCTAGGTATTTATATGACTCGGTGCGCCCTACCTCAGGTCTCCCATTTCCCAACTACACCCTCATCTGCTGCCTCTCCATTTATAACTAGGACCTGACTTTTCTCAATGTTAAATTTTTCATCCCAAAATTCCCTCCCATTACTGTGCGACTATATGTAGCATCCTGACAGTTCTACCCCCACTGTCCTCACGCATGACAACTATGTCCAGCATATAGTAAACTGACTCAACTTTCCTCCCAACCCTTATCCCATAGCCCGAATTTCTCAACCTAATTGCTAATTCCTCGGTATATAAGCCAAAAAAGTAACGAGTGATAACACGCAGCCCCCCATGCCTAACCCCTTCTTCGGACTACCTACCCACTCTGTCTCTATGTCCCCAAGCCGGTACACTGCCCGTGGTGTCCCCATCCTCATACATACTATTATTATGCTGACTATTTCTGTCACATAATCCCAATTCTAGACAGTAGTCTACAAAGCAAAAACCCTATAGACCCTATTCATAATGCCTTTTCAATGTCAAGGAATGCAAGGATGTCTTCCCACCCATCCTATTCATTTTTTTCTATCACGAATAACTACGAACATGTTGTCCTACCTCTCCTATCCCTGCCGAAAGCCAATTTCTGTTCCTCCCCCATTACTCTATCTCTTCTCACAACATTCACTAATTCATACCATTTAGTACCCACTGAATAATCTTTCCCACCGTATACATTACTGCTATGGCGATATTTTAAGAAAGCTTCTACTGTTGTGCCCTCCTTGTGTAATAGAGTAACCCTACCCTCATTCAATTTCCTTGGGACTCTCTTATCCTCGCAAATCGGCAAAAAAGCTATACAACCCATCCACCATACCTCACCCCCTTCTTTATTACAATTCGTTGGTATACCATCCCTGCTGCTGCTGCTTTCCTATTTTTCAGCTTTTTTTAATAACTTCCTTATGAAATGTTAATCCATTCCCTCATCATCTTCCTTTTACTTCATATATTTACTTCACTAATTCTTTACCTTGCTCAGTACATCCCCCCCACCTCCGCCCAAAACTTCTTGAGGTCCCTCTATACTCTCAGGTCCTTTCACATCTCTTCCATTAAAATTTCATACTACGCACGGTTGCTCCCTGTCTTCCTCTCCTCTAAGAAAAGTTATACGCAATCCCGACCCCCTTCCTCACCCTTCTCATTAGTTCCTCTACATTTCCTCTCCATGTTGCCCCATAGCCTTCCTAAAAGCGCTTTACTTCTCTCTGTTTTTCTCCTATACCTATCCATTCCTCTCATATTCTAACCTTCCTCTATCTCCATCTACTTCCTTTCGAGTTCTCTTTCGTGCCCTGTTTGTCCTTCTTTCCTTACTCGCCTCTTAATATCACTATTCCACCACCTATTGCACTTTTTCCCCGGCTCCTTTGTTCACTTACTATCCTCTCCTAGCTATTACATCTATTGTCTCCCACAGACGCTCGGTTCAATTTCAATCCACCCCCCTTTCCTCCTCCAAAACTACCTGTTTCAAGTCCTCCTAAAATTTTCCCAATTGCCTGGACTAATGACCATCTTTGTTGTGCATTTTCCTCCTTTTCATTCTCCCTTGTTTTTACTTGTATAATTTAAGACTTATCATGTTGTGGTCACTATGGTTTATAAATTACCAGACCTCCTCATCATCCACATATCCTTCACCATCTTCCTGGCATTTTTCATTTACTAAGCACATAATTATAGCTGATTCCCTCCCTCTCTCTGCCATGTTACTCTATCCCTCTGCCATGGTCGTATTTAGCGATTTCTAAACTCGTTGGCCTTAACAAATTTAAGAGTAGATCCCATTCCAATGTACCTGCTCCCTTAGTGATACCTATGGTCCATTCATGTCCCCATAACTATTATCTGTTCCTGTCTGTGTTCGCTAATAATCTAATAATCTTGTTAGAGTTCCTTTCTTTTCGATACTAGCCTCTACCTTTCAACTGGGTCAAATAGCAGGACTACTAAGGATGATCGTCCCCTTTTTCTCCTCTTCTTTGTACTCTAATCTAGCAGCACCAAAAATATCTTCGCTTGCCTCAAAGGTTTCGTACATCTAGCTCCTCAACATCCTATACCTGCATCCTTTGCCTGACAATAACACCCACCCCGGCCCCTTTTCTAGGATTCTTGCTGTCTACCCCCTTATTTTTAAGGTTGATAACCCCCTCTGTTTTACAATTTATCTCTCCCTAAGGTGGGATTCCGTGACGCCTACTAATCAAAACCCCATTCACTTAATTCCCGGAAATGTCCTCTAATTGCTACCCCCCCCCAACCCCCTGACATTAATGCATCAATCGCATAGAGTTCTACACCCTTCCCTTGGTTCCATTTTTCTAACACGGGGTCTTCCCTTATATTTCTGAAGCCCTATGACTCCATTTTCCCCGTAGACCTAGTTTCCTGGCTAGCTAACTAACAGCCTCTCTACACTGGTCCCGTACGCTTGTCCCCATCTTACTAGCGTGGACACCATCTCTGGTTCAATCGAGGGCTTTACCATAGACAAGTGTCCCACCGTCCACTCCCCCCAAAACGCAACCCCATATCCTGGCACAGCCCTCTATCTTGCTATTTAGACTTAAGGCCCTCGCCAGCCTCCTGAACCACATACTCCCTAGGGATCACACCACAAAATCACCCCTTTCCTCCCACTCTCCTTGACCTTCTTACAGGGCCTTGTACCTAGTTACCCAACTCCTCCGACCTCGCCTTGCCCTACGTCGTTCCCCCGACGTGCACCACAACCAATCGCAATCTTCCTGTGCATACCATCAGCCTGTCCAGTCTATCGTAAACATCCTGGACACAGATTGCCCTGGATAGCACACCCTAGTCCTCCGGCCCTGTACCTCTCACAGAAGTCTGGTCTAGGACTCACCGGAGAGTCTGCCCACCAAACACCACCTCAGGCCCTTTCCACTCATGTCCCCTGCTTGCTGCTCCTCCACACCTCTACTCTTCTATCCCCCTCATATATCCTCCCCAGCACAGCATACCTGTTGCAACGGCACCTCACATGACATTTTCTGCCCCAGCACTACCTGGCTTGCTTCCCTTTCCTACACCCGCCACTCTCCTCCTTGGGCCTGCGTACCCTCCACTGCCGGCCTGGTAACTACACCGCCTGCCGTACTCTACACCCTCCTACAGGCTGTGGACCTTCTGCTGAAGGTCCCTTCACTCTGCCCTGCATGGTACTCCCCACCGGCATCCCAGTACCTACATTCCTAATCACTACCCCTAAGCCCCTTAACCTCTCCTGCAATGACTTTACCTCGTTCACGTAAGGCACACACCACACATTTCCCTCACGAGGACCGCAACATGTCACAGACCCACCGCCACAGGATGTAAACATTAACCACCATCTTCCAACCCGATGGTTAACACGTGGTGCTTGGGCCACACCTACCTACTCTGTAGGCGAGCACAGCTACCTCCTGACCCCCTTGCGGCCACGTAGCTGTAGCTACACCCTCCACAACCCCTTCTAGAACCCACATATCTGCCATATTTCACAAGAACTAGCAAAATTCAATCAACGAAACACTTAGCTCAGGTCCACACGTCCTGCCTCACGGACGTCCCATGCTCAATCAGTAGTGATGCTATAATTAGTAATATATGGCGCCTGGCGACATCACTGCAGGGTGGGCGAACTTTACTGTTATCTAAGGTAGTGTGGACGGGGCCTTTAGAGGGTTTATGGCAACTGTCGCCGATGGGAAATTCTCGCCGAAACACACAAACTAGAACTTCGTCGACGTGTAAATTTAACCTAACAAGGACATGCAACCTAATCTAACCCTAATCTACAAGCTAACGATAGTATTTTCATCCCGAAATGCAGAAACACGGGGAACACTTGAGTAAATGTATTATTGGGTCCTCCGGTAATATCAAGAATTGGAACACTCTGACGACGGCGGCGGAGAATTCCTATCGGCGACAGTTCCAGGGTACTTACAATATGAGTTTTTTATGATTTTTTTCTTTTTTTCTACAAATAAAAAAATGTCACAAGCATTGGTGTTCTATCTGCGTTTGCACACCATTGTTGTTATATTTTTTTAAGTAATTTTATTCTTATAGTATACTTTCAAATCTATTTTTTTTACTATAAATGATCACATGTGTTTCAGTAATTATATGCCTTTGATATGTAAATATCTGAGGAGCTAAGAGGGAACACCGGGTACGCCGCCACCCCAGCCACACACGAGTAACGCATAATTGTATTCCCAAAGCCTATTCTACCAGTACAATAAGGGCATAGGGTAAACAATAGGTTCTCAATGAGGGTTACAAAATCACGTTTAATATAGAGGGTAGGTGACCGAGCTCCCACTGCTACTATGGCCTACTTGAACTCCCTAGCTATCGGCCAGTATTGTCCCTCTGTGCTAAATAACCCCCCAGGTCAGTAAAAACCGTTTTATAGTTTTGCAGTCTCTTCACCCAAAGCCCCTGATCCTTGGAAACCAACAACCAGGTCCGTTTTCATACGGAGGAAGTTGAGTTACCATAGTAATATGTGTATTAAACGCGCACTTATGTCAGATGCCTGTGTGTGATGCCCCAGAGTTTGTGGAGGAACAACCAGGCTGAGTGCTCACAGCAGACAGGTGACTGTCTGTTGGCCTACTCAAGTCACGCTATTCTTACGCTCCTGAGGATTACCAATGTTGTTTGTTATGATGGTTCTGCGGGGGAAAGTACATGCCTTTAAACTACCTCATTAACAAATGTTTGAGTCAATAGTTTTAAGGTTGGCTTACAATGCACACACGGTGTGGAGAGAAGTATAATAGGCTGGGGCGATAGTGGTTGACAAGTGGAGAAAAAAACGCTGTATTGTTTATTTTTCTTTAAAAAATGCCATTGATATTTATCCATGTCTACTTAGTGCTAACCTACCACGTAGATGTTCTAAGCTCTGCAATAATAAAAAAAAACTACAGAATTCTTCTTTAGTTGAAAAGATAGGCATTTTGAAAGTACAAAAACTTTAACAGCGTTTTCTCCGTGTTCTATTTGTTGGCGCTTGCCTGGTTTTCCCTTCGCGGTTCCTGTGTTTGTTTGATTGCATGTAGTACAAATAAAATCTATGCTGAAAGTTGATTCTTTTCGACTGGCACATCAATTTCCTGGGGCGGCACAATCCCACTGTTATGCACATTGTTAGGGTATGGACATTGAATAGTCAGGAGCTACTGAGTGCCAGGCCGGGAAATGTTCGCGGATCAGGGAACAGGGTCATTATTAAGATCGGAAAAATGCTATTTTGGCTATTTTAGTTTTTTTTTTATGTTATGTATTTCACCAAAATATGGATAGAAAAACTAAAATATGTAGTTTTATTTCCGTGAAAAATGCAGGAAAACAAAACTCAGACAGATGGGCCCATATTATAGAGATTAGGATTCGTCCCGAACCCTGCGTCCTAAGGTTCGAGAAAGTCTTAGGACGCGTTCCTACGTAGATAAACAGGAAAGTCCCACCTGCCAGTCATGTCGCCAGCCGCAAATATTACGAATTATAGCATCACTACTGATTTTGAGTGCCACTGAAGATAATTACCACAGTAGTTATATCATGGGACTGTATAATCTACCCTGTTTCAGCGTGTTTTATGTTTTGTATCTGCAAGTATAGACGGTTTCAAATCGCTACGGTTGAGTTTTTTTTTTCGGGCGACGGACGACAGCGGTACGACACTCAGTAAATAAAACACTAGATGGCGACCTCTACTGTTGGTATGTCAATTGTAGATATTGTTGTAATATGTTCATTTTATAGCCCTATAAGACACAGATGCAAACACAAAATGACACAGACTCAGTCAAGATAGCCCCTTCTATCTTCCTGAAATCATGGATGTAGAAATGTAACTATTAACGCCCACACACGGCTGTAAAACATAAAAAAAAGTTGTCCTGGCGACTTTACTGTTATCTACGGTCAGTTATGACGAGGAATTTAGGGCTCGTCCTAAGGAACGTTCGGCTTAGGACGAAGCGCTGACGGCTTACATTTAGCAGAGTCCGATTTGGATAAAATTAATAGCACTAATAAGAGTCATTCAAAAAGGATATAAAAAAATATCGAGAAAACATAAGAATTAATAGTTTCTATGCATTTTCTTTATTATTATCTTATATTTCTTATTATTAAATTTTCCATGCATTAGCAAAATAACATAAACTTATTGTTTAACGAAATTAACCACCTATATTGGGTTGCAGTCATGCGACGACAGTTGCCAACAGTCGCAGCACGACGGCAACCCACGGTTGCCGTTCATTGCGGCGCATGTTCCCTGCCGTGTTGCGACTGACACCGATGACGGTCACATGTTGTCCACACACTTGCCCACCTAGGAATAGGCCACAAATACTTACTGTAGTACGTACCCCAAATATTATTAACTGCACACCACTAATTACATGGTTGATTAACGCCAAGGCCACTAAAGATACTGCGGAAGCAGTTTTAGTATTAGCGCTAGATAGTGCACTAAAGATACTGCTATATGTATGAGTGGACAATGAGACGATAATATTAACAATAATATCAATAAATATCTGAAAAAATTCCGCTTTCTCTTCTCTCTCTCTCTCTTCTCTCTCTCTCTCTCTCTTCTCTCTCTCTCTCCTCTCTCTCTCTCTCTCTCTCTCTCTCTCTCTCTCTCTCTCTCTCTCTCTGTTTCTCTCTCATCTCTCTCTCGCCTCCGTCCAAAGGGAGGAGAGCGGGAAAGAGGATCTTTCCCACGCTAAAATAACACCGTGCTCCAGTCCCAGCAGGGGTCCCGACTGGTAGAGTACGGCCCCAACCTCGGTCCCCCGAGTGCCAGGTCGGACCTTTCGGAGACGAGTACCCAGCATGGGACCTTACTTTTTCCGTTAAAATTTGAGTTCGCAGATCCACCCCGAGTGTATAGAGCATGCACCACACAATCAGGACCCCCGCGCGCTGCTTCTCAACTCCCACGACCAACCCGACTGTGACGGTCTGGGCCTGACGCCGACCCACATGACGACCGGCGCCGACACAGCATGATTCAGCAAGCGGGACTGGTAGCCGTCGAGAGTCGTGAAGGATGTGAAACGGGGCATAAAAGCCCCCCGGTGAGATCACGGACTGTGTGGTGCCATGTCTATACACTCGGGGTTGGTCTGCGCCTCAAAAAAATAATGGAAAAAGTCGGCTCCGTGCTGAGACTCGTCGCCGAAGTGTATGAGGCTGGCACCGACCAGTTGGGGCCGTACTGCGACCAGTCGGGGCCGTGCTGTGACTGGAGCACGTGTTACTTTAGCGTGGGAAAGGATTGATCTTTCCCACGCCTTCTCCCTTTCGATCGGAAGAGAGAGAGAGAGAGAGATGAGAGAGGACGAGAGAGCGAGAGAGATGAGATGAGCGAAGAGAGGATGAGAGAGAGAGAGATAGAGAGAGAAGAGAGAGAGGAGAAGGAGAAAGAGAGAGAGAGGGAAAAGCGGAAATTTTTTGGATGTATTTATTGAGAGTCTCATCAAATTATTACTATTATTATTATCAAATGTTTTTTTAAAATCATTATTATATTATTATTATTATTATTATTATATTATCGTCATCATTATCCAATTACATATAGTGTAGCTTAGTAACTTTAGTGTATCTTTAGTGCCAACGATCTTTAGCGCTATACTGTTCCGCAGTATCTTTAGTGCCTGGCCGATTATCACCATGTAATTATTGTGTTCAATTAATAATATGTGGAGGGACATAAGTATTTGTGGCCTAAGGCCGTTTTCTGCGTGGGATTTCGCCTTTGGAAGCGAAAAAAAATTTGATTTGCTTCAAAATTTCCGCTTGCTGTTCAATCATCACAGGGAGATGATGCCCGCCCGCAAGAATTTGTTGTTGTTGTTGTTGCAGCAGCAAGCGAAATGTTGTTGGGCACTCTATAAAGTCTATATGGGACTATAAAAGGTGACGCTTTGCAATAAAAAAAAATTCGCTTGCAGGCGAGATCCCCCGCAAAACGCCTTAGTCTAAGGTGGGACAGTGTGTGCGACAAACAGTGTGTGCCCGACATCGGTCGCGTGGTTCACTACACAAGGGAAGGTGGAAAAGTGATGTGGGGATGGGCCAGAGCGCTGCCCACATCTACAATCACTCGGCGTATTCGCAGCACGGCTGGAAAACCGTTCGCAGAAATGCGGCAACCGTGGGTTTTGCGTCTTGCTGCAACTGTCGGCAAGTGTCGCCGCCATGACGCCAAACTCAAAGTTGACCTTTAAATTTTCAAATACTTCTATAGGTTTGCGACTATCGCCGATAATAGCAGAATAGTCGCCGACATAGTCGCCTAACTACGCAAAACAGTCGGCTAACCGCGCGACTACGTTCGGTGGAGGGTGCCATATCCGGTGTCAGTCGAAGCACGGCTGGGAAAACAGCGCCGCATGACGCCAACCGGTCACCGTGGTTGGCCGTAGTGCTGCGACTGTCGGCTACTGGCCGTCGCCATGGACGGCAACCCATTATTGGTGGTTTAAATTAGTTATAGTCGCGACGGTCTGCGACTATCGCCGACAATCGCGGAATATTCGCGACTAGTCGCCTAACTACGCGAAACCTGATCCAAACCACGCGATTGTGGAGCTTCAGCCCCCAAAAATCGGCCTGCTGCAGTCGCACCGATGGAGACTAGGCAAGTCATGGAACGGTCAACCGACGGCGAGTGTGGAGATGTGAACTGGACAGGAGATGGAAATTAAGCGGAAATTGATGACGTCATAAGACTGCACGAGAACAGTTGTCTCTTATGTGGTTTAGGAATAGCACTCGTATACCATATCTATTCAAGAATGGAGTTATTTAAGCTTCTCTGACTCAGAATGAAATAGGGCAAGTACACAAACCGAAAATAAGGTCATAAAACAAAGATATATATAGGACCATATAGATTAACACCACCAGAAGGACACAATTGTACACACAAACTCGAGTTCAAGGACCTCGTTTCCCGGATATCGATTTGCCGGACAAAAATCCGAGGGTAACGGGGAGATGTCAGTCTTTGGCAATTTTTTTTTTTTTTTTTTTTTTTTTTTTTTTTTTTTTTTTTTTTACGTTGAAATGCCTAGTCCTGTTCGTAAATTGGCCAAGTTGTCCGGCGGTCCGAGCAGTCTCCTGTCACCCCTGGTCAGTGTCCGCGCCTCCCGCCAGGTGGCAGCATGCTCAGCGGTCGTATTGTTTACATTTGGGCACACAACATCACGGGTTCACCTGCACAGCCTCCGTCAGTCACCTGACTCCCACTGCGCCTGGTGCAGGAACGTCTCTTGAGACTATTGAACACTTTCTGCTGCCTCCCGCCAGGTGGCAGCATGCTCAGCGGTCGTATTGTTTTACATTTGGGCACACAACATTCACGTTTCACCTGTACAGCCTCCGTCAGTCCCTGACTTCCACTGCCCCTGGTGCAGAACGTCTCTAGAGACTGTTGAACACTTTCTGCTGCCTCCCGCCAGGTGGCAGCATGCTCAGCGGTCGTATTGTTTACATTTGGGCACACAACATTCACGGTTCACCTGCACAGCCTCCGTCAGTCCCCTGACTCCCACTGCCCCTGGTGCAAGAACATTTCTGAGACTATTGAACACTTTCCTGCTGCCTCCCGCCAGGTGGTAGCATGCTCAGCGATCGTATTGTTTACATTTTGGGCACACGACACTCACGGTTCACCTGCACAGCCTCCGTTAGTCCCCTGACCCCCACTGCCCCTGGTGCAGGAACGTCTCTTGAGACTATTGAACACTTTCTGCTGGCCTCCCGCCAGGTGGCTGCATGCTCAGCGGACGTAAAAGTCCGCGGCGGGGTAGTTGATATTGGCGGTTGCTGGACAGTAAATACTAGAGTAGGATAAACGTCCGGGGGTGGGTAATGGCATCGTATTTTTTTTTTTTTTTTTTTTTAACTTGCGATTCCCGGACTTTTGCGGTTCCCGGACCAGTGCTCCCCCCTATTAGTCCGGGAAATCGAGGTTTGTGTGTATTTGGAACATACATCTCTGTTTAAGCCACCGCTTAAAAAATCTAGTTTTCTTTCTTAACACCGGCGATGGTTTTCTTTTAAAGTAATTGATATATTTTGTAATTTCGGCATTATATCTCGTGAAATTGAGCACATACCACTTTGCTATAGTAAACCATTGATACTTTAGATTTTTAGTCATACGATTGGTAATGAGGTCAAATGACTCCCGAGACATTGCGTCCCCAAGTCATATGAGACCCAGTCACCCAAGACATATTATGGTAATCAAATCAATACGGACACAAGACAACCTGGACACTGACCAAAGCGGACCCTGCGCAATCCGGACACAAGTGATTGAAAAATAAATCCCGTTGAACTAAAATCGTCCTAAGAACGAGGAATATAGGAG